>JAQGDG010000080.1:0-451124 GCA_029844215.1 Przewalskia tangutica | reverse complement strand
CCGAATTTAACCCACTCGAGTCAAATATCGACCACATTCGCCGCGAGTGTGTGTAAATACAGACGACTCACCCTACGGGGAGCTACACCATGGTATCTCTGAACAAGTCAGCATTACGCCGCCCTTATGGAGGGACGCGCGACGTGGGAAATACGACACTTGCACGAATGTCTATACGAGCAACCCATATACAAGCAACCAAGACAATACCATGCCTTTACACAAATCAAGACAATTATCATGCCTTACACAAACTTCTCAAGACAATTATCATGCCTTTTCTTTTACATAAACCAAAGACAATACCATACGCCTTCAAACAAGCCAAGACAATTACCATGCCTTTCTTTTACATAAACCAAGACAATACCATGTCTTTACACAAGCCAAGACAATTACTCATGCCTTTCTATTTTTACATAAACCAAAGACAATTACTTCATGCTCTTCTTCTTTTACATAAAACAAGACAATTACTATGCCTTATTTTTTACATAAGCAAACCAAGAGTAATCCTTATTTAAGCAAGCCAAAGTACTATCAAGGCACAAATAGAATAATTCTCATTTAAACAAGCCAAAGTAATTCCATCAAGGCACAAAATAGAATAACTCTCATTTAAACAAGCCAAAGTACTATCAAGACACAAATAGAATAATTCTCATTTAAACAAGCCAAAGTACTACGTGATTTCCATATCTCTTTTCAAAAGACTCCTCTTTATATAAAACCCCAAGATACTAACACCCGTAGTATCAAGGCATGTTCATTTTTCAAAATAAGTTACTACACCTTTAGAAATTCATTTCAAGGCTTTGAAATCAAGTAATTTCTAATTTTCACAATCTAGGCAACTTATGCCCATCAATCAAAAATAGACAACTCTCTTAACCTTCCATAAAACCGTTATAACCAACTTCTCATAAAGTCGTTATAACCCTTTATGGTTTTAGAAAAATTCATTCTTCTTATAACCAAGAGGCTTATACTTTTAAAACTAAGTTTCATATACTTTCAAATCAAGTTTCTTAACCTTCAAAATACTTCAAGTCTCTTAATCTTTAGAAATTAAGTTTCTTAACTTTAGAAATCAAGTTTCTTCTACTTTCAAATCTCAAGTAACTCACACCTTTAAAACAAGTTACTTCCCTTTAAGTCATGTCATTTCTCCTCTTTGAAATCAATTAAGTAAATCACTCTTTTGACTCCCCTAAAGCCGTTATAACAACCTTTAGGTTTAAGAACTAAGGCACTATCCAAAAGATTTGGAAACTACTTCCTTTTCAAGACTCTATGTACTTCAAGTAAAATACTTTCACTTTTGAAAATCCAAACTTCATCAAGGTAATGGATTATAACAACTTCCAATTTAAAACATCCAAAGTACAATCAAGGAAGTATATAGAACAACTTCTATATTAGGCAATCCAAGTACAATCAAGGAATCTGATCATTTAAGGAGTAAGACTTACTTTCTTTCGTCATAAGGAATCATGCTGTAAGAGGAGATTGTTCACATACCTTTCGCTTAATCCACAAGCCAAGTCAATACGCCGCACGAATTGTCAACCCATAATGGCCACAACATCACTATCAATTTCTAGTTTCTAACGTAGAATGATACTAAGTACACAATCTCTTATTCTACGGAAAATCGGGCAAAGACCTCCTTTGTTTCTACATACTTTTCACCTTTTCAAGGCCCGATAATCAATAACCAACATGCCACATTTAAGGCTCAATACATCAACCAACAAAGGGGATTACACTAGTGTAGTATATATAAAACAATTTGAGGGCTTAGATCACAACACTCGTGGCTTCGACGATGAGATTAAATATCTAGCCAAGCCGACAAGTTGACTTAGTCAATTATCTCAAGCTTCAAGACTTGATCATCTACATCGTCAATGACCATAATACCTTTGCCCAATTTCTGCCAAGACCATGCAGTGGTGACACATGTCACGACTGCACCAAGCTCAAGAATCGGTGCCCTACCCGGCACCCTCTCGTATACATCAGAGAATAGCAGCGGAACATACACAACTAATAGAAATGCTTAACATAAAATAACAACAAAGTAGCCGAGCAAGGCCACCTTCCGTAAGCTATACAAATAAAACAAGACATTTTTCTCTTCTTTACAACCCAAACCACAATGCGACTACTGCACTTAAGAATAATAACTCAAGTGACAGGCCCCGCCATACCTCAATGCAACAACCGACAATACTGTGTGGATAAGCCTCAAATAAGAGCTTCAACAAACAAAGTTGATCCTAAGAGCGAGGATCAGCAATCAGACTTCTACTCACAGATGAACGCAGCCTGGGAGGTCAAGATAACATGTACTAAATATGTGAAATCGAAGCATCAGAATGAAATCATAAGTCTAAAATAAAACCGAGATGTGTATGATAACTCAATTAATAAGATACGTTGTCTTACTAACAATGAGTAAATAGTAGTATACTTACAATATAAAATAAAGGCTCACGATCAAAGCCGACCACCCGCTCGCAGATCATTAAGAAATCCTACACTGACTATTTCACCCGCATAGTCGCGTGACCCGCATGCAGGTATTCTCGTGACGGGACTATTTCACCCGCATAAGCCCTTACGACCGCACGAGGTATTCCTCGTGATAGGTCGTGATCCGCCGCACGGGACTATTTCACCCGCATAAGCCTCAAGCGACTCGCACGCAGGTATTCCTCGATCGCGGCAAGCAAATCCACTAATATGCAAATGCTACAAACCCGGGACCAATTCAAATGAATAATATACCACTAGCACAAAACCGCTATCATATAACATAAGCACTACCGGCTATCACACAATATATAAGCAAGTTAAGAATCCCTAACTTCTTATTATTCTTTTCACATACACTCTCATTTTAGTTTACTTAAGGCACTAACATGTCTTTATAAAGATCCTGAATTTAACTCAAGTACTACATACTTTACTCTTTAAAACAAATGACTCTTTTTAGTATAACACTTCCAAGATACTATTAACCATAGTATCAAGTCGCAATTACGCCTCAAGACAAGTCACAATACCTTTAGAAATAAAGTTAGTTTCTAAATCTGCTGACTCCTTTTCTTATAAAACCCAGCAATCATGCCTTAAAATCAAATTGCCTTTCATTAAAACAAGTCATTTATCATACTTAAATTACTTAGAGTAAACCACTCTTTTTAAGTTTCCATAAAGCTATTATAACCAACTTCCCATAAAGCCGTTATACTAGCTTTATACATAGCAACTTACATACTTTTTATAACCAAGAGACTTAAACTTTCCAACAAAACAAGTATCAATAATAATTTCAACATACTTAAAGTCTCTAACTTTTGAAACCAAGATATCCTTAATATTTAACAAAAGTTAATTCCCACTCAACCAACTTGACATTCTTAAAATAAGCCAAGATATCAAATAGACTAGATTGTCAAAATCTCAGACGCTTCACCGACTTCATACATTTACAACCTATTCATGCTTAAGAGATAAGAAAGTTCCACATACCTCTTGGCTTAATCCACTTGCTAAGTCCCATTCGTGACGTAGTATGTCAACCTATAATGACCATAGTACGCCTATTAATGCCTTACTAAACGTAGAACATTATAAGGTAAAGTCTCTAAATTTATGGAAAATCTGGACAACACCTCCTTTGTTTCTACTTACTTGCCACCTTTTTCGCGCCGAATACCATAACCAAACACGCCACATTTAAGGCCCAATCAATGAAATCAACACAGGATTACACGCCACTAGACGTGTAAAATTCCGCCCACAACCGATATCAAACTAATACAATTACTAGGCCAATTCGCAAACTTCAAGTACTATAACATCAATTCTAATCCAATTTCCATTACAATCCAAGTTGTTAGCATAACATGATATCAAGTCGCAATCGACATACTACTATAATCTTCAAGTAAGTAACATGCGACGATTCTAATTAACGACCAAAATTGTATTTCAATTTCAAAGGCTAAACATGTCATTTCGGTTTTGAGCTCCTAAAATTCCATAACACTTATCAAACTTCATAACACATATCACATGATCATTTCTAACTTATAATAACACGGAATCTTCAATTACAAAAGAAGACGTAAGATTATACCTCATTTAGCCCAAATATGATCCAAGAGTACTGTTCATCCTTAGCACCTTTGCTCCTCCTTTCGACATTCCAATCCACTCCAAGACACCCTTAGAAGCTTATGAATAACTCATCTTCAAGTTTCAACTTCAAAGTCAATAACCTCAGGTTTTCATGCGACTAATACAAAAACGCCTCTTTACTAAATCTTTCTATTGAGAAAACCTTACAATACTCTTAGGAACCTTGGTTTAAAGTATGGGAATTATTGGACAAAAATTGCAAAATTTCTTCTCGCAAACCCTCATCACGCGAGCAACATAAGAGTCCTTCAAGTTTTCTTTGAAAAATTTGCTAAGTGTGGAGCTTGTCTTGAACTAGCATACATATATAACAATACGAGGGTCAAGATTAGTACAATCAGCGGCTAGACGAAGCTTCACACGATCAAGTCCAAGGTCTCGACTTAGTCAACAATGTCAAGCTAAGTCATTTGCAAGATCGTCATTCTACTAATGGTCAAATGACCATCCTAACCATGTATTTTCGTCCAAGACCGCGAAGGGTGACACGTGTCGCCTCCCGTCATCGCAATATTTCGCTTTTCCCGACATTTCCATAATTCGATAAATTCCTACCGCCTCGAATCTTAACATTTGAGTTCTTACGACGCTCTAGAAACATATCTCGAAATTCCGTGTAACAACACATGTCGCTCCCATTCGCTCCATAAAATTCTCAGAACCTCGTGGCCCCACAAAACGTAAAATTCTCTGTGGGCCCACGTGACCAACCAGTAAAAATAACTTTCCATAATGATAATACATTCTATACTCCTCAAATAATGCATTCGAGAATCTAATTTCACCAACTAACATTTTTCCTTTTCCGACGTTTCTAAGATTTTTCCTTCTAAAACAATTCTTCCTTTCGCACTAATTTCAAGTCTGCTCGCCTTCTCTTATACATGTTCGAATTACGGTGTAACATTTTTCCTCCTTAGAAACATTCGTCCCCGAATGTTCTTAGCTCATTGTCAAGCTATACAAACTCCGCAGTAGTCTCTTCATGGCCTATCAATCAATACTCCACAAGACGAACGACGCCACACACGGCCACCACATAACATACGTGAAACATATCAACGGACCTTCCATTCACGATCCCTTCTCACAAAACTCGAAGGTTACAAATTTATCAAAACTGATCTTTAGAGGTTCCTTTCTTTTCCGCATTTGGGACGGCTTTGTCAGATTCTAAGTCACGGACTAACACTTTCAATCCTTCACGACTCCCACTACCTAATCGATGTGTTCCAATCGCGTTACTTCCCCTTCTCTGCCTCACTTACTCACCAAACTAGTCGGGACATTTAACCCATAACTCGCCTAGCTTAGTTTACCAACCGGTGTAAACTCTAATACTAGTAAAGATCTCACCATGAAAGTACCTATGGACGTGTTATCGAATCTAAGGCGTGTGTATCATCACAATTAACCTCCACTCACGGCCTAAAAGGAATTTTCTACGACCTTCATTACTCATAACTATAATCACTATAGTTCTTTAACCCTTGTTCCTCCCTTTTCTTACTTGTCATACTTTCTCGTACTTCCAAACTTATTTTAGTACATGTACAGAATTTCAAATATGGTTTCTGTTCTCCAATCCTTGGAGTTACTATACAAACTTGGCCATTTTGCTACTTGCATTTCCATTAAGGCCCTTCTCGGCCCTCACGACCTGGTTCTGGTGGAACGCATCCACGAACTCGTACAGCGATTAACTAGACTTGGTCCTTGCATCCTCGTGACTTATCACATACGACCATATCCAACCGACATCACCCCATTCCATACTACCGGCTAACCCGAAATGAGTCTATAACCCGACCCATCGTCACACTTAACTTTTCATTCTTAGTCTGAAATAACTCTCTCTTATCTCAAGGTACTTCTCACCCTATCCTCCCATACTCTAGAGGTTCGTCACATAGGCCAAAGTATTTCTACTGTACATCCTTCCCTATCTGCCTTCACAATCAGCATGCGGTAATTACAACTTGTGAACCCTACACAACGATAGTCAGCTACCACTTTATCATTCTTGTCAACATTCTTCACTTTTCACTTTACTAATCAAAGTATCCCTACTGTGGTACTATCACTTGCAAACTACTAAAGCAACAAGGGAAAACATATACGCTAGGCAAAATCTGAATCTATCAACGCATCGATGATTCAAAAGAATCGAATATACCGTAACCCCACGTGATGTTGCCTCTGATCCCGCCGAGTAGCCACGCCATATATGCGTTCAAGGACCGCCAGAACTATAAACTCCACTCGACTTCTACCACTACCGCTAACATCCAACACCGCTCGGGAACGCACACCGGAGGAAAAGGAACCAACCACCGGCCTTCTAGGCTGAGCCACCACACTAGTGCTCCTTCTAAAAGGACATACTCTCAGTATATGGCCCGAACGGCCACAATAACGGCATTTCCCCATATGACGCTTACTACATCGGAAACACTGAGGAATAGGTGGCCTCGACTAGGAAAATCCTCTGCTCCTCTGAGAACCTCGACTCCTGGAGCTCGGACGGACTCCTAAATACCTTATGGGGTCAAATATCCCACCTGTGAGCTGCGGGGGTATGTACTGGGTAGGTTGGGACGAATATCTCACTCGGCCGAGGTCGCCGCCCAAAAACTCACCGACGCACTAACCGGTCTAGCCTCTTACGCCGATTTCCGTGACGCCTCTACCATCCTCACACATATCTGCATCGCCGAATAACTTACGCCGTGAAATCAGAGCACCTCTATCTTAGTCAATAACATAATTGCTTCCCTTATGACCCTATAGTCTTCCCCTAACTGAGAAACTGGAGGCTCGTGTTGGCTCAAAACACGGCGCAGTAAGAACTCGCCGATCAAGCGACAATATTCCAGATACCCTGGGCATGAGCCCTATCAACTCTATGAGTCTGACTGGTAGCTCATGCTACTGTTTTGCCCTTCTGGGCGACTGTTTCCCTCATTGGAGGCATAGTTGTAATACAAAAATACGTCAGAGAGGAATTATCTTAATAACACAACTCTATGGCACGATCTCAGAGTGAGAAGAATAGAAACCAACTCCTAAATGTCCTGTAGCTCATCGCATGGGTGGCGCAACACACCGATAATCAAGACTCTACTAGATACTGGCCTCAGACATTCCGAGGACCGATCGCTCGATACCACTCGCCACGCCCAACCTGCTCGGATCGTGCCCTATCTGGACACCCCTCTACCTAACTGACACAAGTAAAACGCAGAACTGAATAACACTTCATTTTTTTTAAAACAAACGAACTGCAAGAGAAAAGCCGACAAGGCTGCCATATAATATACATAACGAAAATACACTACACTGTACACGAGTCCAATCTCACATACGTAATACTGCACTCTAAGAGTTTTATCAACTATGACGGACAAGGCCCCGCCGCATCCATAATCAGATAAAATCTCGCATCAAGCGATCTATACCAAATGGTAAACTCCTGAACAGATGGAGCTATCCAAAAACTTGGAGCAGGGTCCTACACCTGCCGATCACCGACCATGCACCTAAACTTCAGGCATTTAACGCACTCAAGCGAGGTCAAGACGTAAGCACGTACCAAGTATGTGAAATCAAAATATCAGAATGAAATCATAATACTATATAAAATAGAGAAATGTATGATAGCCAAACTACAAGACACAATACATAAACAAATAAAGCCAAATCGTGGACGATGCCTCAAAGTCATTACTCAAATATAACCACGTAGTCTCACGCCCATAATATCAATCATTCCCGTGGAATCTTTCCTCACCGTTTACCCATGATATAATATAACATCAATAAGCACACCGAACCTTGCAATCAGAGTAATGCAATCCTTTTTATCTTTAAGTTATGGTTTTAACAACGACCAACTGCTCCACTTAAGTCATAAACACATCGCACTTTTCATTAATGAAATCACTACCGCTTTCAAAACACGGGCGCAAAGCGCGCTGTGGTCAACCACCCTCTGTGGTTATAATGCAACCTATCATAGGACTATTTCACCCGTGATAGTCATGCTGGACCCGAATGAGTCATCCATACTTTTATACTCGTGATCACGGATAGCTAATCCATGGCTTATATATATATCCCGAATTTAACCCGCCCGAGTCAAATACCGACCCGCCGTGAGTGTGTACCACTCACCCCCATGGGGAGCTACCCCATGGTATCCTTGATACAATTGTTCGGCCCTTTATGTAGGGACGCGGAGATGTTGAAATATGATACTTGCACGAATGTCTATATGAGCAACTCATATGCAAGCAAACCAAGACAATACCATGCCTTTACACAAATCAAGACAATTACCATGCCTTTCCTTTTTACATAAACCAAGACAATACCATGACTTTACACAAGCCAAGACAATTACCGTGCCTTTCTTTTTTACATAAACCAAGACAATACCATGCCTTTACACAAGCCAAGACAATTACTATGCCTTTCTTTTTTACATAAACCAAGACAATTACCATGCCTTCTGTTATACCCCGTATTTCCAGAGTATGTACGTGAGGACGTACGTACAAAAGTTTAGCCTTTGTTAGGCACTTTGGACGAAATGTTTGTGCACAACTCACTTAAAGAATCGTTTTTCGACGAAACGTTTTACTAAACTTACGAAGGGAAAATTCCGGCTATGTCATTTATAATTTTTGCGGATTTTTCCGAGAGACGAAACATTTTGGACCAACGAGAGGGCGACACTTGTCACCCTCTAATCGGGAGGATGCTTGGGCAGAAAGCGGACGCAAAGGGTGGCTTGTTTTGTCAAGGAGTTGGTAGGATATTTTTGTGTAGTAGACGGATAAGACACTTGACTAAATCCTCACCCTACACTTGCATAGCACTTGGCTTCATCTTCGCCATCAAGTTGGCCTATAAATACCCTCTAACTCAAGGTTTTCTTCATCCACAAATCCATTCTCCAAGTCTTGAAAATCCTTCCCTCTCTTGCTGGTTTTCATCCAACACTCCCTCTCGAAGGCCTTGGCCAAACACCTCTCCCCTAGCCTAGTAGCTCTAGCCAAACCCCTCCTTGGTAGAAAGTTGTCTTCCAAGTATAGTCACTATTCCAAAATACCCTAGCCCAAATCCCTTATAGTATTTTAGTAGAAGTTGTGTAGAACTTCTAAGGGTTTCTCGAGCTATCTGAGCGCAGACAGAGCTAAACCTCGCCAGATCAACGCTTATACTTGGATAATTTTGGGCTTATCGAGGTAAATACACTTGTCCTTCTATCAGAATTGGATATTACATATAAGAATAGTATAGACTTGAGTATAAGATACATCAAGGATATTAAAGAATAGAATTGAATTGTTATCACGAGAAGCGGTATAAATGAAGAATAATTGAACCGCATTTACATAGACTATTTTTACAAAGAGACTCGAGTAGCTTGACGTGCAAAGTTGCGCCCAATTTTCCGTAGATAGAGAACCCTCTCGCTAGAATCAAGCATGCAGTAGTCTAGACGCTGATAGACGCGTCGACTATTATAGGTTGATTCTTCGCACATATTCGACTTGGTGTGGTTTTCACGGTATGTATGTGATTCTTCCTATACTCTCGAGCATGATATTTTAAATATATATATAGTATTTAGACGACGGTGTTAACCGAATAATAATTACGCAATGTCTTTTGACTTAAGCCCTAATAGTAATTACGCAATGTCTTTGACTTAAGCCCTAATAATAAAGATCTTCAAGCATTTCAAAAGAATATCAATCATTTTTAATGTAAGAGAAATATTTGGTTTTTAAACAAAAGCTTAAGGGTTATACTAGCTTTATGGAAGTTAGGTATAACAACTTAAGAAAGATAAAAGGATCTGCATTTATTTGTTTATAAAACCTTGTATTGATTGTAAGTGTAGTAAGATTGTTTGATAAATAGACATATTACGCATGATACGGTGTTAGTGTCTTGTGATGCTGCGAAAGGGTCATTCTTGTTGTGCTTACGCTGTTAAACGGTAAGTCAACAGATCATATTATATCACCTACCCTCGACTTGTTATACCGAGGGCTTGCCACCGACGCGTCTATACGGCTTATGCGCATGTGACTACGCGAGTCGCGGAGTTCCGTGGATTGATCATTCCGGTGTTTTATCCCGACGCGGATGCCCTACGCGGTCCGCGTGACTACGCGGCCTATGAGACTACGCGGATCGCGGAGTCCGTGAGGGTACCGGGGTTAGCTACCGACGCGAGGAATACCTCACGCGGTGCGTGTGACCCATGCGATCGCGAAATCCAGACTAGGCACGATAATGATACTATGGGCGATCGCCTTGCTTCGATCATTCGCGCCCAGAAAGACCGCTACATTATATCTATTATTGTTCTTGTTTGTGATATGACACTATGTGCAATTGAACCGATTGTATTTGCAAATGGTTTTAAATACTTTGATTTCATTTAAGTACTTTACGCTTTCACATACTTGGTACTGTAATCGACTCCTTCTGGGCGCTCATGCCGCAGTAAGGGCAAGGTGCTAGATCCACATCCTTAGGATCTTTTGCTTTGGTGTCGTGAGCTCCATCTTCTCCGAGGCTCGACTTTCGGTACGATGATCTCCCGTTGTTGTATATAGTTTTGTACATTCAGCATGGCGGGCCCCGTCCCGCCATAGTTGTTTATCTTCTTAGAGGTCTGTAGTCCTATTGTACAGTTGGGATGTAACTGCAAAACTATGTTTATATATATATGCCGAAAGGCTACATTTTCTCACATAAAACTGTGTCTCATTTTACAACTGTTTCATGTCTTGTTTTTATATTCAGATGATTACTGATGTATGACTACTGGGTGCCCGTAGGCACTACCACGCCCCGAACGGTCGTGACAAAAGTGGTATCGTGAGCGCTTAATCCTCGGAAAGTTGTCTACGCACCGCATCTAGTAGTTCTGATTATCTGTGTCGCGCACCACACCAATAATCGTGAGGCTATAGGATATTTAGGATTGGTTTCATTCTTCTCACTCGAGATCGCGCCTTAGAGCCGTGTTATAAGTCGACCTCTAACGATTCCTTTCTCAGAATACGCTATGCCTCCACGCAAGGCAACCCGCCTGGCGGCAAGGCACCAGGAGCTGCTAGTAGGACACCGAGAGTTACGAGGGCTCAGGCCCAATCTATACCCGAGACGGCGAGTTCCATGATGCCACCTACCCAAAGAGACCACGCATTCGCCTCCACCCACACCGCGGCAGGAGTTAGGGTACAAGGAGATGCCCAATTGCTGGCCGTGATCGTGGCCGCATACGAGGATAGCCGACGCAAAGAAGACGGGCTCAAAGAAGACCGCGTTCACCCGAGATCGATAGCTGAGGCTACGGGATTTTCTGAGTTGTAGCCCGCCAGAGTTCTACGGGTCGAGGCCTGAGGATGATCCGCAGGAGTTCATTCGTCAGCTACAGAGGATTATGAGAGTGATCAGGGCATCGGAGACCGAGTCCATGATCTTCGGTTCACATCGGCTGCGTGATACCGCAGTCGATTGGTTTGATTCGTGGGAGTTATCCCGGGGAGAGCACGCGCCCTCACTACTGGGATGAGTTTTCTGAGGCTTTTCTCACTCACTTCGCCTCCACTGCATGATGAGGGCACGAGCCGACGATTTTTGTCACGAGACAGAGGGCACACGCCAGTGGAGTACAATGTCGAAGTTCGATTCTTTGCCTCGAGCATGTCCCCGCATTGGTAGCGGATATGAGGACAGGGTGCATCGCCATGTCACCGCCAGATGATTATATGGCCGAGTCTTGTGCGAGTGTGGCTCTTCACCGTGCATGGACATTACCCGATGCGTGCTCATGCACTGACGCGAGCGAGCGAGAGACCGACGGTCGACAGATATCAAAGCAGGTTAAGGCCAAGACGGCCGGTTCTTTGGTGGTTCTCGGTGGACGGCCCAAAGATCGGGCCTAGATTTGCACCCCACCACCTCGTGAGCACTCCTACATCGCTTTCGACATCCAGAGCATTCTGGGGCGTGTCGTGGCCTCAGACTTCAGATTTCCAGTGGTAGCAGCGGTGCTAACCGATCGAGGTCCGCCGCAGGTCCGCTGTGGTAGATTCCATTCCGGAGTCAATACTACTGGAGCTTGCTACACTTGTGGCCGCAGGTCATTATGCGAGAGTTTGTCCGACTGCAGGCGCGCAGAGGGTAGGGGTCACCGTGGTCTCGCCGCTCATCCCCACGCCACACGCCCGAGGGCGTGGTACTCATGGACCGCAGTGTCGCGGCAGGTCGTGGCGCTGGTCTCAGCTTCTAGCGGTCCTCGTAATCGCATTTATGCCTTGTCCACGGGCAGATCGTGAGGCGCCGCCGACGCCGCCACTGTGTACTTTATCGGGCCGTCATGATGTGTACGCCTTGATAGATCCGGTTCTACTGCCCCATATATCTCCCTTATCGCTAGTAAGATAGGATAGAGCCCGAGTCCATAGACCCTTTCGAGGTAGCTACGCCAGGGTGATTCGGCAGCTCGCGGTATATAGTGGCTTGTCCAAAGGACCATATACAATGCCGACCCAGCATACTTGATAGAGCCGACATGATCGATTTCGATATGATCACGGGTACGGATTGGCTAGCTTCTGCTATGCCGCAGATCGCAGAGAGAGTGGTACGTTCCAGCTTCCGGGAGCCATTGTCGAGCGGGAGGGAATATCAGACGCCGGTGGGTAGGTTTATTTCTTACCTCAAGGCTAGGAAGATGCGCATGGGGTATATCTACCATCTCGCTCGTGTTTGATATCGAGGTCGCAGCGCGATTTTCACCGGCCCAGAGTCGAGAGTTCCCGTGACGTGTTTCCAGACGACCTGCATCCTCCGCATAGGAGATAGAGTTTTGTATCGACAGATCGTTGCACACTCGCCTATTTCCATTCCGCCATACGTAACGGCACCCGCCGAGTTGAGAGAGTCAAGGACCACCGCGAGATTTGGCCGAGAAGCGGCTTCATCAGCCTAGTGTTTCTCCCCGGGAGCGCCAGATTGTTCGCGAAGAAGAAGGACGGACGCCGCGCACGTGTGTTGATTACGTGCACCGAACAAGGTGACCATTAAGAACGATACCCTTCCTGTGATTGATGATTTGTTCGACCACCGCAGGGTGCGAGATGTTTCTCCAAGATTGATCCGCGATCGCTATCATCCGCCATGCGAGTCGAGAGGCGGATGTCCCTAGGATCGCATTCGACCCTGTGACGCACTATGAGTTCGTGGTTATGTCGCTCGTTTGACCAATGCTCCGCATAGCTTTTATGGATTTGATGAACCGAGTGTTCAAACCATTTTTGGACACGCTTGTGATAGTGTTCATCGATGATATCTCGCTTATTCTCGCCAGAGGTGAGCACGCGAGCATTTGGCGATCAGGCCGAGAGTTCTCCAGACCGCCAGCTATACGCCAAGTTTTCCAAATGTGAGTTTTGGTTAGCTTCGTGGCTTTTCGGGCATATTGTTTGGGTTGATGGTATTCTGTGGATACGCCAAGATCGAGGCGTGAGTTGCCTAGACCTACTACTCCGGCGCAGGTTCGCAGCTCGGGCCTCGCAGTTACTATCGGGCGTTCAGAGAAGTTTGCTTCATCTCTCGCACCATTGACTAGCCGACTCGTGGCGCAAAGTTTCGCGGATCACGCGTGAGCAGAGTTTCCGCCATTAAAGGAGAGATCGACGATCGCTTCGCTCTTACTTCTTCCGCAGGGTCCGCACGGCCATGTCGCGGTATTGTGACGCCGCATCGGGTCGACGTGTGTTGACGCAGCAGGAAAGGTTATAGACGCATCCCGACGCCTTAAGAAGCATGAGAGGAACTACCCCACCCATGATTTGAGTCGCAACGTGATTCACGCCAAGATCTGGAGGCACTATTTGTACGGGTTCATGGATATTTATACGCACCACAAGAGCCTCCAAGATATCTTCACCAGAGGAGCCGAACTTACGGCAGACGCGTGGTTAGAGTTGCTTAAGGATTATGACGAGATATCCCGCACTCACCCGGGAAGGCCAATGTCAGGGTATGCCTTAGTCGTAGGTCGACGGGTAGCCTATCGATGTGCAGCAGAGAGGAGGGCATGGTTCGCGATTTGCATCGCTTAGCGAGCCTTGGTGTCCGCTTGATTGATTCTCGATAGCAGTGGGTTCGAGTTCGAGAGGTTGCCGAGTCTTCCATCGCCGGCGAGGCGAAGAGGCAACAGCTGAGGATCCAGCTTTGACACGCATCGCGATACACGCTCTTCGCGGGAAGGGTCCTTTGAGGTAGCACCACGGGGTGCTAATGTTTGAGGGCGTGTGTGTTCCAGATATTGCGTGACTTCGCAGCAGTGTTCTGGGGAAGCACACGTCACGCTACTTCATCCATCCGTGGTCACATCAAGATGTACCACGCACCTTAGATCCGTATCGCGGATGGCTCAAGAGGACGCTGCAGAGTTCGTAGCTCAGCCCGTGTTGTCGCAGTGAAGGCAGAGCACCGCAGGCCCGTGGTTTGTTGCGCATTTACAGAGATCCCGACCGAAGTGGAGGTGATCAACACGGACTTTATCACGTGATTACCTCGCACTCGCAGGAGACATGATTCTATATGGGTTATCGCCGACAGTCGACGAAATCAGCCCACTTCCTTCCCGTCAGACGACCTTTTCTACCGAGGATTATGCCGCACTTTACATCCGAGAGATCGCCGATCGCATGGAGTCCCTATTTCGATCATATCGCATGCAGGAGCCCGCTTTACGCTAACTTCGAGGTCTTTCCGTATGGGTTTAGGACGCAGTGAGCTCCGAGTATCGCATTCCATCCACGCAGACGGATAGGCCGAGCGCACTATCCGCACTTCGAGGATATGTCCGCGAGCCCGTGTTATCGACTTCAGAGGTAGCCGAGGATCATTTGCCTCTAGTTGAGTTTATGATAATAATAGCTACCACCCAAAGATTCGACGGCGCCTTACGAGGCCTTATATGAAAGGAAGTGCAGACGGCCGATAGCTGGTTCGACGGGGCGAGGTGCATTGTGGGACCAGATTTGCGCAGCAGTGCCGGATAAGGTGAAGCTTATCCAGAGCGTTGCCGACAACCGTAGTCGATGGTCATACGCAGATCATCGCCGCCGACATCCGGAGTTCGAGGTCGATGATTGCTTTTCTCGGCGCCACCCATGGCGGTGTGATGAGATTCGAAGAAAGGGAAACTAAGCCCAAGGTACATCGGGCCCTATCGATTGTCCGCAGTGGGCAAGGTTGCCTACGAGTTGGATCCGCCGTCCGACCGGAGGCAAAGGCATCCTGTTTCATGTTTTATGCCGGCGAGATGATCGTGGATCCATCTGTAGTGCATCCGATTGACGATGTCCGTGTGACCGAGGGGTTATCGATGAGGAGATTCCCATAGCGATAATCGATCGCCGTTAGGCGCTCGCGACCAAGGACGGGCTTCCGCCAAAGTTCGCGTGGCGAACGAGCTCGTGAGTGAGATGACGCGAAGCCGGCGAGGAGACACGAGGCGTATATCCTCACTTATTCCCACACCTCCGTAACTTACTTTCCTATTTGCCGGTTTTTAATTATCGATTTGCTGTGTTATATCAGGGCTACGCGTGGCACTTGCAAACCGTTAAGTTGTGAGGTACTTTATCGTTAATCGTTTTGGGAAGGAACATTCGACGAATGTTTCGGCGAGGAGAATGTTATACCTCAGATTTCCGCAGTATGTACGCGAGACGCACGCACAAAAGTTTAGCCTTAGTTAGGCACTTTGACGAAATGTTTGTGCACAACCGACTTAAAGAATCGCTTTTCGACTAAACTTTACTAAACTTACGAAGGGAAAATTCGCCATGTCATTTATAATTTTATGGATTTTTCCGAGAGACGAAACATTTTGGACCAACGAGAGCGACACTTGTCACCCTCTAATCGGAGGATGTTTGGGCGGTAAAGGGGACGAAAGGGTGGCTTGTTTTGTCAAGGATTTGGTAGGATATTTTGTGTAGTAGATGGATAAGACACTTGCCTAAATCCTCACCCTACACTTGCATAGCACTTGGCTTCATCTCGCCATTGGTTGGCCTATAAATACCCCTCTAACTTCAAGGTTTTCTTCATCCACAAATCCATTCTCCAAGTCTTGAAAATCCTTCCCTCTCTTGTTGTGTTTTCGCCCAACACTCCCTCTTGGAAGGCCTTGGCCAAACACCTCTCCCCACCTAGAGCTCTAGCCTAACCCCTCCTCCCCTTGGTAGAAAGTTGTCTTCCAAGTATAGTCATTATTCCAAAATACCCTAGCCCAAATCCCTTATAGTATTTTAGCAGAAGTTGTGTAGAACTTCTAAGGGTTTCTCGAGCTATCTGAGCGCAGACAGAGCTAAACTCGCCAGATCGACGCTTATACTTGGATAATTTTGGGCTTATCGAGGTAAATACTCTTGTCCTTCTATTGTAATTGGATATTACATATAAGAATAGTATAGACTTGAGTATAAGATACATCAAGGATATTAAAGAATAGAATTGAATCATATCACAGAGAAGGGTATAAATGAAGAATAATTGAATCAGACTTACATAGACTGCTTTTACAAAGAGACTTGAGTAGCTTTGACCGCAGGGAAGTGCGCCCAATTTTCCGTAGGATAGAGAACCCTCTCGCTTAGAATCAAGCATGAGTAGTTCAGACGCTGATAGACGTGTTCGACTATTATAGGTTGATTCTTCGCACACATATTCGACTGGCGTGGTTTTCGCCAGAAGGTATGTGATTCTTCCTATACTCGAGCATGATATTTCAAATATATATATAGTACGGTAGACGACGTGTGTTAATCGAATAATAATTACTGCAATGTCTTTCGACTTAAGCCCGAATAGTAATTACTGCAATGTCTTTTGACTTAAGCCCGAATAATAAAGATCTTCAAGCATTTCAAAAGAATATCGAATCATTTTTAATGTAAGAGAAATATTTGGTTTTTAAACAAAAGCTTAATGGTTATACTAGCTTTATGGGAAGTTAGGTATAACACCTTAAGAAAGATAAAAGGGATCAAGCATTTATTTGTTTATAAAAACCTTGTATTGATTTCTGTAAGGTGTAGTAAGATTGTTTGATAAATAGACATATTATGATGTTACGTGTGTTAGTGTCTCGTGACGCTGTGAAAGGGGTCATTCTTGTCAGGCTTACGCTGCTAAACGGTAAGTCGCTTGTAATCGTTATTATATCACCTACCCTCGACTTGTTATACCGAGGGCTTGCACCCTTGACGCGTCTATACGCCTATGCGCTATGTGACTATGCGCGAGTCGCGGAGTTCCGTGATTGATCATTCCGGTGTTTTATCCCGACGCGGGATGCGCCTACGCGGTCTGCGCGACTACGCGGCCTACGACTACGCATCGCGAGTCCGCGAGGTACCGGGGTTAGCTACCCCGACGCGAGGAATACCTCACGCGGGTTCAGGTGACCCATGCGGATCGCGGAAGTCCAGACTAGGCACGCATAATGATACTACGGGCGATCGGCCTGCTTCGATCATTCGCGCCAGGAAAGACCGCCACATTATATCTATTATTGTTCTTGTTTGTGATATGACATTGTGTGCAATTGAACTGATTGTATTTGCAAATGGTTTTAAATACTTTGATTTCATTTAAGTACTTGACAGTTTCACATACTTGGTACCGTTATCGACCTCCTTCGGGCCGCTCACGCCGCAGGTGGCAAGCAGTGCTAGATCCACATCCTTAGGATCTTTTGCTTTGACGCCGTGAGAGCTCCATCTTCTCCGGAGGCTCGACTTTTGGGTATGATCTCCCTGTTGTTGTGTTACACCCCGTATTTACAGGACATGGTGTAAGAACGTACGTAAGAACTCACAGTGTTAAGATTTGAGACTTGTAAAAAAAAAAAAAAAAAGTTTCTAATTATGGAATTGCCGAAAACGTATTATCGTGGATTTAATGGGAGGGCGACACACGCCACCCCCTTAGTGATGCCTTGGACGAATTTGAACATGGACAAAAGGGTCATCGATCTTTGTTAGCAAGACAAGTCTGCAAGTAGCAAGCTTGACATATTTGACTTGGTCAACGGGTCCACAAGCTTGATATTTAAGAGAACTTCATCCTAGCCACCCAATTGTTCACATCTCGACCTCCATCAGGCTTTTTATATTACTACTAGTAGCAAGAGAGAGCTTAACACTTAGCCAAATTTCACAACAAATTGAAGAACAAGAGCAAAGGAGCTCTGTTCATGCCCATCAATAAGAAAAAATTTGTTTCATGTCCAATAAGCTCCACACTTTAAACCAAGGTCCATGAGTGTATCAGAAGTGTATCTCAATAGAAAATCCCGGAAAAAGAGAGTTTTCAGATTAGTCGCAAAGTGAAAACCTAATGGCTTTCTAGGTTTTGGATCGAAGATTGAAGGATAATTGTTGGTATTGTTCTAAGGGTCCCAAAAGCGGATCGAGGTGTCTTAAGCGAGGCTCTAGGTTACTAAAGAGCAACTTCGCCAAGATTGGATTAAAAGCGCTGAGGTATAATCTTGTTCTTTGAAAGTATTACAAAATTATTTATTTTGTTGTTAGCTTTACTTGTTGCTAGCATGAAGTATATGTTGAAGTTTATATGATTATAGATCGATCAGAGTCTTTGAAATTCAAATGAAATGTAGCCATGTTGTTGGATTACAATTTGATCGTTGTTAGAATCGCCGCATGTTATCGACTAAGCTTACGGTAGTAATAACCAAACGCGACTTGATATCTTATTATGCTACCAATTTGGATTGAAATGGAAATTGATAAGAATTAGTTTGGTTGAACTCAAGGTGGCCGATTTTGACTTGTAGTTTGTAGAGTTGGTTAGTCATTTGTATCGACTATCTTCTATTTAATCGTGAGCCAATCGGGGCTGTTTAGTTATTCATTGTATTGAATACCTTCTATATTGTCGCGAGCCAATCGGGACTGCTTGGTTATTGTAATCGACCTTGAAAAAGGTGGCTGAGTAGAAACAAAGGAGGTCGTCCGATTTTCCGTAGAATTTAGCGACTTAGCACCTAAAATATTCTACGTTAAGTGAAAGGTTAATGGACATATTGTGACCATTATAGTCAAGTATTAAGTATAGCGATCCTACTGGAGAGTGGAATATCTATCAAGGTTGGAGTACTTTGGAGCATTTTGCTATTTGTCGACAATCGCCGCGAGGTATGCGAACCTCTTCCTTCCTTTGGCACGATCCTATGTATGGAATATACTTGTGGTATCATTTCATGTTTCTACTCTTAGAAGTTAAGAGGTAGTTACGTGATTTACTCTATGTAGAACTTTTCCTATCTTTCGAGCATGACTAGTCGCACGATGTAGTACTGAGACGACAAGACTACGATATTCTTTACTTGTTTTACGAATGCCAAGTCGGGTGGGTTAGAGATTAACTCACTTCTTTGAGAATAGTAAGGATGCCTTAAGTTGATTTTAAAGTTAATGGACTCAAGAGTTTTAAAGTATGTGATACTTGTCCCGCTTTAAACGTATAAGTCCTCGATAGGAAATTGTTTATGACTAAGGTATAAAGTGAATATAACTACTTTACGGGAAGTTAGTTATATTTGCCTTATGGAAAGATAAATGGCTTGACTATGTAAAAGGCACTTGATTTTACGCATCAATTGCCTAAGGTTTTATAATAAAAGAGTCGAGTTGATTTGGCTAATTTACTGACAAATGAGAATAAGTATCGAACAAGCCACCGCAAGCTAATAAAGTAAAATGTAATGACAATCCATTATGTTAAAACAAGTAGAAATCCTCCATCCGCATAAGCCAAGATAAGACAAAATTGTATTATATTTTCTAGATCATGGCTACTTGAATAAGATCGTTATAAATAAGTATAACTTATTCACGACGCACCAAAGATTTGTTACTAATTTTAAAAGAGTTTACGATTTAAGCTTTTAAGACTTTGAAACTTGTTTTCTTAAAAGTTAAGAGACTCAAGTATTTTGAAAGTTAAGAGAATTGATTTGAAAGTATAAATCTCTCGTTATAAAACGAACGTGTTAGTCTAAACCATAAAGCGGTTATAACGCTTTATGGGAAGCTCGGTTATAACGCTTTATGGAAGATTAAGAGAATGGTTTTCTAGTAAAGTAATCAAAGGAATAACTTGTATTAGGTAAGGGCAAATCGTTTAAAGGTACCAATTGCTTAAGGTTTTAATAAAGAAGTCACTTGATTTGTGTTCGTAATCAGATTTCTAAAAAGGTATCATGACTTGTCTTGAAAGGTGGATAGGACTTGATACTACGTGGTTAGTATCGGGAAGTTTTATTTGGAAAGGAGTTTTGAAAAGAATGTACGCACGTAGTACTTTGGTCGTTAATTGAGATTTAGCCTATACGTGGTGATAGTCTTCGAGTGCAAGTATTATGTTTTATTACGCTGTCGCGACTTTACGGAGGGCCTACTGCCTTGTTATAAGTTACTCGACGCATCGACGCTGATGTGGGATTCCACGGCATGCTCGCTATTTGCAGCACTCGGGTTAAATTCTGATTTTATAAGAGACACGGTAGTGCTTATGTCTTGTCTGACGGCTCGGCCGAGCCAGTAAGAGATAAACGGCGGCAAGCCCCAAGACGCTATACCACCTTCTCCGTGGTAAGAGTATGTGAGGGTAAACCCCAAGACTGCACCACCCGCTTATGTGTTGTTTGACGACCGGCCGAGATAGTGGTAAGAGATAAACGGCGGCAAGCCCCAAGACGCTATACCACCTTCTCCGTGGTAAGAGATAAACGGCGGCAAGCCCCAAGACGTTATACCCTCGCTTACCACCTTCTCGGTAATAGTATAAACGGCGGCAAGCCCCGCACGTTATACCACCCGCTTTGATTGATATTACGGGCGCGAGACCCATGGTTATGTTTTACACTTTAGTCCGCGATGACGGGGATTCCACGCATGCTTTGATATCGCGTGATTTGATCGCGCCCCGCTTGGGGCGGGTAGTATATGTGTCCCTCCGTGGGCCTGACTATGTTATGAAAGATAAGTAAGTTAGATAGAAATGAACTTAATGACTTCTCCTAAGTAAGTACGTAAGATACGACTATAACTCTTAATGGAATGGAAAAAGATATCGATGTAAGTTATGTGGAAAAAACTTGATTGAATTCTTAAGTATGTATGTAAGAATATGATGTTAATTCCTATTGAAAGAAGGAAAAGAATGATTAATGTACGATTAAGTTCATGTTGGTAATGACACGCAGTGATCCGTATGTATTTTTATACTTGTCCTTGTCATTCTTTTGTACGCTTATGATCCGCTTATCAGACGTTATTTCGCTCCATATTCTGCACTGTTAGATCGACTTCTTCGGGGCCGCTCATGCCCGCAGTTTAGGTACACAACAGTGGATCCGCGAGCTAGATCCCTGCTCAAAAGTCGAGACGGCTCCAAAGTTCCGGAGTTGTCACGCTTATGTTTATTCAGGTACGTGGCCTTGTCCCGCCACGCTTGTTATGATAAAACTCTTAGAGGTCCGTAGTCACATATCGCGGGTCACCAGAAGAAAAAGCGAGGCAATCGCTTGCGATGACAGACGCCTGCGAAGGTAGCCCTATCCGCTAACTCGTTGCTTTATTATCGCTGCTTTATTTTATAAGTTTCTTGTATGTTCACCGTTATCTCTCGATGTTTACTCGTAGCGGTGCCTGTAGGGCACCACCACGCCCGGGTGTCGTGACAAAAGTGGTATCGAGCGCTTAGTCTCTGAAAGTGTCTACGTGCGGTGTCTAGTAGAGTCTCGATTATCGGTGTGTCGCGCACCACATCTATAATCGTGAGGTTGCAGGACATTTAGGATTGGTTTCATTCTTCTAACTCGAGATCGCGCGATAGAGCCATTGTTAGGTCGCTCCTCCCAACGAGTTATGTTGATCGCAGCCACGAGAAAGCGCAAAGAATGACCCAGAACGACTATGCGGATTGCGTATCCAGTTGGTATCGATTATAGTATAGTTGGTATTGTGACATACATCTATACTGAGTTACGATTTAGGGTCGACGCTGTTTCCTAGAATGATTTTAGATTACCGTGGATCGTAAAGACTAACTAGATACCGGGAAGGTATGGAATAGTTAATGAATTTTCGCCAAGGTCTTGTGGTTTATTTTGAGATTATTGGGAAAGGACGAGCTGTCTGATAAGGGTAGTGAACCCTTAAGAAGCCATGTTAAGGAACCTAACGTAACGTCATGTTAATAGATTGTCGCGAAGATGCTTAAGAGAATTATACTGACGAGGCCTCGATAGAGTAAGTAATGGTCATTGTGGATCGAGACAAATGGTTATGATGTTATGAGAAGTTGTTATACCCAAGTATCGGGGATCGTAAGGTAGGCTCGGAGCATGGAAATCGCGAGCCTAAGAATATTGATAATCGCCGAGACCTTCTGTGATATAAGGTTTTCTCCGCAATAAGATTTTAAGTCGCACTCAAGGATAAGAGTTAAGCGACGCCGAGTGCCGAGGACTGTTACGGGTCTCCCATGTCCCGGAATGGAGCGGGATCTGGTAGTAGTTCCGCCACGCGACGGGTCACGAGGCGCCAGGCCCAAGTTTAGTTAAATGTTTTACTGTTCGTGGACGCTGCTCCACCGAACCAGTCACGAGTTTAAATGGCCTTATATTGTTTTATAGAGTTACTCCAAAGATTCGAGGCCGTAATCGTATGAAGTTATGTATGATGCTAGTATGAGTTGGAAGTATGAAAAGATAATCTCCTTTGGGCTTAAGACGGACGAGTACGCGCGCAAGGTATTAGGGCCACGTGGTATCATGGTATGACGGTCATGAAAGGAAACTATGTCGCAAATTTTAAAGATTGATTCAAAGAACATTCGGGACGAATGTTTCTGGGGAAGAATGTTACACCCCGCATTTACAGGATATGGTGTAAGAACGCACGTAAGAACTCACGCAGTTAAGATTTGAGACTTGTAAAAAAAAAAAAAAAGTTTCTAATTATGGAATTGTGAAAACGTATTATTGTGATTTAACGGGAGGCGACACGTGTCACCCCCTTAGTGATGCCTCGACGAATTTGAACATGGACAAAAGGGTCATCGACCTTTGTTAGCAAGACAAGTCTTGCAAGTAGCAAGCTTGACATATTTGACTTGGTCAACGGGTCCACAAGCTTGATATTTAAGAGAACTTCATCCTAGCCACCCAATTGTTCACATCTCGACCCTCCATCAGGCTTTATATTACTACTAGTAGCAAGAGAGAGCTTAACACTTAGCCAAATTTCACAACAAATTGAAGAACAAGAGCAAGGAGCTCTCGTTCATGCCCATCAATAAGAAAAAATTTGTTTCTTGTCCAATAAGCTCCACACTTTAAACCAAGGTCCATGAGTGTATCAGAAGTGTATCTCAATAGAAAATCCCTAAAAAGAGAGTTTTCAGATTAGTCGCAAAGTGAAAACCTAGTGGCTTTCTAGGTTTTGGATCGAAGATTGAAGGATAATTGTTGTATTGTTCTAAGGGTCCCAACAAGCGGATCGAGGTGTCTTAAGCGAGGCTCTAGGTTACAAAGAGCAACTTCGCCAAGATTGGATTAAAAAGCATTGAGGTATAATCTTGTTCTTTGAAAGTATTACAAAATTATTTATTTTGTTGTTAGCTTTACTTGTTGCTAGCATGAAGTATATGTTGAAGTTTATAAGGATTATAGATCGATTGTAGTCTTTGAAATTCAAATGAAATGTAGCCATGTTAAGTCGATTACAATTTGATCGTTGTTAGAATCGCCGCACGTTATCGACTAAGCTTATGGTAGTAATAACCAAACGCGACTTGATATCTTATTATGCTACCAATTTGGATTGAAATGGAAATTGATAAGAATTAGTTTGGTTGAACTCAAGGTGGCGATTTTGGACTTGTAGTTTGTAGAGTTGGTTAGTCATTTGTATTGACTATCTTCTATTTAATCGTGAGCCAATCGGGGCTGTTTAGTTATTCATTGTATCGAATACCTTCTATATTGTCGCGAGCCAATCGGCTGTTTGGTTATTGTAATCGACCTTGAAAAAGGGCAAAGTGAGTAGAAACAAAGGAGGTGTTGTCCGATTTTCCGTAGAATTTAATGACTTAGCACCTAAAATATTCTACGCTAAAGTGAAAGGTTAATGGACATATTGTGACCATTATAGGTTGAAGTACTAAGTATAGCGATCCTACTCGGAGAGTGGAATAGCTATCAAGGTTGGAGTACTTGGAGCATTTTGCTATTTGTCGACAATCGTCGCGAGGTACGCGAACCTCTTCCTTCCTTCGCACGATCCTATGTATGGAATATACTTGTGGTATCATTTCATGTTTCCTTCTACTCTTAGAAGTTAAGAGGTAGTTATGTGATTTACTCTATGTAGAACTTTTCCTATCTTTCGAGCATGACTAGTTGCACGATGTAGTACTAAGAGACGACAAGACTACGATATTCTTTACTTGTTTTACGTAATGCCAAGTCGGGTGGGTTAGAGATTAACTCACTTCTTTGAGAATAGTAAGGACGCTCTTAAGTTGATTTTAAAGTTAAGGGACTTCAAGAGTTTTAAAGATGTGATACTTGTCCCGCTTTAAACGTATAAGTCCCTTGGATAGGAAATTGTTTATGACTAAGGTATAAAGTGAATATAACGCTTTACGGGAAGTTAGTTATATTTGCCTTATGGAAAGATAAATGGCTTGACTATGTAAAAGGCAACTTGATTTTACGCATCAATCGCCTAAGGTTTTATAATAAAAAGGAGTCGAGTTGATTTGGCTAATTTACTGCACAAATGAGAATAAGTATCGAACAAGCCATCGCAGCTGCTAATAAAGGAAAATGTAATGACAATCCATTATGTTAAAACAAGTAGAAATCCTCCATCCGCATAGAAGCTAAGATAAGACAAAATTGTATTACATTTTCTAGATCATGGCTACTTGAATAAGATCGTTATAAATAAGTATAACTTATTCACGACGCACCAAAGATTTGTTACTAATTTTAAAAGAGTTTACGATTTAAGCTTTTAAGACTTTGAAACTTGTTTTCTTAAAAGTTAAGAGACTTGAAGTATTTTGAAAGTTAAGAGAATTGATTTGAAAGTATAAATCTCTCGTTATAAAAGAACGTGTTAGTCTAAACCATAAAGCGGTTATAACGCTTTATGGGAAGTCGGTTATAACGGCTTTATGGAAGATTAAGAGAATGGTTTTCTAGTAAAGTAATCAAAGGAATAACTTGTATTAGGTAAGGGCAAATTGGTTTAAAGGTACCAATTGCTTAAGGTTTTAATAAAGAAGTCACTTGATTTAGTTCTGTAATTGTATTTCTAAAAGGTATTGTGACTTGTCTTGAAAGGTGGATAGACTCGATACTACGGTGGTTAGTATCGGGAAGTTTTATTTGGAAAGGAGTTTTGAAAAGAATGTACGCACGTAGTACTTTGGCTTGGTTAATTGAGATTTAGCCTATACGTACGCGATAGTCTTCGAGTGCAAGTATTATGTTTTATTACGCTGTCGCGACTTTGGAGGTCACTGCCTTGTTATAAGTTACTCGGACGCATCGACGCTGACGTGGATTCCACGCATGCTCGCTATTTGTAGCACTCGGGTTAAATTCCCGATTTTATAAGAGATACGGTAGTGCTTATGTCTTGCTCACGGCCGGTCGAGCTAGGGTAAGAGATAAACGAGGCAAGCCCCAAGACGTTATACCACCTTCTCCGTGGTAAGAGTATAAGTGAGGGTAAACCCCAAGACGCTGCACCACCCGCTTTATGTGTTGTTTGACGACGGCCGAGATAGTGGTAAGAGTATAAACGGCGGGCAAGCCCCAAGACGTTATACCACCTTCTCCGGTAAGAGATAAACGAGGGGCAAGCCCAAGACGTTATACCCCGCTTTACCACCTTCTCGTGGTAATAGTATAAATGAGGGCAAGCCCCGCACGTTATACCACCTGCTTTGATTGATATTACGGGCGTGAGACCCATGGTTATGTTTACACTTTTAGCCGACGCGACGGGGATTCCACGCATGCTTTGATATCGCGTGATTTGATCGCGTCCCATTGGGCCTGGTAGTATATGTGTCCCTCCGTAGTGGGCCTGACTATGTTATGAAAGATAAGTAAGTTAGATAGAAATGAACTTAATGACTTCTCCTAAGTAAGCACGTAAGATATGACTATAACTCTTAATGGAATGGAAAAGATATTGATGTAAGTTATGTGGAAAAAACTTGATTGAATTCTTAAGTATGTATGTAAGAATATGATGTTAATTCCTATTGAAAGAAGGAAAAGAATGATTAATGTACGATTAAGTTCATAAGTTGGTAATGACACGCATGCGATCCGTATGTATTTTTATACTTGTCCTTGTCATTCTTTTGTACGCTTATGACCGCTTATCAGACGCTATTTCGCTCCATATTCGCACTTGTAATCGACTTCTTCGGGCCGCGCTCATGCCCGCAGTTTAGGTACACAGCTGTGGATCCGCGAGCTTAGATCCCGCTCAAAGAAGTCGAGATGGCTCCGTGTTCCGAGTTGTCACGCTTATGTTTATTCAGGTACGGCGGGCCTTGTCCCGCCACGCTTGTTATGATAAAACTCTAGAGGTCCAGAGTCACATATCGCGGGTCACCAGAAGAAAAAGGAGGCAACTGCTTCGTTTATGTATGTACGTCCAGGAAGGTAGCCCTATCGGCTAACCTGTTGTTTTATTACTGCTGTTTTATTTTATAAGTTTCTTGTATGTTCCGCTGGTTATCTCTGATGTTTACCTGTAGCGGTGCCTGTGTAGGCACCGCCACTGCCCGGTCGGTCGTGACACGTTGTATAGTTTTGTACATTCAGTTATGGCGGGCCCCGTCCCGCCATAGTTGTTTATCTTCTAGAGGTCTCAGAGTCCTATTGTACACTTGGGATGTAATCGCAAAACTATGTTTATATATATACTAAAGGCTTACATTTTCTCACATAAAAACTGTGTCTCATTTTACAACTGTTTCATGTCTTGTTTTTATATTCCGCTGATTACTCTGATGTATGACTACTTGGGTGCCCGGGTAAGGCACCAGTCACGGGCCCCGGAACGGGTCGTGACACCTTCTTTTTACATAAACCAAGACAATTACCATGCCTTTTTTTACATAAACCAAGAGTAATCCTTATTTAAGCAAGCCAAAGTACTATCAAGGCACAAATAGAATAATTCTCATTTAAACAAGCCAAAGTACTATCAAGACACAAATAGAATAACTCTCATTTAAACAAGCCAAAGTACTATCAAGACACAAATAGAATAATTCTCATTTAAACAAGCCAAAGTACTACGTACGTACATTCTTTTCAAAAGACTCATTTTTATGTAAAACCCCAAGATACTAACACCCGTAGTATCAAGGCATGTCTATTTTTCAAAATAAGTTACTACACCTTTAGAAATTCATTTCAAGACTTTGTAACTAAGTAACTTCTAACTTTCACAATCTAGGCAACTTATGCCCATCAATCAAAAATAGACAACTCTCTTAACCTTCCATAAAGTCGTTATAACCAACTTCCCATAAAGCCGTTATAACCCTTTATGGTTTTAGACAAATTCATTCTTCTTATAACCAAGAGACTTATACTTTTAAAACCAAGTATCATATACTTTCAAATCAAGTTACATAACTTTCAAAATACTTCAAGTCTCTTAACTTTTAGAAATCAAGTTTCTTAACTTTAGAAATCAAGTTTCTTCTACTTTTAAATCTCAAGTAACTCACACCTTTAAAACAAGTTACTTCTCTTTAAATCATGTCATTTATCCTCTCTTAAATCAATTAAGTAAAACACTCCTTTGACTCCCCTAAAGCCGTTATAACAACCTTTAGGTTTTAGAACTAAGGCATTATCCAAAAGATTTGGAAACTACTTCCTTTTCAAGACTCTATTTACTTCAAGTAAAATACTTTCACTTTTGAAAATCCAAACTTCATCAAGGTAATGGATTATAACAACTTCCAATTTAAACATCCAAAGTACAATCAAGGAAGTATATAGAACAACTTCTATATTAGGCAATCCAAGTACAATCAAGGAATGGATCATTTAAGGAGTAGGACTTACTTTCTTTATCATAAGGAATCATGCTAGAGGAAGAGGAGATGGTTCACATACCTTTTCGGCTTAATCCACAAGCTAAGTCGAATACGCCGCACGTAGAATTGTCAACCTATAATGGCCACAACACGACTATCAATTTCTAGTTTCTAACGTAGAATGATACTAAGTATACGGTCTCTTATTCTACGGAAAATTGGGCAGCACCTCCTTTGTTTCTACGTACTTTTCCACCTTTTTCAAGGCCCGAAAATCAATAACCAACATGCCACATTTAAGGCTCAATACATCAACCAATCAAAGGGGATTACACGCCTTACAATACGTGTAAAATTCTGCCTCACAATTAATACCAACTAGTTCCATATTCAAAGCCATTCTCGGCTAACTTGTACAACAACAAAAATCCTTTCCAATTCTTTTCAATCCAAGTTTTTAGGTCTAACATGTTATATAGTCATAAACAACTTTAATAACTATAATTCCTTCTTTATACAACATGCGACGACTAAACTAATAATCAAATTGAATTTCAATCTCAAAGGCTAAACATGCTAGTTTCGGATTAGGGTTCCAATAGCCAATACACTTATCAAACTTCATAATATATACATCATGCTTGCTAATATCCATAACTACAACAATAAGTAATCTTTAATTACTAAAACGACAAGATTGTTACCTTTATAAGCCCTTATAAAATTCCAAGTTTCAAAATCGCTCCTTAGCAATTCTTAGCTCCTTTCCTTTACGCTCCAATCCGCTATTTGAAGACCTTAGAAGTTCACAACCAACTTCTCTTCCATTTCCAATCCAAAACTATGAAAACGACTTAGGTTTTCGCCTTGCGACTAACGTGAAAATGTCGTTTTACCGAGATATTTCTATTGAGATATCCTTATAATACCCTTAGAAACCTTGGGTTAAAGTCTTGTGAATAATGAACCAAAACTACAAATTTTTTGTGTGGATATGTGGCCAAACCCGAGAGCACCTAATGAACAAGAACAAGGTCTCTAATTTTTCTAAGTGTTGAAGACTAAGTCTTGCACTAGTGTAGTATATATAAAACAATGGAGGGCTTAGATCACAACACTTGTGTGGCTTGGATGGAGGAGATTAAATATCTAGCCAAGTGGACAAGTTGACTTAGTCAATTATCTCAAGCTTGCAAGACTTTATCATCTACATTGGTCAATGACCATAATACCCTTGCCCAATTTCGTCCAAGACCATGTGGGGGGTGACACGTGTCGCCCTCCCATTCGTGCATAAAATTTTGTAACCCTCGTGGGCCCCACAAAACGTAAAATTCCTCGGGTGGGCCCTATGTGACCAAATCCGTAAAAATAACTTTCCATAATGATAATACATTCTATACTCCTCAAATAATGCATTTTGAGAATCTAATTCTCACCAACGAACATTTTTCCTTTCCGACGTTCGGAAGATTTTCCTTCGGAAACAATTCTTCCTTTCGTACCAATTTCAAGTCTTGCGTTCTCGCGTCCCTTCTCTTATACATGTTCTGGAATTACGGAGTGTAACATTATTGTACCCGTTTACGGGGGGTGGGGGACTGATAAGGTAGGCTTGGAGCATGTAAATTGTGAGCCTAAGAATATTGATAACCGCCGAGACCTTAGGTATATAAGGCCTTCTCGGGCAATAAAATTTTATTCAGACTAAGGGTAAGAGTTAAGTGCGACGGTGGGTCGGGTTGAGGACCTATTACGGGTCGCCCCATAGCCTGAAATGGAGTAGGATCAGTTGGTAGTAGTTCCGCTACGTGGCAGGGTCACGAGGGTGCAAGGCCCAAGTCTAGTTAATTGTTTTACTGTTCGTGGACGCTGCTCCACCGAACCGTGTCGCGAGAGCCTAAATTGTTTATCAGAGTGACTCCAATGATCGGAGGCCGTAATCGGTATGGAGGTTATGTAAGTATGCTAGTATGCTCGAGGTACCGGAAAGAATACAACCACAGAAAGTGTAATCGCCGATCGTTGATTCCACGCGACGAGGTTCGTATAATTGGCCTGCACTTAATTCACGGGCCGTGGATAAGGCTAAGCTTATCCGTGAGAGATTATTAGTAAGCTCGTAGTCGCAGAAACGTTATGCGATTTAACGACGCCGATACTTAGAGTTCTGTCGACGCTTTAGTACGAGTATCGTTATGCGGCCGCGGTGGCATATGTTGTACGGCGGTGTAGTAAAAGGAGACTATGTCGCTATCTAATAGATTGACTCCAAAAGAACATTCGGGACGAATGTTTCTATGGGAAGAATGTTACACCGTAATTCCGTGATACGTGTTTAAGAGGACGACGTGAGAAGATACAACTTTAAGTTTGAAACGAAAGAAATAATTGTTTTCCAAAGGAAAAGTCTTCCAACCTCGAAAGATTAATGTTTGTAAATTAAGACTCGTAAAATTTATCTAATTATGGAAATTTCGGAAACGGGTAGATGGACGAACGGGAGGAGACACACGCCACCCCTACATAGGCTCGACGAAATGGTCATGAGAATTGGTCAAGTCTTGAACAAGCCAAGACTTGACATTATTGACTTAGTCAACTAGCCAACTTGACATTAGATCTTTTAACCCAAATGAATCTAGGCCACACAAGTGTTCTAATATTGACCATTGGAAGTAGTATATCATCACACTAGTAGCAAGACATTTTACACTTAGAAAAATTAGCCAAGAACTTGTTGTTCTTTTATGAAGCTCTCGGGTTTGAGCTAAAAGGAACAATACAAAATTTCAATTGTTGTCCATAATTCACAAGACTTTAACCCAAGGTTCCTAGGGGTATTGTAAGGATATCTCAATAGAAAGATCCCGGAAAAACGACATTTTTACGTTATTCGCAAGGCGAAAACCTAAGGTGTTCTTCAACTTTGAAGATAGAACTTGAAGAGGAGTTCTTCATGAGCTTCTAAGGAGTGCTTGGAGCGGATTGGAACATAAGAAGAGGAGCTAAAAGTTGCTAAGGATTGACTTTTACGCTTTGACATTATTAGGGCTTATTGAGGTAAAATCTTCATCATCTTAATGTAATTGAAGATTACATATTATAGTAGTTAAGGAATGAGCATGTGGTATATAGAATGAAGTTTGAAAAGATTTGGATCATGTCGACATGTTAAAACCAAAAATGGACAAGTTGTAATCAATTTGGTCGATAGTTACAATCGTCGCATGTTAAGGAAGAAATGATTTATAGTTGTTGTAATTGTCATTAAGTATATAACATGTTGGAATAACAACTTGGATTGAAAAGGGAATTGAAAGGAAATTGATAATTGTTGTGACAATGGTAGCCGATTATGGCTTGGAAATATCGACGCTTTATATCGATTGGGCAGAATTTTACACGCCCTATTAGGCGTGTAATCCCCTTTGTATTGCTGAATTGTTGGGCCTTAAATGTGGCATTTGGTTATTGATTTTCGAGCCTTGAAAAAGGTGAAAAAGTACGAGAAACAAAGGAAGTCGCCGATTTTCCGTAGAATAAGAGACCTTACACTTAGTATGATTCTACGTTAAAAGTTAGGAGTTGATAGACATGTTATGATTAATATAGGTTGAAGTACTACGAGTAGCATATTCTACTTAAAGGATGGAATAACAATCAAGGTTGAAGTACTTTGGAGCATTTTGTTACTTGTCGATAATCATCGCGGCGTATGTGAACCTCATCCTTCTTGGTACGATTCTATGTATGGAATATACACGTGGTGTTATTTCATGATTCCTTCTACTCTTAGAAGTTAAGAGGTATGTATGTTGATTTACTCTATGTAAAAGTTATGTTTAAGTTATTCTAAGTTCTACCAAGTCTTATGGGGACGCTGTAAAGAGTCGCAGTAAGTATTCGAGTCGAGTCGACTTTGTCGATTTACTACACGAATGAGAATAAGTATCGAACAAGCCATTGCAAATAATAAAAGAAAATGTATCGACAATCAATTATATTAAAATGAGTAGAATTCTCCATCTGCATAGAAACTAAGATAAGACAAAATTGTATTACATTTTCTATATCATGGCTGCTTTAATAAGATCGTTATAAACGAGTATAACCTATTCACAACGCATAAAAGTATATGTTACTTAATTTAAAGAGTTTACATTATGAAGTTTTAAGACTATGAACCTTGAATTCTTAAAAGGTTAAGAGACTTTATTTTTCAAGTTATGAGACTTGATTCTTAAAGGAAGGAATGACTTGATTTAAAAGTATAGAATACTTGATTTGGAAAGTATTGATTTCTTGATATTCTAAAGATAAGAGACTTGATTTCTAAAGTTAAGAAACTTGATTTCTAAAGATAAGAGACGTGAAGTATTTTGAAAGTTATGCAACTTGATTTGAAAGTATAAGTCTCTTGGGTATAAAAAGAATGAATGCCTAAACCATAAAAGAGTTATAACTACTTTATGGGAAGTTAGTTATAACAACTCTATGGAAGGTTAAGAGAGTTATCTATGTTGATTGATATACATGAGTTGATATTACGGGTGTTAGTATCTTGGGGTTTTATATAAAAAGAGTCTTTTGAAAAGAATAGAAGTACATAGTACTGGGTTAAATTCCTGATTTTTAATGATACGTTAGTGCCTTAAGTTTAAATAAAATGAGAGTGCATAATAGTTATAATAATAAGTTAAGGGATTTCTTAACTTGCTTATGATATTTATGATAAGTCGATAAGGCTTATGTTACGTATGATGCCTGGTGCTTATGTTATGTATGATAGCCGGTTGTGCTAGTGATGTATTGTTGCATTATGGGGTCATTCCCCGGGCTTGTTGCATTTGCATATTCCGTGGATTTGCTTCCCACGATGCGAGGAATACCTCATGCGAGTCTGTAGGGCTTATGCGGATGAAATAGTCATATGCGGGGCGGACTAGTCCTATGTGATGAGATTACCTACGCGGTCCATACGAACCGCATGGCGGATACAACATGCGGAGGAAATTACCTCATGCGGGTCCATACGGCCTATGCGGGTGAAATAGTCCCAGGAGTAGGATTGTCAAATGATACTATGGGCAGGTGGCCCTAAGTAGATCATAAGCTTCCTATTTTTATACAGTATACCTTCGTGGGAAGGCTTTTTATGACTTCGTCATGTCCCGCAAATGGATCGGGTTACGTTATTACGTATAGATAATCAAAGTGAACTCCAAAATGAGGCGTCTCTCCATAAAGGGCCGAATTATGTTATGCAAGATAAGTAAGTTATATGGTTATGAACTTGATGATTTTTCCTAAGTATGTACGTAAGAATTTGACTATAACTCTTATTGAAAAATGGGAAAAGATAATAATGTGCGATTAAGTTCATGAGTTGTAATGGCATGGTAGGATCTGGTATTTACTTTTTATACTTGCCTCGCTCTTTCTTTTGTACAATTATGATCTGCTTATCAGATCTTATTTCGCTCCATATTCTACAGAAATCGATTTTCTTCGGTCGCGCTCATGTCCGCAGTTTAGGTACAGCTGTGGATCTCGCGCTTAGATCTCGGTTCAAGATTTTGAGATGGCTCCAATGTTCCGAGCTTCTCATAATGGCTATGTATATTCGTGGTACGACAGGCCTTGTCCGCCATAGTATTTGTCCAAAATCTTAGAGGTCTGTATTCATACGCTGGATCACAGAGTTGTAATTACAATATTGAATAGTGTAGGCCCTTTGGATAATTTATATTATGACACCTTTATCGCTTTGGCTTTTGTTTAAAAAAAATATGTGTTACTTATCTTCCGCGGTTGTTTTGTATTGTATGAATAGAAGGGTGCCCAGGTAGGGCACCAGTCGCGGGCCCGGGATCGGGTCGTGACACAAAGACGTTGACTTGTAGTTAATTTTGTCTTGATTGCTGAAGATTAGGAATGCGCGAGCAAGCGAAGTTTCAAGAAGAAATAGAGATTAGGAATTTGAGCGCAAGGCTATGCGGCTTCAAAATTTGTCCAGTGTCGAACTATGATGATACTGGGTTCTTCATGGAGCCAGAAAGATTAAAGCGGGCAAACGAGATCCTAAAATTTGTCTCAGTGTCGAATTATGATGACACCAGGTTCTGTGATGCTAGAGATCAGCACGGTGTCGACGCGGATTCAAATCGGTCCCAATGTCTGACATGATGATATCGTTACAAAGTTGACGCTGGGAAAATAAAGGCACGATTAATGCGAATTTAAAATTTTGTCCCAGTATCGAATTATGATGATACTGGGCTATCAGTGTTAGGGAATTAAAGACAAGGTTAACGCGGATTCAAAATTGTCCTAGTGTCGAATTATGATGACATTGGTTTTTTTGTGATGCTGGGAAAATAAAGGCACGATTAACGCGAATTCAAAATTTGTTCCAGTGTCGAATTATGATGACACTGGATTTTTGTTATGATGGGAAAATAAAGGTACGATTAATGCGAATTCAAAATTTTGTCCCAGTGTCGAATTATAATGACACTGGGTTTTTATGGTGCTAGAAGATTAAAGGCGGGGCTGACGCAGATTCAAATTTGTCCCAGTGTCGAATTATGGTGACACTGGATTACGGTGATGCTAGGGAATTAAAACGACGACTGACGCGGATCCCAAAATTTGTCCAGTGTCGAATTATGATGACACTGGGCTCTTATAGCAAAATCTTAGGAAAGAGAAAAACGATGTTCGAAGTAGGTCGCTGACCTTTATCGGGAGTCACTCCCAACAAATTGCCTCAGTTCACCTCAGAAGATGGTTCCACGTTGTGCTCCTTCTCTTGTAAATTAAGGTTCCTGCAGGCTAAGTCTTAAAAAAAATTAGTGCATAACTGTTAAGACAAAAGAATGATAAAGCAAGAATATATACGAAATGCGATCATGTGAGTAGGAATATCATCTTGCGTAGAAATCATGGTCAAGTCGTTGCATTGGCGTAATGAAATATTGTCGTTTCTGGACATAATGCAGATAGCGTCGTTTCCGAACGTACATCGGATATTCGTTGTTTTCGGAAGCAATGCATATGACGCCGCTTTCCGGTTACCGCTTGTACGGTGGAATGTAAACGAACGCTCAGATGGACGTGTTGTCTTGTATTGACGAATGCAACGACGTCTTATATGGACGTTGTCGTCTTGTATGGACGAAATGAAATGACTTCTTGTATGTACGTTGTCGTCTTATATGGACAGAATGTAAATGGCGTCTTGTAAGGAAGTTGTCGTCTTATATTGATGAAATTCAAATTAAGTCTTGTATGGACGTTGTCTTCTTATATGGACGAAATACAAATGACACTTTGTATGGGCGTTATCGTCTTGTATGGACGAAATGCAAATGACGCCTTGTGTGGGCGTTATCGTCTTGTATGGAAATGCAACGACGCCTTGTACGGGCGCTACCGCCTTCTACGGACGAGTACAAATGGCGCTCAGATGGACGCTGTCATTTTGTATGAATCTGCATACACCCCGTAATTCCAGGGAAATGAAATGAGAACATAAGTTATGATATAAGATTGAATGTTGGGAGGAAAGTATGTTTACATTTTCGAATATGGAAAAAAAAGTTTTGGATGCAACGATGTGACGAAGAGAAGTAGTACTAGTAGTCAAGTCTTTCTAATAGAGCGGAAGAAAAGGCGTAAAAGGAGCTCCCGAAATAAAAAGGACAAAAGTTGCGTAAAAGCGATGAAGGCTACAAGACCGGTGCCGACTACTGGATCATGCCATAACTTCGAGAGTTGCAAGATTTCAAGATCACGTGCCATTCTGCAACACCGTGGTGCCGAGGCGGGAATTTTCCAAATCAGATATTTTATGGCGGAAAGACAAGTGGACAAGTGGGTCCCCCTCCACTTTTTCTATTTACACATGGTATAATCAAGTCTTGCAAGACTTTGATCACAAATATCATGATCCTTCAAACCCTCTTATCTCTTCCTTCTCCTTCAAGTTTTCGAAATCCCATAGCCAATTGAAGAACAAGATCAACTCATTTCCAAAGATTAAGCTCCTTAACCAAGTTCTAAGCCAAGGTTAATACTCCAGACAGTGGGTCACGATTTTGACAAGAAAACTGTTGTCACTACCCGACCCCGGGCCCGCGACTGGTGCCCTACCTGGGCACCCCTTTCGGTATACATCAGAGAATAGCAGCGGAACATACACAACTGTTAAAAGCTTAAACATAAAATAACAACAGGCTAGCCGATAAGGCCACCTTTCGTAAACCATACAAATAAAACAAGATAATTTTTTCTTACTACCCAATCCACAAACGTGACTACTGCACTTAAGAATAACAACTCGCAGACAGGCCCCGCCATACCCCGAATGTACAACAACCGACCATACTGTGGATAAGCCTCCTAATAAAGGGGTTTCTCAACAATGAACAGTTGATCCTAAGAGCGAGGATCAAGAATGCAGACTCTACCGCAGATGAACGCACTTCTCGAAGCGAGGTCAAGATAACATGTACCAAATATGCGAAACTGAAAGCATCAGAATGAAATCATAAGTCTAAAATAAAATCGAGACAGTATGATAACTCAATTAACAAAGATACGTTGCCTTACTAACAACGAGAGTAATCCAAGAGTATACGCATAACATCACAATAGAGACTTCGATCATATCACGGGTAGCGAACCCATAGAAACAGTGGTATAACGCCTGGGGTTTACCCTCATTTATACTCTTACCTCGAGGCGTGGTATAACGCCTGGGGTTTACCCCTTATTTATACTCTTACCCCGGAGTATGGTAAAGCAGTGGTATAACGCCTCGGGGTTTACCCTCATTTATACTCTTACCTGAGAAGTGGTATAGTGTCTTGGGGTCCGCCTCACTTATACTCTTACCCTATCTCAAATCAAGTCATTATACAATAAATAAGCAAGTTAGAAATCCCTAACTTCTTATTAGTCTTATTCATCTACACTCTCATTTTAGTTTACTTAAGGCACTAATATGTTATAATAACCGAGTTTAACCCAAAGTACTACGACTTCTACTTTTTAAAACAAATGACTCTCTTTAGTATAAAACTTCCAAGATACTATCAACCGTAGCATCAAGTCAAAATTACTTTTCAAGACAAGTCACAATACCTTTTAGAAATAAAGTTAGGTTTCTAAATCGTTGACTTCTTTCTTTTAAAACTTTAAGCAATTGATGTCTTTAAATCAATTTACCTTTCATTATTTCAAGTCATTTATCATACTTAAATTACTTAGAGTAAATCACTCCTTTTATCCTTTCATAAAGCTATTATAACCAACTTCCCATAAAGTCGTTATACTAGCTTTATATCTTAGAAACTTACATACTTCTTTATAACCAAGAGACTTAAACTTTCCAACAAAACAAGTATCAATAATACTTTCAACATACTTAAAGTCTCTTATCTTTTGAAAACCAAGATATCCTTAATATTTACACAAGTGAGTTAATTCCCTAACTCAACCAACTTGAACATTCTTAAAATAAGACAAGTATATCAAATGGACTAGATTGTCAAAATTCAGACGCCTACCGCACTATACATTTACAACTTATTCATGCTCAAGAGATAAGAAAGTTCCACATACCTCTTCTTAAATCCACTTGCTAAGTCCAATTGCACGTAGTATGTCAACCTATAATGACCATAATACGCCTATTAACTTCTTACTTCAACCGAGAATATTCTAAGTGCAAGGTCACTAAATTCTACTAAAATCTGACAAAGACTTCCTTTGTTTCTACATACTTTGCCACCTTTTTCAAGGCCGAATTCAATAACCAAACACGCCACATTTAAGGCCCAACAAAGTAGTTAACAATAGGGGATTACATGCTTAATCAAGACATGTAAAATTCCGCCCCACAATACAAAACAAACTAGTCTAAACTACAATGTCAATTCGGCAATTAGGGCAACAATACCAATTCTTCCTCCAATTCTTTTCAATCATGTGGCTTAATATAACATGTTATCTAGCCACAATTGGTTAGAACTACTACAATACTCAAGTAGGTAAACATGCGACGATTCTAATAACGACCAAATTGTATTTCAATTTCAAATGGCTTAACATGTCATTTTCGGATTTGAGCTTCCAAATTTCCATAACACTTATCAATCTTCATAACACCTATCACATGATCATTTCTAACTTATAATAACATGGAATCTTCCATTACAAAAGTAAGACGAAGATTATACCTCATTTAGCCCAAAAATGCTCCAAATTTACAAGTCGATCCTTAGCAACTTTAGCTCCTCTTTTTGAAATTCTTCTTCCCGCTAAAATCATCTCTACTAATCCCCTACAAGCTTGCCAACATATTTCCTTCTTGTTGTCTTTCCAAAAATCTCATTTAGGCCTAGGGTTTTAACCATTTGAGAGAGAAGAGAAGAGAAGAGAAGATTTGGGTGAAATCTTGCAAAATGATTTAAATCTAGCAAGACATGTCTTATATAGCCTTTATCTTGCTCCACAAGTTGGGGGGACACTTGTCACCCACCCAGGGGTCCTTTACAACAAATATCTTCTATTTTTACCCTATTTCCACAAAAACTCCCGCGCCATGCTGCGCTCAAGCCGGCGCCGCGCTCGCACTGCATAATTTCAGCTTTCCGCTGCCCCGCTGCCGCAGCAAGGCCGCGGCCTGACTGTCTGTTCTGTCAGCCAATCTTGTAACGTCCATAACTTTCTGCTCCGATGTCCTATTGACGAGCGGTTTGTTGCGTTGGAAACTAGACTCAATGAACTTAATATTAGGCTTTTGAAACACCTAAAAAAATTAATTATACTAGGAGATATACTTCTTCCACGTTGACTGAAAAACTGTCCAAAAAAATATTCTGCCAACTTTTTTTTTTTCTTTCTCTCGACTTCGAATCTTATTTCCTTTGGTACTTTCTCATCTCATCCTCTTGGAATTACGGGGTGTAACATTCTTCCCCCCTTAGAAACATTCGTTCCCGAATGTTCTGTCGGAGTCCAATCTAAACGGATATTGACATAGTCCCTTGACTACACCCAACATAATCACACTTGCCACACCTGGCCACATAATAATACTTATGCTACAACGTCAACCTGAACTCCAAGTGTCGACGTCGGTTATCTGCATAAAGCTTCTGTTGACTCTAAGCTTACTAATAATCTTTCCCGGATAAGTTTCGCCTTATCCACGTTCACGAATCAAGTCCGACCAAATAATCAACCTCGCCTATGTCAAACCATCCAACCGCGATATACACTTTCTACATACAAGGCCTCATACAGTGGCCACCAATCGGAAGCGGTATCTCATATCGCACGTAACACAACAAGAGGCAATTAACCTCCCGCCATATTCAAATCAAGAACACAGTCCGCAACCTATCCTCAAGTGCTCGGATAGTACGCTCGCCATCCGCTGGCCCGAGGGTGTAATGCAACACCGAGACTCACCGTGTGTCCCTAAAACCCTTCTGAAAAACCTCCAGAAGTTATCTGTAATCGAGCTCATCTGTCTGACATCATAAACGTAGGAACCCCGTGCAGTCTCACAATCCTCCTGCTATAAAAGCTAGGACAAACCTCAGCCGAGTAAGTGGTCCTAATCCGGGAGAACACGATCGTTTCACAAATTTATTTACTATGACCCCTGGAGTCGCACTTCTCCGAGCACGATGCCACCAGAATAAGATCCATATTAAATACCGCCCATGTCTAAGCTTTCGGGTCTAAATCGCCTGTAATAGCCCACTAGGCTTCTGGTGTTCAACCATGACCTGCTACTAATTCGGATATTAAGCAACAACTCTGCTACGTCCCTTTTCCGGTCATCTTACCCAAACATACATCTGAGGTCACGACACAACTTAGTCGACCCCGAACAATTAGAACAATAAGCACCAGATGCCTCCCTAAAACTCCGACTAGTCCTCAAAGACCGGTACACACAATCTATCCTCATATCACAAAGACTCATCCTGCTACTCAAACAAAGCTATTCTCTTCTGAGAGCCGTATTCGATATCAGATCATCACTAGATCCTCATATTGTCGCCCCTTTACCTCCTCAACGACGGAAGACTCAGAACCTCTGATCTAAACTTCATTAACCTTGAAACAAATACTGAACCCCTGCCAGTAGTGATGAATCTCACGGACCACGCCCCGTTTATCCGGCGCCTAACCGCAGACTACCCTTAGATCCACGACAAAAAGTATTCAGAATCGCTTTGGCTTTCTGACGCAGATAGATATCGATATCACAATCCTTGAATAACTCTAACCACCGCCGCCGTCGCAAATTCTACCGCCACTCGCAGATATACCGAGGCTTTTGTGGTCCGCACCAATATCTACATGAAGTCTAAATATACGCCATGCCCCAAATCTTCAAGGCATGATTTAACCGCCGCCACTCTAAATCTAAGTGGCGTAATTTCTTTCCTCGCTTCCCTAACTACCGGAAAACATAGGCTCTATCCTCATCGGGTTGCGCCAAGACACAACCTAGCCCAACACCCAACGTGTTATCATAAAACCTAGCCCTATAGTCTCACAAGTGAGGGGTTAGAATCAGAGTCTCGTCAACGATCTTCCAATAATCAAAGCCTTTCTCTGCAGCAAACAAACTTGGTCACTAACTTAGATTTGATCCTTTTGCTTGCCTCCCGGCTAAGACTTACTATCAATCACAATCTAGGGGGGGAAGGTTTCCTTGATCTCGCCAAGTAGTAACCCGATGCTACCACATTTCCTCAAGGTGTTCTTACGCCATTATTTACTAACGGTCTTACACTAGTCTAGGTCATCATATCTCGTGCAACATACATAACAATAGTCGATTCTCTCTTATCATTCTGGTCATAACCTTACCTTATGCTCATTATTAGCAAAAGTATTTCCATCTTGATTCATAACCGCATAGCCATACAAGCGCATAACCCGCATTCATATCTTTACGATACTTCTCGACCAATTGCACGCCGCTCTTAATTACCCCAACACAACACTTTTTCCTACTGCTATCTACAATCAGAACCTATGGCATGACGATACCAAGACCTTACCGCCTCCTACCCTTCGCCTAACAACACGGGTACACATAACCCCATAATACGTAAACTGCCCTTACGTGGGGAGAGAACTTATCTCACTTTCTTAAACTTTCTCGAGTCACAACCCTAATCACAGGTCCTCATGCGTCCAAGAATTTCTAATCATCACGCACCGCTTTAAGTTCGTAGATTTTCCAATCTACTAAAGATGCCCTCAGCCTTTCCGGCAAAGACTGTGATTTATTTATTCTGCCTTGAACATTTTCCCGAAATTATCCAAGGTCGTGGCCCCGACCGCCACACCAAACTAACTCCAAGTACTTCCAAGGGCACTTAACATAAATTCCTTCAAATTCAATTATTACTTACTTTCACAATCTACCTCAAGTGAACAAGTCACACAAACTTAAAAGAAAACAATGATGCCAAAGAAGGAAGGATAATTCATCGTTACTACCACTTCTCTTCCTTTACACCGATAATCACTACTGTAAAATCGAATCGAGCCAACCTCTCTCTCGCAGTCAACGCTGGCATAATAAGAGGCCAACTAGCCCGCATCATAATGACCTCTATGTTCGCTATAATACCGCTAGGTCTGCTAGGTCCAACGATCGTATCGTTACGCAATTATCTACCCGCCGCCATTACCCAACACTCACTGTAGTCACCTCGAAAGCGTCCTCATGGATTCGTGCTTTATCTCTTTACACTTGGTTGCTCCTTTCATCGGGTCGCATTTCTTCCCGCATTTCCAAACTTATTGTAGCGCATATACATAGCCTTCATATCGATTCGGCCTCCAACCTTCGGAGTTACTATTCTAAACAACATAAGGCCCATTCCGGCTCACGACTGGTTCGTGGAACACGCCCACGAACCCGTAAACGATTAACTAGACTCTGCTTATACCTCGGACTCGCCACGAATGACTACTATCAATCGATCCCACCCCATAAATGGGTACACTAACTTCTCAATATACTATAATCGTGTTGCCTCGACCATAACAACCATACTTACTCCATACTGATCTCACCCGCACTATTCTCTTTATCATACCAATGAGCTTAACCTTTTTAACATAGTCTTCCGCTTAGTCCTCAATTATAACCTCTTAAGGGTCCATTTCATTCTCACACAACTCATCATCACCTAATTATCTCAAATTAGCACGTGAAACCTAGATGAGAGAGTTCCTTAACTGCTCATATCTTCCCTGATTTATTTAGTCCTTACCAAATCGGTAATCTAAAAATCATTCTAGGCAACACGCTGCAATTCACATAAATCAGATAGTCAGATGTCCCAATACCAACTATACTACAAACATTACCAACCTAGATACGCAATCCACATAATCTTTCCTGGGTCACTACTGCCTTTCTCGTAGCTGCAAACAACATAACTTGTTAGGGAGAGACGACCCTAACCATACAGCTCTATCGCACGATCACAGAGTGAGAAGAATGGAAACCAATCCTAAATGTCCTGCAGCCTCCCGACATAGACGTGGTGCACAAAACACCGATAATCAAGACTTACTAGACACGGTCAGACACTTTCCGAGGACTAATCGCTCGATACCACTTTTGTCACGACCGACCTCAAAGCTCGCGATCGTGCCCTACCCGGGCACTCCTTTCGTATACATCGAGAATAGCAAATGAACATACACAATCAAGTAAAAGCTTAAACATAAAATAACAACAAAGCCGATAAGGCCACCTTCGTAAACCATACAAATAAAACAAGATAATTTTTTTTTCTTACTACCCAATCCACAAATGTGACTACGCACTCTAAGAATAACAACTCAAGTGGCAGGGCTCACATACCCCGAATGTACAACAACCGACCATACTGTGGATAAGCTCCTAATAAAGGGGCTTCAACACCTGAACAATGATCCTAAGAGCGAGGATCAAGAATCAGATTTACCACTGCAGATGAACGCACTCAAGGAGGTCAGTACAACATGTACCAAATATGCGAAACTGAAAGTACTGTAATGAAATCATAAGTCTAAAATAAAACTGGAGACAGGTATGATAACTCAATTAATAGTACACAGTGGCTTACTAACAATGAGAGTAATCCAAGAGTATACGTACAACATCACAATAGGAGACTCCCGATCATATCAGGGGTAGCGAACCCATAGAAACAGTGGTATAACGTCTTGGGGGTTTACCCCTCATTTATACTCTTACCCTGAGGCAGGTGGTATAACGTCTTGGGGGTTTACCCCTCATTTATACTCTACCGGAGAAGGTGGTAAAGCAGGTGGTATAACGCCTTGGGGTTTACCTCATTTATACTCTTACCCCGAGAAGGTGGTATAGCCTGGGGTCCGCCTCACTTATACTCTTACCCTATCTCAAATCTGTCATTATACAATAAATAAGCAAGTTAGAAATCCCCCTAACTTCTTATTAGTCTTATTCATCTACACTCTCATTTTAGTTTACTTAAGGCACTAATATGTTATAATAAATTCGGGAGTTTAACCCAAAGTACTACGTACTTCTACTCTTTAAAACAAATGACTCTCTTTAGTATAAAACTTCCAAGATACTATCAACCGTAGCATCAAGTCAAAATTACTTTTCAAGACAAGTCACAATACCTTTTAGAAATAAAGTTAGGTTTCTAAATCAAGTGACTTCTTTCTTTTAAAACTTTAAGCAATTGATGCCTTTAAATCAATTTACCTTTCATTATTTCAAGTCATTTATCATACTTAAATTACTTAGAGTAAATCACTCCTTTTATCCTTTCATAAAGCTATTATAACCAACTTCCCATAAAGTCGTTATACTAGTTTTATACCTTAGAAACTTACATACTTCTTTATAACCAAGAGACTTAAACTTTCCAACAAAACAAGTATCAATAATACTTTCAACATACTTAAAGTCTCTTATCTTTTGAAAACCAAGATATCCTTAATATTTACACAAGTGAGTTAATTCCCTAACTCAACCAACTTGAACATTCTTAAAATAAGACAAGGATATCAAATGGACTAGATTGTCAAAATCGTGTACGTCTATCGTACTATACATTTACAACTTATTCATGCTCAAGAGATAAGAAAGTTCCACATATCTCTTCGGTTAAATCCACTTGCTAAGTCCAATTCGTCTGTTATACCCCGTATTTCCAGAGTATGTACGTGAGGGCGTACGTATATAAATTTAAGCCTTAAGGTTGGGAAGGTTCGAAATTTGTACACAAGTTTAAAAGAATCGCTTTCGACTAAACGCTTTACAAGACTTCAAGGGAAAAATACGGCTATGTCCTTTATTATTTTTGCGGATTTTTCTCGAGAGATGAAATATTTTGATCAACGGAGGTGACATGTGTCACCCTCAAAAGTGGACGCCAAGGGGCACTCCTTGCACGCTTTTTGTGTTGTTTCGGTCAAGGGTTAGGTAGGATATTTTGCGTGGTAGATGGATATGACACATGGATAAATCCTCACCCTACACTTGCACCACACTTGTCTTTATCTTCGCCATTGGTTGGCTATTGCTTGACCTATAAATACCCTCTAATGCAAGACATTTCTTCATCCACACTTGTGAAAATCCAAGGCAAAAATCCTCTCCTCCCTCTCAAAGCTCTCGCCCAAATCACCCCTCCCCTCGAGAAGGCCTCACCAACCCCTACCTAGTTGTTCTCGAAAATACCCTTCCCTTGGTTGAGAAATACTCTCCAAGTATTGTTATAATACCAAAATACTTTAGCCCAAATACCATGTAGTACTTTCCAAAGTTACCTCTATAATGTAGAGTCTAAATACCATTATACTTCCTTTAGCCACTAAACGAAACCCTAAGGAAAACCTTCATAGTCGGTTGAAGTGTTAAGTAGAAGTTGCGTAGAACTTCTAAGGGTTGTTTGGAGCGGATTGGAGCACTCGGAGTAGGAGCTAAACGTTGCTCACGATCGACTTTAAACTTGGAAAATTTTGGGCTTACCGAGGTAAATAATCCTATCCTTCTAGTGTAATTGGAAATTACATACCGTAGTTGTTTAGAAATGAATATAAGATTCATAGAAGAGAATTGAACTGTAATAGAAGGATATTACAGAAAAAGACTTAACTGAAATCGCATCAGAAGAATATTATCAGAAGATTAAATCAGATTTACATAGATCAGATTTACATGAGACTTATAACCTTTATTGGTCGATCGCTCGCGAGTAGCATGTTCTACTTGGAAGGTGGACAAGGCTAGTCGTTATAGCCGTGGAGCGCTTGCTTATAGTATAATCGCCGAGGTACGTGATTCTTCCTATACTTTGAGCATGATATTTTAAAAGAATAATATATAGTACTAGACGACGCGGTGCTAATCGAACGTAATTGTACGACAATATCTTTTGACTTAAGCTCAATAATATATATATATATATATATATAGTACTGTAGACGACGTAAAGCTAATCGAACGTAGTTGTAATGGCAATGTCTTTTGACTTAAGCCCAATAATAAAAGATCTTAAAGTATTTCAAAAGAATTAAGAAACCTTTTGAAAGAAGAGTAATACTTGGTTTTGAAAACATAAGAGTTATACTAGCTTTATGGGAAGTTAGGTATAACGTCTTAAGAGAGGTAAAGAAAATGGTTTACTGATTTTAGAAGTTAAGAGACTTGATCTTAAAAGATAAGAGACTTGACTTAAATGAATTAATATGAATTTTGTGTGAAACCTCATTCGTGAGTAATGAGTACTTGGTTTTAAAAGGAATAATGTTTCATCGATTTCTAAATCGAACGAATGAGTATCGACAAAACCATCGCAAATGCTAATAAAGGGAAATGATTTGACTAATTAAGTAATGATATTAAAACCAGAGAAACCTCCATCCGCATAAGCTAAGATGAGACAAAATGATATTACATTTCCTAGATCATGGCTGCTTAATAAGATTGATTATGAACAAGAATAACCTACTCACATATAAGGCATATGTTTCTCAAATTGTTTAAAGAGAAATATACTCTTAAGTGATTAAGACTATGAACTACAAAACCTTTCTAAAATAAGAGACTTAAGTACTTGAAATTAGGCAAACTTGAACTTAGGGGAAAAAGAATGTTGTTGAAAAAGAAAGTGTTTTGGTTTACCTAAAAATGTGAGTCACTCTATTTTAATACTACGTATCAAAGACCTTTATAAAAGAAACGGATCTTTAAAAGGAATTTAACGACGTAGTACTTTAGGTTAAAACCCTGACTTTGACATAAAACGAAAGTACTTTGAGTCAGGTATAACTTGCCTATGCTTGTTGTTGTGTAACTTGCCTATGCTTATTGCGATAGTCTTTGTTGTGCAAGAATTGTGTTTCTATACTACCGTGTTTCAATGGAGGCCGCTTGACTTGTCGAGGACTTACTGACGCATCGCAGCCGACGGAAGATTCCACGTATGCTTCCATTATCATTGTTATACGGGCATGTCTACACCGATGATGGATTCTCGCGACACGTGACCATTATGGTTATTATGGCGGCATCGTGACTAATCTGGCGCGGATCGCGCTGCGAGCTCGCTTATTTGCCCCGCCGCCACGTGACGGTGGATCTCGTATAGGTTATCGTGACTCGCTACGTGTCAACTTCGCGCGAAGCATCGTGGACTTACGCCAGGATCCGCGTTTAGCCGATTCACTTGCCCCGCCGCCACGTGGCGCAGGAGGAGCCGCGAGGCAGTGCACTTTCCACGCGCCTTCGCGAGTCGTTGTTTGACGGAGCCGTGACTTACGGTTGCGATCTGCGCGTAGTCGATTCACTTGCCCCCGCCACCACGTGGCAGGAGGAGCCGCGAGGCTATCGCACTTGCCACGGTCGCCTTCATGATACGGTTGTACAAAGATATTGGTACGGCCGATCCGTAGTTATACTTGCCCCAGACGGTTTTTATGACACGCGGGACCCGTGTTCATGATACCTTGGTGTTGTTATATCATGATCGCCAATGGCGTAAGGAATTCCACGCACAAGTGATGATTCGAGGCGAGTCCCCGACTTGATACGATCGCTTATATGTCAGGTAATCGTAGTTTGCTATCATACATGTCTCCCGCTTTATATAGACTATTATGATTTCATTTACGTGATTTTCGCCACATACTGGTACCACAGATCGACCTCCTTCGGGGCCGCTCACGCCGCAGTGTAGAGGTACATCGTTGTCGATCCCCGCTTATAGGATCACTTTTCAACAGATTGAAGCTCCGCCTTCTGAGGCTTATCTTTTGCATGCTACCCGAGTCCGCAGGTTCTGTACATTCGTGGTACGGCGGCCCCGTCCGCCATAGTTGTTGTAAAAATATTAGAGGTCCAGTAATCACAAGTGTGGTTGTAAGGATTGTAACTGTTCAAATGTCGATATATATATATATATATATATATATATATATATATATATATATATATATATGCATAAAGGCAACCGTTTTGGTTGGCCTATTTTCTTTTATCTTGATCCATATCTATTTGTATGTTTAAGTTTTTATTTCCGCTGGTTTTTCTCTGATGTTGTATCACTAGGGTACCCGGGGTAAGGCACCAGTCACGGGCCCCGGAACGGGTCGTGACATACACCACCACACACCACGGTTGCACAAAATCTGGAACTCGGTTAGAAACTTTCTGCCCGTGTTGAGTCATTGAAGCTTACCCACTTCAATACTTAACAAAATGAGCTCAAACTGCTTTCCACGTGTCTCGGAGACCTTTAGGGAGTTCCTAAAACCCGCCCCAAGCTATCCGATGCTCTATCGCGACCCGTATCTGAACTACATTGCACTTGGACTTAGTCAACCTTGCATTTTGGCTTGCCACGTGTATATGGTTCGGTCGAACCCTTAGAATCACCTCATGATCTAGTTGACCCATACAAAACATAAGGAGTCTTGGAACACCTTCCTCATATCTCACACCCACGCATTAGCCCTTAGCCACATTTGCAAGCATTAACTCATGCCCCCTTTTCTCGGCTTCTTGTTCTTCCCTCGGACTTATCAACTATCCGGTGTAAAATCTTAGCTAAACTTGAAAGATGCATTAATGTAAATATTAACACCTTGTCACATTCTCCGCATATGTTTAGTTGTCTAATGACTTGCACATGTCCATTGAACATGTGTAATACCTCTTTGTACACCCAACACTAATGTACATATTGTCGAATGTTGTTGATCCTTTGTATGTGTTGCATCCTCTTGTAATGTTCCTCACTATTTCCCTACTTTCGAACCTTACCATTTAACTATGTTGAACACCATATTCCTTCGCATCATGCCTTGACTAAGCACACATGAATTGTTTTGTTAACATGATCAATTTCTATTTCAATTCGTGTCTCAACTCACACCGAATTTTCCATGGACCAATTCACGGGTGTGACAAACCACCCACACTCTTTGAGCTTGACGTCCTCGTAAATAACTCTCAGAATACCAATTGGAGATGTGAACACACCTCAATTAGTTGAATTCACCTTCTCGAAGCCTCCATCGTAGAGAATTTAAATGTTTCCCAACTTTTGTCCTCTGTTTGGTTTGTTCACTGTCCGCGTTGAGTTCCCATGACCAACACCTTCACACGTGTCATCACCTCAACAACTAAGAACACTACTCTCGGAGGTCATCTCTTGTGGTTCTTCCTTCCTCGTGTTTCAACCCTCAAGTTCACAAGTTGTGAACTTGTGCACCGCCGTTTTGGAATTCATTTGGTACCTTTGAACTCCTCTCGGACCCCCTCATCCTTCCCTCGATAAAGTTCCTTCTCACGACCTCAAAAAAATGGAGAATAAGATATATATCTATTGATGTCCCTAGTCCATTCTCCAACACCGTGACCCCTCCTCGAATTACTCTGGCAGTCTCGTGGTCCAATCTTTCTCCACAAAGTCGACCACTTCAATGTCTACCCTCAAGTGGCTTCTACTCCCACTTTCTGCCGCGAAGGTAGACCATATACCACCCTCACTCGATGACATGTGAAGCAGCAACTTCACCCTCTATGTGCACACTTGAAATCACGTCCATAATGGCGCCAACAAACGATGACTTCCCTTATCTTTGCCACTTTCTATCTGCGACAATCTCACATAATTCTAGAGTCTTAAGCTCCCCAGCCAGACTCACCCCTACTCCTGATTTAACCCCATTATTTCCTTCATCACCATCACTCTATCTAAGTGTGCCATCGGAACAAAGGAGTTCTTCTTAAGGAAATCAATCCCTATGATCGCTTCATAATCACCCAACAGTACCACCAACACGTTGTGCTTCCCACACCACAGACCGGATAAAATCGTAACAACAAATGTCACCCCATCAATCATTTGGGCTGCTTGGTTCACCGTTTTCATATAATCGGGACTCTTGGTTGTCTTGAGTCCCAATACCTTTGCAATCTTAGCATCCACAAAGGTATGTGTAGCTCCAGTATCCACCATTACGATGACAAGCTTATCATTCATTCTCATAATGACATACATCAATAATGCATGCGGATTATTCACCGGGTCTCCCCTTGCATTCAATAACATGATGTTGTTCAACAACATCCCAAGAGGATTTGCCAAGGCGGCAATAACACCACCTCTTCATTCGGATTTAGCTCCCCTGCAACAATAGTATTGACATGCTTTCGGTTGGGGCAATTTCATGCAAAATGTGTACCATTACATGTCCAACACTTTGGTTCAGTTACGTTCCTTCTCATTGGTCTCGTATCCGTCATCTTCCCCTTCCCTTTCTTGGCATCATACCTTCCCGTCCCCTCTTTACTATTCTTCTCATTTCCCTTATTGGATTTGGAAGAACTTGAGACATTTGATCCGTGGTGATTCGATCGGAAATCCACTAAAGAATCAGCTAAGGCAATGACACTTGGAAGGTCTTTAACATTTTGCCTTTGAAGTTCATTTTGAGCCCATCCGTGCATTCCCGAAATGAAATTGTGTAGTTTGTCTTCCTCGAACATATTATGAATGTCCAACATCAAAGAAGTAAACTATTTGATGTATTTACGTATCGAACCACTTTGTTTTAAGCTTTCTGAGATGATCCCTAGCCAACCAACTCACATTGCTAAGTAGAAATTGTTGCCTCATTTCCTCCCTCATCCTTGCCCAAGTTTCAATGCGTGGACCACCCACACTTACATCATCGACGTCTCTAGTCCTCCACCAAAGTCTTGCATTCTCTATGAGATACATAGAGGTGATGCTCACTTGGTCCTTCTCAGCAATATGAGCCGCAAGGAAATATTGCTCCATGTCCCAAAGAAAGTTTTCCAACTCCTTGGCACATCTTGTCCCGTAAAAGACATAGGTTCTGGTACCCTCACCTTACCCCTATCAGTGGCATTACCACGGCCAGTCGCTCATACTTCCATGCGTAATACCACAAGCTTCGCTTCAAGATCCAACTTAGCTTATCGTAATTCACCAAATTTTTCATTGCTCCACCAATTCGGCCAAACATGAATCTACTGCGACTTTATATTGTTCAAACTCCATGTTAAAACTGTGATTTAGTGTAACAATATCCACCAAATCACTTCCTTCTTCGGTTCTACAAACTAGAGTTTCCAAACATTTAATACGAGCACTTAACTACGCCATTGTTCTTGTCGTCATTGCTCAATCACCGTAGCAACTAGATTTACCTATTCACGTAGTGTTTAGGAATATTTTAGCTTAACAACAAGCTAAGCTCTAATACCAATTGTCACACCCCTAGTATGCGACTATAAATTTTTCGCACACAAAAGGTGTGATGGCAGTCGACAACACCTCTTGCCAACTTCAACCAAACACTTCGTCCTTTCAAGATCAAAAGAACGTAACAATGAGGAATCTATTAGACATACTAGGAGGAGGTTTAAAATGACAAGTATAATCACAACACAACATACCAAGAGTTTACAGGCTAAAACAGCCCAACCTTTACTTTTATTTCAACTCAAATAAATAAAGGAATGTCTCTCGGCTATACAATGTAGTGATAGAAATGAACGTCTAACACTTGAACTCTCAAACTAAACTAGCCTCACTCACTACTTAGTTTAAGCTCTCAGAAACACACTCACAAGAACAAATATTTCTCTTAAGCTTTGAACACGTAAGCTCAACACTAGCTCACTCTCGGGTTTAAGGATTTTCAGGTTGTTGAATCCATTCTTAAGTTCTTCTAACTTATTTTACTTATAGGGGAGGGGGAATGGCATATCATGCCTTACAAATGGGGACGTGTTAAGGGAATGGTGTAGTAGTACACACCCGCAAGTAATTCGTCCATCACACACATATACACATCATACGACCAACACTATCTCAAGACTTGGTCAATTCGCACATGTTTTCCTTTCTTCAAGCAAGTGTCTTGTTGACCAAATCAACCTTCCCACTCAACTCACACTGGTCCCGCCAGGTATTAGCCATGTCTCACATGACTCACATTTCACCAGCACCATTTACCACATGTCTACACCACCACACACCATGGTTGCACAAAATCCGGAACTCGGTTAGAAACTTTATTCCCGTGTTGAGTCATTGAATCTTACCCACTTCAATACTCAACCAAATGAGCTCAAACTGCTTTCCACGTGTCCCGGACACCTGTAGGGAGTTCCTCGAACCCGCCTCAAGCTATCCGGTGCTCCATCGCGACCCGTATATGAACCGCATTCGATCAAACCCTTAGTATCACCTCGTGATCTAGTCGACCCATATGTACCATAAGGAGTCTTGGAACACCTTCCTCATATCCCGCACCCATGCATTAGCCCTTAGCCACATTTTCAAGCATTAACTCATGTCCCCTTTTCTCGACTTTTTGTTCTTCCCTCGGACTTTGTAAACTATTCGTTGTAAACTCTAAGCTAGACTTGTAAGATGCATTAATGTAAATATTAACACCTCGTCACATTCTCCGCACATGCTTAGATGTCTCGAGACTTGCATATGTGTATTGAACACATGTAATACCTCCTCGGACACCCAACACCAATGTACACCTTGTAGAATGTTGTTGATCCTTTGTATGTGTTGAATCCTCTTGTATGTTCCTCACTATTTTCCTACTTCTGAACCTTACCCTTTAAATATGTTGAACATCATGTTCCTTTGCATCATTCCTTGACTCGCACACATGAATTGTTTTGTCAATATGATCCATTTGCATTTCAATTTGTGTCTCAACTCACACCGAATTTTCCATGGACCAATTCATGGGTGTGACACTATGCATATAAGTGTAGAATGATATGCCACTATTTGCAACCTTAGTAAAGCTCTTCTCGGCTTTGGTTGCGAGTTTAAGTCTACGGGATTTCTTTCATCAGGTTATCTAAGGACACCACGGGGTAAAACTTCCATCATGCCATGTGGATTGTGAAATGCTACAACCTCGACCATGAGCTTCATGCACAAGATGCTCCAACAACCCATAGGTTACACTAGATCATATGATGTCATGTGTGATAATCCAATCACGGTGGAACCTAGCCAAGGATGGTCCAAGTATATGAGGGCCATTGCGGAAAATTGTTACTTTAGTGTGGCTTCTTTCTTTTATCATGACATGCGGAATTGTTGTACCCTTGCTTCCCATATCAACGAACTAATGAGGAAAGATGAGTATTAATGGTTCCAAGGAGAAACAAGAGTCTTTGAAGTCTTGAAGGAAAATATTTGTAATGCCCTGGTCCTAATCGTGCCAAGCCGTGAAAGGCCATTATACATCAAACATAAAACTATAGTAGGTGACATATTTTGCGCTAGCACAAATTGAAGGGTGCACGGTACCATTATGCTACATATGGCGAGGCATTATATTTGATGGGATTCGTGGCACAATATGGGCATCATTCTAAGTCATAATCGTTTCACTTGTATTCAGAACCCTATTTGGCAAATTTCGAGGAAGGCGCCTACAAGATAAAACTTCTAGACCTATCTAATGGTGGAAATGTTAGATCAACACCTGTTGTTGAAAAATTATTACCACATTTCGGCGACGAGAATTCGAGGATGAATTCTTTTAAAAAAGGGGACTATGATGTAAAATCCCTGTGAGCTCAAGGTTTCGATTTGATCCTCAAGATGATAAGTTCAGAGTTCCGAATATGTTTGATCATACAATGATAATATGCTTAAAATTGCATGAAATATGGGTAGGAATTGAGGATTTGACTTAAAGGTTTAACAAGGAAACATTTTATTTCAACTTTGTGTGTAGGTCTTGGCCGAAGATCATGTTTCTTTTACCTTATATTTCATTCTTAGCTTGTACTTCTCCTTATGACATAGTGTAACGTGTAAATAAATTTCATCTCTAATTAGGACACAATTAATAATCCATGTAATAGGAAATAGGGTGACAAGGCCGAGAGTTCTTACAATAAGATGACAAGGCAGAAAGTGGCAAGGTGCAATGGACAAGAATGGTCTAGAAGATGAGGCTTCCAACAAGACAATCATGAACCAACTAGTTCATGGATTTAGCTACTTGAAGACATCAAAATCGGCCAATGGGAAGATCAAGAGTTGGCCGAATGATTCAACAAATCAAATACCAAGAATGGAAGCTTCAAAACATATTCCAATAAGATGAGATTTTTCGGAAGAACCAAATTCATGCATTCTTCTACATGGAAACCACAAAAGGGTGTGAAAGAGATTGGGTTCATCCTTGTCTCCAAGTAACACCAAAACCTTTCCCATTGTTCTCACAATGGCCGAGAAGTTCCTTGATCACCAAGTAAACTCGAACCCTTCCCTATTTGACCCCACCTAGATCGTGTAGTTTATGTCCTTTATTATTCTTCTAGAATAATCCATGTATTACTATAAATAGGACCCTTAGGATATTGTAAAAAATTAGAGTTTGTTGATATATAAAAGTTGAATTTTACTCAAAAGCTAAGGTATTCAACTTGTGTGTTGTAAACACTACTGGTCCTCGCTGGCCTTTCGTTTCGTGAGCCAACCCCTTAGTGTAAGTTGAAGCTAGGACTTGTGTGGCCTAGTTAAATCTAAGCTAAGGTCCCTTCAGTGTAAGTCTTGATTAGGACTTGTGTGACCTAATCAAAGCCCCAAGATTATGGAACCCCCTAGGTTGCAAGCAACGTTGGAACTCGTGTGATCTAACCTATCATAAGCCTAGGGTCTATCTTAAGGTTTTCAGCCACCCTTACTTGATTTGTATTCGGGCTTGTACTTAGCAACTCCGATTAAGCCATTGTGAAATTGTTTACCTTCATCTTGGTGTTGACTCGGGCATTAAAACCCCCGTGTCCATATCATTGTTCATATCAACCATCCCAAACACTTGGTTTGTACTCGGGTTTGCACCTAGCATTCCGTGTTCATTCCTTGTCCAAAACACTTTATTCATTCTACCACTACATCCCATAACACTCCATAAACATCCCCACCAAAGTTCCACAACCGAAACCACCCACAAAGTCCCGTCCAATTTCGACAACACCAAATAATCGGCATAACACACCTTGCCGATGACCACACTGTTTTAGTTCTGTTTCATGGCCTTGACACTACCAAACCGCCAAGTCCCAAATATTATCCTTCCTCTGAATACACTCGTAACAACTCTACAAAATTCCTAAGCCTGATTCCCAACTCAACTACCCAAAACAGTCACCAAACACCTCACTGCCAGGCCAAATCGAGACCCATTTTTTGCATCAAATTTTGGGTCAACCCGAATATAAGCAAGACCCGACCCACTTACCCACCAACACCCATCCTTACTTGCATCATATTGGTATCAAAATGATAATATCAGATTTCGGAACTTCTAGATTGGTGTCGCTGGATCAAACTCAAGTGACTATATTGGTTCAAGGTACTTTAGGTATGATAGATCATGAATACTTCCACACAATCCAGTTGACGAAAAAGACCGATGTTTATAACTTTGTAATAGTTCTTGCAGAGCTCTTAACAGGGCAAATTCCCATAGATATTGCAGCATCCGAACATGATAGAAACCTAGCTGCATATTTCATCAGGTATATTAAGGAAAACCGATTATTTCAAGTACTCGAAACGCAAGTCCTAAGAGAAGAAAGTTTCGAGAAATGTCAAGGTGTTGCTAAGCTCGCGAAGAGATGCCTCAGGTCACTTAAACACCCTTCATCAAAATTATATTATGTATATAAAAAACTATATTGTGTATGTAGGTCAAGAATTACTTTTTATACATAAATATTAAACCTTGAGTACTCTTAGCGAAATTTCTGACTTCGCCATCACAAAGTTAATCTGTGAAGAAAGTCCTCCAATGAAATAAGTAGTTGTGGACCTAGAAGGATTAAGGAAGTTCACCAAACATTCATGGTCTCAAACTCAGGAAAGTGAAGATGAGGAGACTCTTAGATTAATAACAGACCAAGGGTCGGACCTATACACGATCAATATAACAAATAACTTCATCTCTAGCGCAGAATTCTTTGGACAATAAAGCTTGGATGGTCGGATGATGTTACAAATTCACTCTGATCGACATTACTGTGTAAAGCATGTTTCTTTTATGTCCTAACTAGTATGTTGCATAATGCAGTTCCCCTTTGTACTTTGTTGTTCATAATTTAACCTATATGAATTTGTGTATAAGTCCACATTGCTTGAATTTTGAGCATTTGGCATAGTTGAAATTTGTGTATTTTTTTTTTGTTTCCCAGCGGCTCGGTACACGCATTTAGTCCAAGACTAATTCAGATTCGTGCAGTATAGAGTCTACTTAAGGAGAAAATGCTCCGTAACTAGATTTTTACCTTACCTAGAGCTTGAAACTGATATCTCTAGTTAAGGGTGAAGGGATCCTATCCATCCCACCACAACTCTAGTTGGTATTGAAATTGATGTATAATTTCCACATTTGACATATTTTGTTACACCCCGTATTTACAGGACATGCTTTAAGAACGTGCGTAAGAACTCGCAAGTGTTAAGATTTGAGACTTGTAAAAATTTATCTAATTGTGAAATTGTCTGAAAACGTAATATTGTGACGAAACGGGAGGGCGACACGTGTCACCCTCTTATGGTGCCTCGACGATCAGAAGATGGACACGCGGTCATTTGACCTCGTTAGGAAGACAAGTCTGCTAATAGAGAGCTTGACAAAATCGACTAAGTCAGCGGTCCAAAGTCTTGATATTTATTAAGAGATCATCCAAACCACCTAATTGTTTGCATCTTGACCCTCCATGTCCCTATATTATACTACTAGTAGCAAGAGAGACGCCAACACTTAGAAAATTTTCAAGAGAAATCGAAGACACACCACATCGCTTCCTGTTAATGTCATTTGAAAAGGAAAAAATTGGTTTCTTGTCCATTAAGCTCCACACTTTAAACCAAGGTTCTTGAGGGTAGTGTAAGCTTATCTCAATAGAAAAATCTTGGAAAAGATAGTTTACTGTTAGTCGAAAACGAAAACCTAGTTGTCTTTCTAGGTTTTGGATTGAAATTTGAAGGAAAGTTGTTGGTATGGTTCTAAGGGTCTCAAGTAGCGGATCAAGCTCAAGAGGCTCTAAGTTGCAATGAGCGACTTGATTCTAAATTGATTAAGATTCGTTGAGGTATAATCTGCCTCTCGTGTTGTTACAAGATTATTTATATTGTTGTTATCTTTACACGTTGCTAGTAAGTATATGTGTCAAGTTTATATGATTATGGATTGATCAGAGCCTTGGAACCAAATGTAATGTAAGCCATGTTAAGTCGATTACAATTTAGTCATTATTAGAATCGCACACGTTGTTGACTTAAAGATTATAGTAGTTATAGTCGCCATGACTGAGATCATGTCTAATAACTTGGATTGAAATGGAAATTGATAAGAATTGATGTCAGAGTATTTCGTTAGCCTAATTGGACATATAGTTGGTATTAGTTTGATATCTATCGCTGGCGGAATTTTACACGCTAGTGGCGGTAATCCCCTATTGATAATTGCATTTGATCGGGCCTTAAATGCCGCGTGTTTGGTTATTGTATTCGCCTTGAAAAAGGTGGCAAAGTAAGTAAAACAAAGGAGGTGTCATCCGATTTTCCGAGAATTTAGCGACTTAGCACCTAGAATATTCTACGTCAAGTAAAGAGGTTAATGGACGACAGACCATTATAGGTCAAGTACTAAGTATAGCGATCCTACTCAAGGATGGATTAGCTATCAAGATTGAAGTACTTTGGAGCATTTTGATACTTCTCGATAATCGCCGCGAGGTAATGCGAACCTCTTCCTTCCTTTGGCATGATTCTATGTATGGAATATACCGTGGTATCATTTCATGCTTCCTTCTACTCTAAGTTAAGAGGTAGTCAGGTGATTTGCTCTATTTAGAACTTTTCCTATCTTTCGAGCATGACTAGTCGCATGTATGTAGTACCAGAGACGACAACACCTCGATATCCTTTACTAGTTTTATAAATAGCCAAGTCAAAGTAGTTAGAGATTAACTCATTTCTTTGTTAATAAAGGATGCCTTAAGTTTTATTAAAGTTATGGATCAAGAGTTTTAAAGATGTGATACTTGTTTCGCTTTAAACGTATAAGTCCCTTGGATAGGAAATTATATTTTTGGCTAAGGCATAAAGTGAATATAACGACTTTATGGGGAGTTGGTTATATTTGCTTTATGGAAAGATGAATGACTTGATTTTAGTAAAAAGACATCTTGATTTTAAGGCATCAATTGTCTAAGGTTTTATAATAAAAGGAGTCACTTGAGTTCTAAAGGTTAAGAGACTAATCGTATTTTTTTGAAAGTTAAGAGAATTGATTTGAAAGTATAGAATACTTGGTTTTTAAAAGTGTAAGTCTCTCGTTATAAAAGAAAAGAGTTTTGTCTAAAACCATAAAGTGGTTATAACGCTTTACGGGAAGTCGTTATAACAAATTTATGGAAAGTTAAGAGAATGGTTTTCTAATAAAGTAATCATGCACTAACTCAGATAAGGAAGGGCAATGTGATTTAAAGGTATCACTTGCTTAAAGCTTTTAAGTAAGTGGTCACTTGATTTGTGCCGAGAATGTATTTCTAAAAGCATCGTGACTTATGGAAATGTGTAAGCCCGGATACTACGTGTTAGTATAACGGGTTTTACACAAAAAGCGAGTCTCTTAAAAGAATGCACGCACGTAGTACTTTGGCCTGCTTAATCGAGAATAATTCTACGTGATGCCTCGATAAGTACTTTGGCTTGATAAATTGAGAATTTGTCTGCCGCGCCTTGATTAGTACTTCGGCTTGTTAAATGAGAATTATTCTATTTGTGCCTTGATAAGTACTTTGGCTTGATTAATTGAGAATTTGTCTGTGCCTTGATAAGTACTTTGGCTTGATTAATCGAGAATTTGTCTAAGTATGCCTTGATAAGTACTTTGGCTTGTTAAATGAGAATTATTCTATTTGCGCCATGATAAGTACTTTGGCTTGATTAATCGAGAATTAGTCTAAGTGTGCCTTGATAAGTACTTTGGTCATAGTCGAGAATTAGCCTACGTGGCCGGGTGATAGCCTTGAGTGCAAGTATTATGTTTTATTACGCCGCGACTTCCTGGCGGTGGTCCGCCTTGTTGTAAAGTACTGGACGCACCGACAGCTGACGCGATTCCACGAGTATGCTTCCGCTATTAGTAGTACTGGGTTAAATTCTCGGATTTTTATGTAAGATACGGTAGTGCTTCGCTTGTTCGACTTCACTGGCCGAGATAGGTAAGAGTATGTCGGCGGTAAACCCCAAGATACTATACCACCTTCTCCGTGGTAAGAGTATAAGTGAGGATAAACCCCAAGACATTATACCCCGCTTGTTTTGTTCACGGCCACGAGATAGGTAAGAGTATGCTGGCGGGTAAACCCCAAGACGTTATACCACCTTCTCCAGGTAAGAGTATAAGCGTGGTAAACCCCAAGACATTATACCCTCCGCTTGTTTTGTTCACGGCTCACGAGATAGGTAAGAGATAATGTGGGTAAATCCCCAAGACGCTATACCACCTTCTCCGGTAAGAGTATGTCGGCGGTAGACCCCAAGACGCTATACCACCGCTTACCACCTTCTCCAGGTAAGAGTATAAGTGAGGTAGACCCCAAGACACTATACCACCGTGGGACTTGGTGTTCATGTATGCCTATTGCGTATTATTATACCGGATCGTCGGCAGTGATGCGATTCCACGGCGTGAGATATATATATACGTGTGTATGTGTACGCCGACAAATGGTGGGACGCCACGGCGCATCACATGATTATATTTTACACTTATACCGCTTACAATGATGGGGATTCCACTGACACGCTTGATATTCGCGTGATTTGATCGCGCCCCATCGGGTAGTAAATGTGCCCTCCTTAGCGGATTATACTTATGAAAGATAAGTAAGTTATATAGAAACGAACTTAATGATTTTTTCCTAATCACGTGGTAAGAATGCGACTATAACCTTTATTGAAAATGGGAAAAGATATTGATGCGAAATTAAGTTCATGTCGTAATGACACTACAGATCCGCATGCATGTACTTTTATACTTGTCCCTCGCCATTCTTTTGTACGCTTACGGTCTGCATCAGACGTTATTTGCTCCATATTCTGCACTGTTAGATCGACTTCTTCGGGTCGCGCTCACGCCCGCAGTTTTAGGTACCTGTGTTGCGATCCTTGCTCATAGGATCTCTGTCGCTGAGAAAAGCTCCATTTGCTCCGAGGCTTATCTCTTGGTACGGCTTCGAGGTAGTAGATTCATGTATATTCGTGTGGTATGGTGGCCCTGTCCCGCCATTGCTCGGCTTGTTATTCCTGCAGGTCTCAGATTCACATACGTGTCACGACCCAACCTGCCCGTGATCGTGCCTTACCCTGCACCCTAAAGGATACAACATCGAGAAAACCATGGAAATAAAAACTTAAACATGCAAATGTATACGGATCAAGATGAAAGAAAACAAAGCAACCAAAACGGCTGCTTTCAACATATATATATATAAACATTTGAACAGCATAATCCTTACAACCCTACCCACAACAAAGGCATGCACTTAAGATTTATATAACAACTATGACGACAGTGGCCCGCCATACCCCGAACGCACAAGAACTTATGCACTGTGGTAACATACCAAAGATAAGCCTCCGACGGAACTGAGCTTCCCAATACGCTAAATGAGATCCTAAACGCGGATCGACAAATGACGTGATTTACCGCGCAGATGAACGCAAATTTCAAGGAGGTCAAGATAACAGTACCAAGTATGTGAAATCAGAAATACTATAAATGAAATCATAGCGCTATATAAAGCAGAGACATGTATGATAACCAAACTACAAGACACAACATATAAACAAATATATCAAGTCGTGACTCACGCCCAAATCATCACTGCCCGTGGAATTCTTCTCACCGCCATAGCCTATGATATGATAGCAACAAGACAAAGAATCCAAATGGGAGCATACCCGCGCGCTACGATCGTGGTCGTGATGTCCAAAGGGAAACACTAAGACAACATTCCAAATGGAAGATACCCGCGCGCTACGATCGTGTCGCGATGTCCAAAGGGAAACAATAAGACAACATTCCAAATGGAAGATACCCGCGCGCTACGATCGCGTCGTGATGTCCAAAAGGAAACAACAAGGCGGCAATCAAATGGAAGATACACGCGCGCCACGATCGTGGTCGCGATGTCCAAAGCGCTTAGCAAAAGTAACACTATCAATGCGAACGCACTGCGGAATTTCTCCGCCACCGCCAAGACGCTCAAGTAAGTTCTCAACAAGTCAACCGACCCTCCATCGAGACGCCAGAGTATAGAAACACAATTCTTGCACAACAAAGGCTATCACAACAAGCATAGGCAAGTTTCACAACAACAAGCATAGGCAAGTTTCACAACAACAAGCATAGGCAAGTTTCACAACAACAAGCATAGGCAAGTTTCACAACAACAAGCATAGGCAAGTTATACACAACTCAAAGTACTTTCATTTTATGTCAAAGTCCGGGTTTTAACCCTAAAGTACTACGTACGTTAAATTCCTTTTAAAGAGATCTATTCCTTTTATAAAAGTCACCCGATACCCGTAGTATAAAATAGAGTGACTCACATTTTTTTAAGTAAACCAAAACAACTTCCATACTTTCCTTTTTAAAACCAATTAAGGCAATACCATGCCTTCTTTTTAGACCAAAACACTTCTCTTTTTAAAGTCAAGTTACCACATTAAAACCAATGATAAAACCCTTCTTTTGTTTTCATAAAGTCGTTATAACCAACTTCCCATAAAGCTTGTTATAACACTTTATGTTTTAAACCATTTTGAGACAACACAATGCCCTTCTTTTCCCTAAAGTTCTAGTTTGCCTAATTTCAATTACGCAAGTCTCTTTTTTAGAAAAGTTTCATAGTTCAATGTCTTAATCTCTTTTTAAAACAATTGAGTAACATATGCCATAAAGTAGCAGTTATTCTTGCTCATAATCAATCTTATTAAGCAACATGATCTAGAAAATGTAATATCATTTTGTCTCATCTTAGCTTCTACGCAGATGGAGGTTTCTACCGGTTTTAATAATACTTCATTATTCAATACATTTTCCTTTATTAACGCCGCAGTTGGTTTGTCGATACACATTCGATTTCCAAATCAAGAAACATTATTCCTTTTAAAAACCACGCACTCATTACTCACGAACGAGGTTTCACACAAAACTCATATTAATTCATTTAAGTTAAGTCTTATCTTATAAGATCAAGTCTCTTAACTTCTAAAATCAAGAAACCATTTTCTTTACCCTCTTAAGACGTTATACCTAACTCCCATAAAGCTAGCATAACTCTTTTAAAACCTTTAAAACCAAGTGTTACTCTTCTTTCAAAATGGTTTCTTAACTCTCGTGACATACTTCAAGTTTCTTGTTATTCGCTTAAGTCAAAAGACATTGCTGCATAACCACGCTCAATTAGCACACGACGCCTACCGCATTATATATTATTCAGTGCTTAAGTCAAAAGACATTGTCGCATAACCACGCTCAATTAGCACACGACGCTCACCGCACTATATATTATTCAGCTTAAGTCAAAAGACATTGCCGCATTATATATATCTTCCTTTAAAATATCATGCTAAAGAGTATAGGAAGAATCACATACCGCGACGATTATCGACTAAAAGCAAAATGCTCCACGGCTTATAACCCGCTTAGCCTTGTTCACCTTCTAAGTAGCACACGCTACTTGCAAAACATTCAACCAATAAAGGTTATCACCATCAGAATACACCCCATGTAAGTACGCTTAACTTCTACTTGCATTCTTCTCAAGTGATTTCAGCTCAACTTTTCTCAGAATATCCTTCTATTACGCTTCAATTCTCTTCTATGAATCTTATATTCATTTCTACTACGAAGATGTAATTTCCAATTACAATAGAAGACAAGAGTATTTACCTCGACGAGCCCAAAATTATCCAAGTATAACGTCGCCTCCCGAGCAACGTTAAGCTCCTACTCCGAGTGCTCCAACCCGCTCCACACAACCTCGGAAGCTTCTACGCAACTTCTACTTAACACTTCAACCGACTACGGTTTTCCTGTGGTTTCGCTTAGTGGCTACAGTTAAGGTATAATAGTATTTTCTGGCTTTTGTATGTGTAACTCGGGAATACTACAAGGTATTTGGGCCAAGGTATTTGGGCATTATAACAATACTAGAGAGTATTTCTATACCACAACAAGTGGTATTATACGAAACAACTAGCAGTGGGGTACCTGGCTAGTGGCACCACAAAGTGAGGGGAGGCTCTCGCCATGGCCTTTCTCAAAGGGGAGGGGCTTGACGAAAGCAAACAAGAGGGAGGGAGTATTTGAGACTTAGAAAGATTGCTCAAGTTTTGACGAAGAAAGTCTTCAAGGCAAGTGAGTATTTATAAGCAACCAAAGGCCAACCAATGGCCAAGATTTAAGACAAGTGCAAGTGTAGTGGCTAGATTTTAACCACGTGGACCTTATCCATCTACCACACAACTTGCACAAAATATCCTACCAACTAAAGTGCTCCCAAATCGCCCAAACCGCCCAAAACGTGTTCCACGCAGGTGACACTTGCCACCCTCCCGCTGGTCCAAAATGTTTCGCCTCAAAAATCCGCAAAAATTAGAAATGACATAGCCGAATTTTCCTTCGCAAGTTTAGTAAAACGCTTCATTTAAAAACGATTCTTTTCTAAGACTGCGCCCAAATTTCAAACTTGTCAATTCTTAAGGCTTGAATTTTATACGCACGCCTCACGCATATACTGAAATACAGTGGTATAACATTCTCCCTTCCTTAGAAACATTCGTCCCGAATGTTCCTTCTCAAGACTGATAACGATGAAGTTCTTCTTAACTTAAACAAGTTTCCAACGCCACACACGGCCACAAACATAACACACGCTTTCCTTCCTTACTCGCCTCCTCGAACACTTGAACTCTTCTAGTATACGCACCATACTTCGCCATCGCTCGCTTTTCCAAAACTTCGAGTCACCACCTCCAAACTTGGTCATCTTACTAGCCTCAATCTTCCTTAGGGCCATTCCCGCCTTCACGACCGCTTCGTCGAACATATCCACGAACTCATACGACGGTCATCTAAACTGGGCCTAACACCCTCGTGACCCTACCACCGGCGACCACCCAGAGCTGACCCTACCGACCAGCCGCGGTTGGCCCTCAACACGGCCCCAACCCGACCCACTTAACGCATCACGCCTTATTCCCGATCCGAACAATCTTATTTATACAGTCATGAAAGCTACCACTTCCATTTTACACCACCCAAGGAAATTTTCCACAATTTCTCCATCGATACCCATACGCTCGACAAGGATCACTCGCAAAACTTATACTCAAGATACTTACATCCAAGGTCTCAACTGAATATTCTAAGGTTCATCATTTTCTCACCCAAAGCTTACCCTTTTTCACTAACTGTGTTTCTAAATCACATTTTAGCACAAAGCTATCCGAACATAACACTAAACACATCATCATAACATCAATACATACCAAACTCTGTAGGTTAAGGATATACTCAAAATAGGCTCAAAGGACCGCTACAATCGGGAACTTCCACCGCGACCTCTACCGTGGCCCGCCGGCATGAACATCCCGCTCGGCATGGAAGCGAAGAACCCGCAACCGATCCGCAGTTTGTGTTATCCTACCGCGCTCGGCCTGACAGCCCTAAAATGGCCTCCTGGGCCGCATGTAAAACAAACTCCCGACTAGCACGACACTCCCACCGCGAGTCTACCACGGGTCACAACGAGGTAGGGTGGCTTCACCGCTAACACCGCTTCCCGAAAATCCAACCTCGAGCCCCGACCGCTTCCCGAATACTGATGCCTCAAGACGCGGAGACCACTCAGATCGGGCGAGGCGCATAACTAGTTCACGAGGCGGTCCGCCGAAGTCACCAAAGCGACCTCGCTGCTCGCCTCTTCGCCGACTCGTCATTCCGCCGATTTCTCCGCCTCACCTCCAAGTGCATAAGCTCGCATGCTGGCAACGTCCATGCCCGCCAAGAGCTACACCAACAACTTCTCTCGCTAGGTAATCATCGAGCCTCAGAACATATCGGTGCACTCGATCCTCCATACTAGCTACTAACGCGGACGCATCGCCAACGAGTCGAACTCCACATTGTACTCCCAAACCGCACGCCTGCTTCGCCGCAACACCAAAAACTGTTTACCGAGCCTCCTCATCCGCGAGGCAAGAAGTGTGCAAGAAATGCCTTTGAGAACTCGCCCCAAATACCGGAAGGCATTCTCTCCCGACAGCTCCCACGATCAAACCACCGATCGGTATCACGCAATGACGCGAACCTAGACCACCGACTGGCCTCCGATGCTCGATCACTTACGATCCGTCAGAATCGCTTGATGAACTCCTCGCGATCATCTTCGTGCTCACCCATAAAACTCGCGTTACATCTCGTAAAATCCGTAGCCTCAAATCGCTCGCCGGGTCAACTACGGTGCGCATCGGACTGAATCGCCGATCCAAATTTATCTCATATTCGCCACGACTCGCCAAGAATCGCCATCTCTGTACTTATCTCATCCGCCTGTGCCGCGGACCGAGGCTCGTATCAGAGTCTCAGCAGCCACCGCCGCGCTCTAAACTCGGCCGGTGGGCGTGTCGCAAAACTCGCCTCAAGTACTATTCGTGTAATCGATCGCTCGCGCTGCATTCTCTCAGATCCCACTAGTCGCTTCCTGACGCCTCGCCTGCCTGGGCTCGGTTTTACGCGAGGCATAATCGATAAAGCGAAAGGAATACGCTGTAGGGTTCAACTTATCACACGCTTCTAAGGCACGATCTCGTAATGAGAAGAATGGAAACCAATCTTAAATGTCCTATAGCCTCCTCGACATAGACGTGCACAACACACCGATAATCAAGACTCTACTAGACACGTTCAGACACTTTCCGAGGATTAATCGCTCGATACCACTTTTGTCACGACCAACCTCGCCCGTGATCGTGCCTTACCCCGCACCCTGATACAACATCGAGAAAACCAAATGGAAATAAAAACTTAAACACGCAAATGTATACGGATCAAGATGAAAGAAAACAAAGCCAACCAAAACGGTTGCCTTTCAACATATATATATAAACATTTGAACAAGCATAATCCTTACAACCCTACCCACAACAAAGGCTGCACTTAAGATTTATATAACAACTATGACTTGACAGTGGCCCGCCATACCCCGAACGCATAAGAACTTACATGCACTGTGGTAACATACCAAAGATAAGCCTCCATGGAACGGAGCTTCCCAATACGCCAAATGAGATCCTAAACGCGGATCGACAAATGACGATTTCTACTCACAGATGAACGCACTTCAAGCGAGGTCAAGATAACAGTACTAAGTATGTGAAATCAGAAATATCAGAATGAAATCATAGCGCTATATAAAGCAGAGACATGATGATAACCAAACTACAAGACACAACATATAAACAAATATATCAAGTCGTGGACTCACGCTCCAAATCATCACTGCGTTCGTGGAATTCCTTCCTCACCGCGACGCCTATGATATGATAGCAACAAGACAAAGAATCCAAATGGAGCATACCCGCGCCACGATCGTGTCAAGATGTCCAAAGCGGAAACACTAAGACAACATTCCAAATGGAAGATACCCGCGCCACGATCGTGTCAAGATGTCCAAAGTGGAAACAATAAGACATCATTCCAAACGGAAGATACCCGCGCGCCACGATCGTGGTCAAGATGTCCAAAAGGAAACAACAAGGCGGCAATCAAAATGGAAGATACCCGCGCGCCACGATCGTCGGTCGATGTCCAAAGCGCTTAGCAAAAGTAACACTATCACCGCGAACGCACTGCGGAATTTCTCCGCCACCGCAAGACGCCCAAGTAAGTTCTCAACAAGTCAACCGACCCTCCATCGAGAGACGCGGTAGTATAGAAACACAATTCTTGCACAACAAAGGCTATCACAACAAGCATAGGCAAGTTTCACAACAACAAGCATAGGCAAGTTTCACAACAACAAGCATAGGCAAGTTATACACAACTCAAAGTACTTTCATTTTATGTCAAAGTCCGGGTTTTAACCCTAAAGTACTACGTACGTTAAATTCCTTTTAAAGAGATCTATTCCTTTTATAAAAGTCACCCGATACCCGTAGTATAAAATAGAGTGACTCACATTTTTTTAAGTAAACCAAAATAACTTCCATACTTTCCTTTTTAAAACCAATTAAGGCAATACCATGCCTTCTTTTTAGACCAAAACACTTCTCTTTTTAAAGTCAAGTTACCACATTAAAACCAATGATAAAACCTTCTTTGTTTTCATAAAGTCGTTATAACCAACTTCCCATAAAGCTTGTTATAACACTTTATGTTTTAAACCATTTTGAGACAACACAATGCCCTTCTTTTCCCTAAAGTTCCAGTTTGCCTAATTTCAATTACGCAAGTCTCTTTTTTAGAAAAGTTTCATAGTTCAATGTCTTAATCTCTTTTTAAACAATCGAGTAACATATGCCATAAAGTAGCAGTTATTCTTGTTCATAATCAATCTTATTAAGCACCATGATCTAGAAAATGTAATATCATTTTGTCTCATCTTAGCTTCTACAGATGGAGGTTTCACCGGTTTTAATAATACTTCATTATTCAATACATTTTCCTTTATTAACGCCGCAGTTGGTTTGTCGATACACATTCGATTTCCAAATCAAGAAACATTATTCCTTTTTAAAAAAACCACGCACTTCATTACTCACGAACGAGGTTTCACACAAAACTCATATTAATTCATTTAAGTTAAGTCTCTTATCTTATAAGATCAAGTCTCTTAACTTCTAAAATCAAGAAACCATTTTCTTTACTCCTCTTAAGACGTTATACCTAACTCCCCATAAAGCTAGCATAACTCTTTTAAAACCTTTAAAACCAAGTGTTACTCTTCTTTCAAAATGGTTTCTTAACTCTCGCGACATACTTCAAGTTTCTTGTTATTCGTGCTTAAGTCAAAAGACATTGCTGCATAACCACGCTCAATTAGCACACGACGCCTACCGCACTATATATTATTCAAAGCTTAAGTCAAAAGACATTGTCGCATAACTACGCTCAATTAGCACACATACGCCTACCGCACTATATATTATTCAGCTTAAGTCAAAAGACATTGCCGCACTATATATATCTTCCTTTAAAATATCATGCTAAAGAGTATAGAAGAATCACATACCTCGCGACGATTATCGACTAAAAGCAAAACGCCCACGGCTATAACCCGCTTAGCCTTGTTCACCTTCTAAGTAGCACACGCTACTTGCAAAACATTCAACCAATAAAGGTTATCACCATCAGTAATACACCCTATGTAAGTACAGCTTTAACTTCTACTTGATTCTTCCAAGTGATTTCAGCTCAACTTTTCTCAGAATATCCTTCTATTACGCTTCAATTCTCTTCTATGAATCTTATATTCATTTCTACTACGACGATGTAATTTCCAATTACAATAAGGATGAGTATTTACCTCACGAGCCCAAAAATTATCCAAGTATAACGTCGCCTCCCGAGCAACGTTAAGCTCCTACTCCGAGTGATCCAACCCGCCCAAACAACCCTTGGAAGTTCTACGCAACTTCTACTTAACACTTCAACCGACTACGGGCGTTTTCCTGTGGTTTCGCTAAAGCTGTTAAGGTATAATAGTATTTTCCGGCTTTTGTATGTTGTAACTCGGGAATACTACAAGGTATTTGGGCCAAGGTATTCGGGCATTATAACAATACTGTGAGAGTATTTCTATACCACAACAAGTGGTATTATACGAAAACAACTAGCAGTGGTACCCCTGGCCAGTGGCACCACAGCGAGTGAGGAGTTTCGCCATGGCCTTTCTCAAAGGGATGGGCTTGACGAAAGCAAACAAGAGGAGGGAGTATTTGAGACTTAGAAAGATTGCTCAAGTTTTGACGAAGAAAGTCTTCAAGTAAGTGGAGTATTTATAAGCAACCAAAGTGCCAACCAACGCCAAGATTTAAGACAAGCGTGCAAGTGTAGGGCTAGATTTTAACCACGTGGACCTTATCCATCTACCACACAACTTGCACAAAATATCCTACCAACTAAAGTGCTCCCAAATCATCCAAACCGCCTAAAACGTGTTTCCAATGCAGGTGACATCACACCCTCCCGCTGGTCCAAAATGTTTCGCCTCTGAAAAATCCGCAAAATTAGAAATGACATAGCCGAATTTTCCTTCGCAAGTTTAGTAAAACGCTTCATTTAAAAACGATTCTTTCTTTGACTGCGCCCAAATTTCAAACTTGTCAATTCTAAGGCTTGAATTTTATACGCACGCCTCACGCATATACCGGAAATACGGTATAACAATACGTGGTCAGTCGTAAGAACCGAGTTGTACTTTTGATTATGTTTATATTATGGAAGCGCCCGACGGCCACCGTGACGCTTTTATTTACACACGGTTTACGCCATGGATGCTCGCCGCTATTCTCTCGACGTACTGAACGGGTGCCCAGTAGACACCGCCGCGCCCGGTCGGGTCGTGACATATTTCCCGTCAAATCAAACAGAAGCTAGCTTTAGGTCCTAAATTGAAGTACAATCTTCAAAACCTCTTAATTAGGTAATGTCACAGAAAATGCATTACTCCTTCCATTTCATTTTGATGTGAATGTGTTTGTTGAACATAGAATAATCTCTTGATTATTTTCATTAATGTAAAGAGTTTATATATATGATATACAATAGTAAACCTAGCTTATAATTACGGAAATCAAATATACATTTTCCTAATACAAGACTACTACCATAATTACATTTTTCTAATACAAGACTACTATCATAATTACAATATCTCTAATAATATCAGAGAATATATGTAGTATGTTGACACTCAATTTTGTCCCCTCTTTACTGATCATTTCATTCAGATCGTCCTTTTATCTTCAATTAATTTCACTATGCTTCTCAGTCTTGAAAATTCTCAAAAAATGCTAAGTCTAATAATTTTCACTAATTACCGCATAATTTTAAAAGATCGGTTATTACATTTTTTATAATTAAAATATAAGTAAAATAATTTTAAAATCACGGCATCGAGATTGGTGATTGATTTTCTCTTAATACTTTCACCAATTACTAAATTAATCATTTTCATATGAATATTATATTTCACTTAAATTAAATATATATATTAAATCTTTGTACTGTATTTTATGTGTGTGTGCATTTTTAATTTAATTAAGACGAAAGAAGCGTATTTTAATTAATTGGAAGAATTGGACTAATTACCTATTAAATCCTCAACCTTATTTTTTTCCTACCCAATTCTCACTCCCTAAATTAAATAACCCAATCAGCCCAACCGAAATCCCCTCTCAGCCCAATTCGCGACCCGACCCAAAATCCCCTTTATTAATCCCCATCATCCATCCCTTCCAGAAAATCCCTAAAACCTACCATTTGCCTCCAACGGCTCCCTTCATCCCTTCAACGTCAGTCACCTCACCCCATGCCTCTGCCCAACTACCCTGACACAACCCATACCTTTATCCCCTAAAAATCCGAATAAAAATCAGTTTCTTATTTGTTTAATTTTCTTATTTTTTGAATTCATTTGAAGGTTGGAAGATTTGGACGTATTAGGAGGGAATCCACCTATAAAAAAACCCCTTCGTTCTTCATTGAAGGGGGTCGGATTTTGAAGATTGATTTTGATATATTCCTTGTGTTCTTCATTTTAAACTCAAGAACGAAACTCATATCTTGATTGCTTTCAAAGAGTTTAAAATCAGAAAATATATTCTCCTTTGAAACAAACCTTCAAAACATCCCCAAAGAATTCTCTTCTACTCTATTCGATCGCATAAACACAACCATTCTCTGAGCATAATCTACGAGTCGAAACACGCCTTGGTTCGCTTCCTGGAGAAGGTAAACTCAAACTCACCTCAATTCCTTTTTTACTTGTTTTGTGGTTTACATGTTCTTGCTTCCGATTAAGTGATGATGTAATTGTTGTGCTTAATATCTAAGTATGTTATTTTATTTTAGTTAGATAATATGTAGCAATACTATGCTTAGGCTATTAAATTGATACTTGATTATATGATATGGTGTTAATTAGTGCATGTTTAGAAGGGTTAAGATAATGGATTAGTTTGATTATATCATAATGCTGACTGTTGATTAAGTGAGTGGCTGTGTGTTAGCTTATCTATCTCTTAATACTTAAGAATGGTGTGTTGGGTTAATACTTAGGATTGTGTGATCTCTACGTTGTTTTAAGATTTATAGTAGAAACCATGATATTGTATTAGCTAAGTTTTCAGCATGTTTCAAGGGACTTTGATTGATTAAATGCCTTAGGATACTTGCCTATGGATGCTTAAGTATGCTATATGAGGTCTATATTTAGAGTCATGTGATATATATATATATATATATATATATATATATATATATATATATATATATATATATATTTATACGTTATTTTAGTATTTGTTTGATATACATCATGATTGGTGGGAGTATTTGTTGTCATTTTAGAGATTGTGATCTGTGCTAGTTTGAGTTTGAAAGAGTGATCATGTTGGGTTCAGTTACATGTCTGAGATTGTGATAAACTAATAGAATTTTAGTTACTTCATTTTGTGTATGTTTGGTTATTCTAGATCCTTGTTTGTTAAGCTATAGGCCAAAGATGTGAAACTTACGTTGCTTGATTAAGTTATTTCAATAGGTTCATAACTGTTGGTTCTATTAACTATTATATGTAGTTGTTTGACCTATAATATACTGTCTATCCTTCCTAATCCTGTGGAGCTTCGTCCTAAAAGGTTATTATGTCCAGAATGCAGCACAAGTATGATTATGTTGTGTCTTGGCCTAGATGGCCCTTGCATATATATATATATATATATTATCCTTAAGTGGTTGTCTAGTCATTGTTGTTTGTGTCCTATTTCTATTGAATTGACTATGTGATTGTCCGACCTGTCTAAGTGTAAAAATGTCTCCATATTAGCATCTAATGTCTACTAGTTATTTATATTTTTCTGTTCCGTTTTATTTTCATTCTTTGTATTGCGAATTATCAAATTAAATTCTACTAATCATTTTCTTCTCTGTTTTATTGTATGAAAATGTGTCGGGAGCAACGAAGAGTCTCGTTATGAGACTCATCACGACTTTGTCAAGCAAAGGATTCAAATCCACATACATTGCATCTTCTCGCCTCGGGACTTCTAAACAAATAGGGCGGGATGATTATCTTCATTCGCCCTAGTCGCTTCTTTTTTTTATTTCTTTAAATTCCTTCGTTTTATTGCTGTTGTCATGTAATCTCGTATGATTATTAGAATGCTTAGATTAGTTAGGCCTAGAACTAACAAATTAAGAGTGTAGTTTAAAATCGAAAATTCCTTCGCTAGTCTATTTTAGGCTCGTCACATATATTTTTTCCACATAAAGACATATCTTTATCAAAAATCAATTTTATATACAATATATATTTTCCAACAAACTAATTTCCACGCATTTTTAAGCATACCTCATGCAATTATAAAAAAAACATATATCTTTCAAATAGTCATTTGCAACATCTTTTCTTAACTTTATATTTTCAAAACATGCATTTTAAATATAATAATTAACCTAAGTTTCACCGGATAACCGCAAGTTAGCGGATCTTAATGAATGTCTCTCCTTAGGATAATAGAGAACCCTTACCTAAAATCTCATAAGATTTGCAGACCTTTAAATGTAGATCATTTGTAGCATTTTATGTTATATAAAAGTGTCTTAGTTCACTATAATAATTAGGTGGCGACTCCTTAAAAACGGTGGTTTAATTCAGGAATCATCAAAGCAACGTCAGGATACCGCTCTGCACTCTACGAAAACGGGGCGACATAAGATATTGGGAATATACTTCAGATATTCTATTACACCCCGCAATATAAGAGCTATTGTCAGACGAGATCGCCCCTAAAATCTTCAAATAGAACTAAGGGAAGACCATTAGTAAATATGTCAGCAATTTGGTACCGTGAAGGGACATGCAAGACACATATTTGTCCATGAGCTACCTTTTTGCGAACAAAGTGAATATTCATCTTGATATGTTTAGCGCGACGTTGGATCGGATCAGAGAGAGATATCGCAGAGACCAACGATATTTCTTAATAGGAAAACGGCTCAAGATGAGGTTACACACCAACAGACTCGATACGACATCGCTACCGATATCAAATACGTACGCTAGAACGCGATAAAGTAGTTTGGCGTTTAGCTGATGAAGAGACCAAGTTATCACCAAGAAATGTACAATTACTACTTTTCGAGCATCTAGTATCTGGACATCCACTCAAATCAATATTTGTATAAGACATGAGAGTAGATATATAAAATGAATATAAATGTAATCAAGAGTGTCTTGAATTTAACACACAATGCGTTTGAGAGCGTGCATGTGTTCTACCCTCGAATTATTCATAAATAAACACATCTACTGCATTACATAAGTAATATCAAGCCTCATGAATGTAAGATACTGAAGAGCCCCTACAAGACTATGATAGTAGGAGGGATCCTCGTACGGTGTGCTAGAATGAGCACTCAGCTTCGGTTTGGTGTCAACCAGAGTAGAAGATGACTTACAAGATGACATACCAGCCCGGTCAATAATCTCAGTTGCATACTTTCTCTGGGACAGAAATAGCCACCTACATGACGAGTTACAACTATACCCAAAATATAACTCAAAGGCCTCAAGTCTTTCATAGCAAAGTTGAAGCTGAGAAGAGAAATAATAGACTTGCACAGTTTATCATATGAGGCAGTCAATATAGTATCATCCACATATAATAAAATGTATGTCAGAGAAGTATCGCGATGGTAGATGAATAGAGAGTGATCCGACCTGTTGTGGGAAAACCGAATATTAGACACATAATCTGCAAACCTTTTGTATCAGGCCCGAGGAGCCTGTTTGAGGTCATACAAGGACTTCTTCAGTAAGTACACATGGTTAGGATGATCAGGGTCCCTGAAACCCAGCATGTATCCTATTTCCTTAAGATCACCATGTAAGAAATAATTTTTCACATCCAATTGATGAATGAGTCATGCTTTCGAGTAAGCTGGACTGAGAACAATGTAAATAGTTGCATGTTTGACCACCAGACTAAATGTATCTCCACAATCCATGTCAACCTGTTGAGTTTTATCATCACCTGCAAGACGGGTTTTATGTCTCTCAAAACAACCATCAGATTTTTCCTTATGAGTATATATCCACAGAACAGATCACATTAACACCAGATGGACAGGGCATCAACTCACACGTCTTATTTTTAATAAGTGCATGCTATTTATCATCTATGGCCATTTTCCAATCTGGCTCACTAAGTAAGACATCGTTACGTGGTAGGGGTGATTTAGCGACATTAGAGTTAGGATTAAAATGTCGTTGTGTAAATCTACCCGTCGCTACTAGTAACGCCCTCGTCTCTAATGTAAGGGGCCGACTTGGGTCGGTGTAGGGATATCGAATCGACTAGGCCGGCAGGGTGGTCAGCGGGTTCGACCAAGAGTGTTGCCCGCCGCCGAGAACTGGATGAAGATCGGCTAGCAGGCAATGAGCACGCCAGCAGGACGACCGAAGAAGACGCCGCAGTGCCGTCCCGCCGCGTAATTAGGCGACGAAGCGAGATCGCTAGCAGCAGCCGGGCCTACCGGGCCGAATTTGGTTACGCGGCGGTCCGGGCCAAGAGCATCGGGCTTGCTGTTTGTCGTCTAAATCCCAAGAGCGGGTCGACCAAACGCGGACTACATACGCGGAGCCCATCATTCTAATATTATAAGAATTGTGTTACACCGTAGTTCCAGATACGTATATATGACCTACGTGAGAAAATACGACTTTAAGTTTGAAATGAAAGAAAGATTACTTTTTCCTACGGATAATATTCCGACCCTCGTGAAGGAAAAAGGTTTAATAATTGGAATTTGGTTCTCAAATTTGGTATTTGAGACTTATAGAATTTATTAGATTTTTGGAGAGATAAAATGTTTTGACTAATGTGAGGGTGACACGTGTCACCCCCACGCCCATGTCACAGAAAGTGAAGGTCAAGTGGCCAAGTTGGCCACAAGATATTTGTGGGATGTGATCTTAGCCACACATGTGTTTTAATCCTCACCCTTGATTTCCTTATATATCTACATACTAGTGCAAGACTTTAACACTTAGAAAAAATTCAAGAATTATTATCCAAGCCTCAGAGGCCTCTCGGCCAAGCTCACTAGTAGAACAAGAAATTCTTCAAATGTTGTTGATAAATCCCCATATTCAAACCAAGGATCCCTAGTGGTATACTAAGCATAAACAACCTCTTAAATCCCAGAAATACTACGTTAATCCGTTATTCGCACCTTGAAACCCTAAGGTGTTCTTCATATTTTGAGTTGGAACTTGAAGAGAAATTGGTTATGAACTTCTAAGGGTTGCTTGGAGTGGATTGGAACGTAAAGGAAATGAGCTAAAGTTGCTAAGGATCGACTTTTAATATTGGATTATATTTGGGCTTAGTGAGGTAATGATCCTTGTCTTCTTAATGTAATTGAAGATTACATGTTATAGTAGTTGATAAACGAGCCAGGCTATAAGGAATAAAGATTTATGTTGTTTAGATATTCGGAGGTTAAACCGAGATACGGTACGTTAGCCATCAAGTTGTTAATCAATTCGTAGTTAGTTATAATCGCCATATGTTATACAAGAAAGGGAATTTAGTTGTTATAGTTGTTATGACGTATTAATACGCTGAGTCAATCCTGATTAAAGAATTGAAAAGACTATATATTGTATTGTTGTTTGATTGGTCAGGCCTTAAACGTGGCGATTGATTATTGATTTCGCCTTGAAAAACGTGGAAAAGTACGAGAAACAGGGAAGTGATGTCCAATTTTCCGTAGAATAAGAGACCTTATACTTAGTATTATTCTACCTTAGAAAGCTAGAAGTTGATAGATGTATTATGGTCATTATATGTTGACATTCTACGCCTGGTGTATTCAACTTACGTGGATTAAGTCAAGAGGTATGTGAAACTTTCCTATCTTCCCGAGTATTTAATCTTATAAATGTATAGTACGGTTGACGTACATGTCTTAAATGAATTCGGTTTCATTTTGGTACCATTGATTTGATTTAAAAAGGTACAAGTTTAGTTGAGTTGGAAAGTTAAACTCACTTGGTTTTTAAAGGATGTAAATGTCTTAGTTTTTCTAAAAATATAAAGTGTTATAATGGCTTTATGGGAATTTAGTTATAACGACTTTATTGGAAGTTAAAAAAGTGGTTTACTTGAATGATTTAAAAGATAATAAATTATTTGATTTTGAAAGTATACGATACTTGATTTAAAAAGTATAAGTAACTTGATTTAAAGATATAGGTAACTTGAGTTTGGAAAGTAGAATTTACTTGGTTTCAAAGCCTTGAAATGAATTTCTAAAGGTGTAGTAACTTGTTTTGAAAAATAGATATGTCTTGATACTACTGTATTAGTATCTCGTGGCTTTTATATGAAAATAGTTCTTTTAAAGGAATAGAAGATGTAGTACATCAGTTAAATTCTAATTTTACACGATAATGCCTTAAGTTTAATTAACGAGTTAAAGATTGCTAACTTGCATACGTTGTTCACGACGGTCGTTAGTGCTAGTGTTATATTATTTATTACGGGTCAATCCTGGTCATTTTGCATTTTGCATTTCCGCGGATTTGCTCCCACGACGCGAGTATGACGATATGCTCATCATGCCCACAAGGTCCATGCGTGAAATAGTCTTACGCGGGTGAAATAGTCTCACGCGACGAAATTGCCTCTACGGTCCACAAGACCTACGCGGTGAAATAGTCCCGTGAGTAGGATCGCATAATGATACTATGGGCGGGTGGCCCTAGTGTGATCATAAACTTCCTATTTTTAAATAGTAAGGTTTACTCTTATTTACTCTCATTATTAGTAAGGCACAGTGTACTATTAATTTGTTTATCATACATGTCTCCAGCTTTATTTTAGACCATATGATTTCATTACGATTTCTGGCCATATACTTGGTACATGTTTTCATCGACCCTTTCCTGGGGCTGCGTCAGCAGTAGAGGTAAACAGTTGTCGATCCTCACTCTAGGATCTCTCAGCCTTTGTAAGCTCCATTACTCCGAGGCTTACCTTTGGCACGGATCCTGTTGTTGTAGATTTATATACATTCAGGGTATAATGGCCCTGTCTCACATAGATAGGGTCCCAACACTTAGATGTCTGTAGTCATGTTTTGTGGGTTGGACTTGTTAATAAAATGTATCACTTTGTTATGTATATATGCAGAAAGGTGGTCTTATCGGCCAGATCGGTTCTTATTTCACATTATCGCACCTATGAGCTTTATTTGTATTCCGCTGTTATCTCTCGATGATACTGTAAGGGTGCCTGTGTTGGGCACCGGGCCATGCCGGCCTGGTCGTGACAAAAGTGGTATCGAGCGCTTAGTCTCGTAAAGTGTCTACGCCGTGTCTAGCAGAGTCTCGCTTATCTGTTGCGGCACCACACCTATAATCAGGAGGCTACAAGATATTAGGGTTGGTTTTCATTCTTCTCATTCGAGATCAGGCAAAGAGTCGCGTTATTAGGTTAATCTCTCTCGACATAATTCAGTATCGCTTATGCCTCCACGGAAGGCAACAAAGAAGCAGGCGGCAAGTCAACAAAGGTGTCACGTAGGACGCAGAGTCACTAGTGGCTCGTGCCCGCACTATGCCCGAGGTCAGGCCCGGGCTACGAGTTCGCCACGCCGATAGTACCAGAGGAGCTAGAGCACCGCAGCCTGTTCCGACACGAGCCTCCCGTCCTCACCAGGGCGTATGACAGAGACTACGGAGATACGCTGGTTATCGCCAGATAGTGGTAGGCAAAGACAAGAGCCGGTAGCAACCCAGAGCGCATAATTGAGGTTCAGATTTTCTGGGTTGCAATCTGCCAAAGTTCTATGGGTCGAGACTCGAGGATGATCCTGGAGTTCATTAGGCGTATGTAGCGACTACGCGGTGATTAAGGCCTCAGAGGCCGAGTCAATTGTACTAGCTTCACCTGTTACGCCGATGTCGCAGTTGAACTGCTCGAGTCGCGAACTATCCAGAGGCGAGGTGCTCCTCCAACCATTCGGGGACGAGTTCACTGAGGTCTTCCTAGATCACTTTTTCCTCCCGAGACGAGAGAGCCTGTGCTGATAGGTTTCGACATCGAGACAGCGGCAGACCATCGAGTATAGCCTGCAGTTCGACTCATCGCTAGGTACGCGCCCGCTATCATGGCCGATACGGCGGATAGAGTTCACCGCTATGCGATAGGGCTAGACCGCTACTGTCGATGGATGACGGCAAAGGCTCTTCACCGTGTATGGATATTTCCAGATCCGCATACGCACGGAGTAAGCAGACATATACGGAGTCACCAGACGAGGCCAAGATATAATAGGGCTAGGACACGGTGGTTTTCGTAAATTTCGAGGCGACAAATTTCGAAGAAAGTTAGTCCGCATCTCACCAAGACAGAGTACTCCTCCGGCCTTCGCGCGCATACTTTGATCACCGAGTTATTCGGAGCGTGCCAAGGCTCCGTGCTCGTTTCGGGTACTAGCCGACGAGGCCACATTTACCTCTGTGGTCGACGCGTAGATCTCATCCTCGGCGAGTGTCGATTTCTGGATCCCGCTTTCGCGCCGCAGTCCATTTGAAGAGGGATTGTCCGACCAGAAGCGCACGTAGTATGGCTCACCGTGGTCGCTTATCGGTCATCATCTTCAGAGTCACGCCTGGAGGCGTGGTGTTTACGGCCAAGCAAGCCGCAGCAGGTCCTAGTTCTAGCGGTCCTCCGAACGCATCTATGCCTTAGCCATGACAGATCGTGAGACTTCACCGACGTCGCCACGTATACTATTGATTTCATGTCAGGACATTTATGCTTTGATAGATCCGGTTCTACCTTGTCCTATATATCTCCTCTTATCGGGTAGAATAGAATAGAACTGTCAATAGAACCTTTTGAGGTAGCTACGCCAATGGGTGATTCTTGGTATGAGCTAGTATATAAGAATTTCTGATTTTACATACCGCCGCACTTCAGCACTTGATAGAAATGGATATGATAGATTTTGATGTCATTACGGGTATGGAATGGTTGGCTTCGTTATGCCAATTTTGACCGTAGAGACAGATCGTTCGATTCCGCTTTTCCGCGAGCCTGCTATCGAGCGGAAAGGGGATATCGCGCCGAGGGTAGGTTTACTTACCTCAAGGCTAGGAAGATGGTTCATAAAGCGGTATATTTATCATCTTATTCGTGTTCGACACGGAGGCCGAGGTGCCGCTTCTTCACCGCCCGTGGTTAGAGAATTTCCTGACGGTTTTCCAAACGATCTCCCGTATTCCTCCAGAGCGGAGATAGAATTCAGATTGATGTTCCGCCGATACTGACCTATATCTATTCCTCCGCATGCAACGGCACCCGCCGAGTTGAAAGACTTGTCGAGAAAGGTTTTATTAAGCCTAGTACTTCACCGGAGTGAGCACAGATATTATTTGTGAAGAATAAGGTCGACGCCACAGATGTGTATTGACTACGTGCAACCGAACAAGGTAACCATCAAGAATAAAAATTCTCCCGTGATCGATGATTTGTTTGATCACTGCAGTGCAGTGTTTTTCCAAGATAGATCCGCGATCCGGTATCATCAGTACGAGTTAGAGATGATATTCAAGATCGCATTCGTGACCTAATACGGCATTATGAGTTCAGGGTGATGTCGTTCGGATTGACTAATGCTCCAATGGTATTTATGTATTTGATGAACCGGGTGTTCAAGCCATTTCTGGATATGTTTATTATAGTATTCATTGATGATATCCTGGTTTACTCTCGCACGGAGCAGGATCATTCGGATCATTTGAGGACGGTACTTAGAGTCCTCCGTAGCCGCAACAGATGTCAAGTTCTCTGCGTGAGTTTTGGCGGCCTCGCTGGCATTCTCGAGGTACATTATCGGGCCGATAGTATTCAAAGCTGATACGACGTAAGATCGAGGCGGTGAAAACTCGGCCTAGACCTACTACACCAACCGAGGCGCGCAGCCTTAGGGTCATGGGTTATTACCAGATTTGTGGAAAAGTTTGCTTCGATCTCGCCGCTTTGACTAGCCGACTCGTAGTCGCTAAGTTCCAGTGGATGGACGCTTGTGAGAAGCGGCTTCCGCTATTAAAGGTAAGTTGACGATTGCTCAGCTTATTACTCTTCCGAGGTATTAGAGGTTACGTGGCTTTGTGACGCTTCGTGCCTGACTTGGTCGCGTGTTGACGCAGCATGGTAAGGTTATAGCCACGCCGCCCGACAAATTTCGTGAAGATGAGAGGAACTACCCATTCATGATTCGGAGTTAGCGGCAGTGATATATGCTTCAAGATTCGGAGGCATTACTTATACGGGGTTCATGTGATATTTATATTGCACCACAAGAGCCTCCAGTATATCTTTAGGCAGAGGGAGCTGAATTTGCGGCAGAGACGGTGGTTAGAGTTGTTGAAGGATTATGATGTTGATATCCTATACCACCCGGGGAAAGCCAACGTGGTTGCAGATGTTCTTAGTCGTAGATCTATGGGTAGTCCGTCGACGCATAACCAGATATAAGGGATACGGTTCGCGAGATTCATCGCTTAGCTTAGCTTTGGGGTTCATTGGTTGATTCTCGCGATAGTAGAGTTCGTTCGAGAGGTTACCGAGTCTTCCATTGTCGAGGAGGCAAGAGGCGATGATGAGGATCCTGCTCGCACGCGATCGAGATACGGCTATTCGAGAGGAGAAGAGTTCATTTAGGGTAGCACCTGAGGGGGTGCTAAGGTACGAGGATAGATTGTGTATACCCGATGTTGCAGGACTTCGTCAGCAGGTTCTAGGAGAGGCACACAGTGCTCGTTATTCGGTTCATCCGGGGTCGACTAAGATGTACCATGAACTCAGATGCAGGTATTACGGGACGGCTCGGGCATGATGTAGCGAGTTCGCCGCTCAAGGTCCGAATTGTCACCGGTCAAGGCGAGCACCGTAAGCCCGTGGGATATTACGCATTTATCGAGATTCCGACGTGGAAGTGGGGGGTGATCAACATGGATTTTGTTACAGGGTTACCTCATACTCAGAGGAAGTATGATTTCATCTGGGTTATAGTAGACAGGCTGACGAAATCAGCCCATTTACTTCCAGTCAGGACTACTTATTCGTCTGAGGATTACGCTAGACTGTATATCCGGGAGATTGTGAGACTGCACGGAGTTCCTACATCTATTATATTAGACAGAGGGACCCAGTTTATGGCTAACTTCTGGATGTCTTTCCAGAAGGGGTTAGGGACACAAGTGAGTCTCAGTACTGCATTTCACCCTCAGATCGACGGACATGCAGATCGTACTATCTCGACACTTGAGGATATGCTGAGGGCATGTATTATTGACTTCAGGGGTAGCTGGGAAGATCATTTGCCTCTTGTTGAGTTTGTGTATAATAACAGCTACCATTCCAAAGATTCACGGCGCCTTATACTGAAGGAAGTGTAGGTCGATCGGCTGGTTCGATGTCACGAGGTTCAGTTAGTTGGCCCAGACTTGATTCAGCAGGTTGTGGATAAGGTAAAGCTTATCCAGGAGAGGTTATTAGCAGCTCAGAGTCGACAGAAGTCGTATACAGATAATCGACGTCGACACTTGGAGTTTCAGCTTGACGATTGAGTGTTCTTAAAGGTATCACCCATTAAGGGTGTGATGAGGTTTGGAAAGAAGGGGAAACTTAGCCCGAGGTACATTGGGCCATACCAGATTGATCGTAGAGTAGGCAAGGTTGCCTATGAGTTAGATCTGCCATCCGATCTAGAGGCAGTGTATCCGGTCTTCCATGTTTCTATGTTACGAAAGTGTATCGGAGACCCATCCAGAGTTTTTCCGGTTAGTGATGTCTAGGTGACAGAGGGGTTATCATATAAGGAGAGTCCTATAGCTGTCACGCCCCAAATCCCGGGCTCGTGACTGGTGCCCCTACCTGGGCACCCTTCTACCCATACAACATAAATAAACCGCGGAAGATAAATAACACTCATTTTTTTAAAAACAAAGGCAAAGCCGGAAAGACTTCCGTATAAATATAAATCACCCGGAAGTCTACGCTTATACGACAATGTAAATACAACTTACACCACCACCACATATGAATACGTTGCACTCTAAGAAGGTGACAACAACTATGACGACAAGGCCCCTGCACTCGAATGTACCTAGCCATAATGACAAACTCCTAACTCGAGCCATCTCAAAACGAACAAGGATCCTAAGCTCATGGATCCACAATCAGGTACCTAGACTCATGACATTTAACGCAGTTCCCCTGGGTCAAGACAACAAGTACTAAGTATGGAACTAAAATAAAGTACATTAAACAAGATCATAATCAGATAAAAGAACGATAGCAAGTATAAAAATTAAAATACCGTGATCCTACTGCGCCATTTTAACTCATGAAATCAATCGCACATTAATCATTCTTTTCCTTCTTCCAATAAGAATTAGCATCATATTCTTACATACATACTTAAGAATTCAATCAAGTTTTTCCACATAACTTACATATCTTACATAACATAATCCGACCCTTTACGAGGACTTCTTATTCGGGAGCTTACTTTGATTATCCATACGTGATAACGTATCCGCCCATTTGGCGACACGGTGCATCACGAATCACGTGGCATAATTCGCCCGCCCGGGCCTTGCATCGTGGAATCATGTAGCATAATCCGCCCGCTCGCGGCTTGGTGTCGCGGAATCACGTAGCATAATCCGCCCGCCGCGAGCCTTCTGCACTGTGGAATCACGTAGCATAATCCGCCCGCCGCGGAGCCTTGCATCGTGGGAATCATGTAGATAATCCGCCCGCCGTGGAGCCTGTAAGATGACGTAACCCGGCCTATGTGTAGGCTCGGGGTAATATGGCGTAATTCGGCCTATTTGTAGGCTCGGTGTATCTCATAACATAATCCGACCTATTTGTAGGCTCGGTGTGATTTGGCGTAATCCGGACTATTTGTAGGCTCGGTGTATCTCATAACATAATCCGTCCTATTTGTAGGCTCGGTGTGATTTTCCTTACATAACATTTTAACCACCCTTTCACTTATTCTTAAGTCATTATAACAACTTCCCATAAAGCTATTATAACAACCTTTCATTTTAGAGAACTTAAGGCACTTTTATTTCTTATCACATTGGGGAAACTAAACCCAAAAGTACTACGTACATACATACTTAAAAAGAATCATAAAACTCTTTCTCTTTAAATCAATAAACGTATACTTTTAAAACTCAAGTCACATACTCTTTCGAAATCAAGCCTCTTAACTTTAGAAGTAAATCAAGTAACCCATATCTTGAAAAATAAAGTCTTATAACTTGTAAAGAAATCAAGTCTCATAACTTTAAATCAAATCTCTTAACTTTAGAAATCAAGTAACCCATATCTTGAAAAATAAAGTCTCATAACTTGTAAAGAAATCAAGTCTCATAACTTTAAATCAAATCTCTTAACTTTAGAAATCAATTCTCATATCTTGAAAAATAAAGTCTCATAACTTGTAAAGAAATCAAGTCTCATAACTTTAAATCAAATCTCTTAACTTTAGAAATCAAGTCTCATATCTTGAAAAATAAAGTCTCATAACTTGTAAAGAAATCAAGTCTCATAAATTTAAATCAAATCTCTTAACTTTAGAAATCAAGTCCCATTTCTTGAAAAATAAAGTCTCATAACTTGTAAAGAAATCAAGTCTCTTAACCTTAAATCAAATCTCTTAACTTTAAAGTACTTCACGTAACTTATACAATTTTGACTAAGCCACTCATACTTTCATAATCAAGACTCATATATTTCCAAAATGGACTTACTTACTTCAAATGAATTAAGTCGCATAGACTTACCGAATCAAGTCACATAGACTCACTAAAATTTAGTCACATAGACTTACCAAATAATCATGTCAAAGGAAGGAAGAAGTTCACATACCTCGTTGGCGACTAACCCAAACGACAAGTAGCAATACGCTCCAATGTACTTCAACCTTATCGCTATTCCACAAGCCAAGTAGAATGTTCTACACGTAGTACTTCAACCTAAAATGACAATAGCACTTCTATCAACTACAAGCTATCAAGTGTAGGACTTATACCAAATAATGGCCCTCTAATTCTATGGAAAATCGGCAAGACTTCCTTTGTTTCTACGCATTTTTCCACCTTTTCAAGGCCCGTATTCATCAACCAACAAGCCACATTTAAGGCACAACCAACAGTTAGCCAAAGGGATTACACGCCTAACTGGACGGTAAAATTCTGCCCTACGCTTATACAAAACAATCCACAAATCAGCCCATAAAAACAGTTCGCAATCCAACCATAACGAGGGTAAAATGTGAGGCCTTTTAACGCCTTTCCACACCCTTATTACCTTAGGACTTTAATTAGCAACTACTACACTTAAACATGCATAACAACAACTAAATTTCCAGCATTTAATACCTCAAAACAGTCCACTAAACGACACAACAACGTCTAACAGTTTTGGCCGGCCGCCACAACAACTACAACCCGATAACTCGTTCCTTAATCCATTTTATTCCAATTCGAGTTCCAAAACTTCTACATAAGTTATAACAACTTATTAACAACAATATTAATCCATTATAACATGCAATAGGTGAAGATAACAACGACAATAACCAACGAATTCCATTTGCACCAAATCTGTCCCAAATCGGTTTTAGCCCCAAAAATGGCTCAAACACTTATTATTCTTCTTTCTTTTCTAACACAAGTTCATACATACATAATAACAATAAGTAATATCCAATTACTTTAAAATAAGAAGGACTTTTACCTCATTTATTGCCCAAAAACGCCCCAAAACAGTCCGGTCTTTATTGGTGCAGCTGTTTCGCTTTCGCCCACTTCTTCAAGTTCCAATCACATATATGTACCCCATACAACCTTAGGAGAAACTTCTTGAATCTCACTTCCAAAAGTCAACGGAACCCTAGGGTTTTGGCATCAACTTTCGCCAAGACAAGTAAAAACGCAGAATAATAATCTAGGCTTAGCACTTGGTTTAAGGGCTTAATCTTGGAGAAATAAATTGATCAACAATGGTTGTTCTTAGCCGCGGCTCTCGAAATTATGGAGCTAAAGGGAGAAGATGAGAGCTTATTTTTTTGTCTGTGTAAAGTGATCCAAGTCTGCAAGACTGATATGTATAGCCAAGTGGAGCGGGACCCATGTCCACTTGTCCTCTCAAAATATCTATTTTGTTGTCATCTTAGCAAGACAAGTGGAGGTCCACGTGTCGCCTCCGATTGGTCCAAAATATTATAATTTTTCGGCGTCCGCAATAAATTGTGAAATTCTCATGACCCCATATTATCAATTCCAACACCTTGTAATCCAATACTAAGTCCATAAATCCAATTAGAAGTATTATACTCCAAGTTAATAATTTTTCCGTCGTCACATTTTTTTTCGAAATTTTCCTTAAGAAAATGTAATTATTCTTTCCTTCCAAAATTCAAATCTTAAATCCTTAATCACGTCCTCAATTAGTAGCCCTGGTATTACGGGGTGTAACAATAGCGATACTTGATCTCCAGGTCAGACGATTACGGACTAAGGACGTGGCTTCCGTCAAGGTCTTGTGGCGGAATGATAATAGAGAGGAGATGACTTGGGAAGGCAGGCGACACGACGGAAGTATCCTCGCTTGTTCCTACACCTACAGTAATTCATTCTCCCTACTTGTCGATTTTGATCGACGATATGCATAAGTGTTATATCAGGCCATGTGTGGAATATTTGATCGTGTTGGGTATAGTTAAAGAGGACTATGCCGACATCGGTTTAAGATTGAACTAAGTAAGAACATTCGGGACGAATGTTTCTAAGGGGGGAAGAATGTTACACCCCGTAGTTCCAGGACATGTATATAAGGACCCACATGAGAAAATACGACTTTAAGTTTGAAATGAAAGAAAGATTACTTTTTCCTACGGAAAATATTCCGAACCTCGTGAAGAAAAAATGTTTAATAATTGGAATTTGGTTCTCAAATTTGGTATTTGAGACTTATAGAATTTATTAGATTTTTGGAGAGATAAAATGTTTTGGGCCAATAGGAAGGTGACACGTGTTACCCCTCACATGGCCCATGTTTGTTACATCCCGTAAGTCCAGGACATGTATAAGAGAATGTATGTAAGGAATCAAGACTTGGAAATTAGTACGAAAGGGAGAATTGTTTTTCCGACGGAAAATCTTCCGAACGTCGGAAAGGAAAAATGTTCGTTGAGGAGAATTAGATTCTCAAAATACATTATTTGAAGAGTATGGAACTTATTAACTTTATGGAAATTTATTTTTACGGATTTGGTCACGTGGGGCCCACCCGAGGAATTTTAAGTTTTGTGGGGCCCACGAGGGTTACGAAATTTTATGGACGAATGAGAGGGCGACACGTGGCACCCCCACATATGGTCTTGGTCGATTTTTAGCAAGGCTAAAATGGTCATTGACCATGGTAGAAGATAAGTCTTGCTAAGCTTGAGATTGTTGACCAAGTCAACTTGCCACTGCGGCTCGATCCCAGCGAAACTCATCCTAGCCACTCACGTGTTGCAATCTAAACCTCCATGTTATAAATACTAAGCTAGTTCAAGACAAGGTCTTTAACACTTAGAAAAATTAGAGAACATTTGTGCCAAGAACAAGAGGCTCTGGTTCACCTCACTCCCACACAAAAATTTGTAGTTTTGATCCTTTGTTCACAAGACTTTAACCCAATGTCCCTAAGGGTATTGTAAGGATATCTCAATAGAAAGATTTCGAAAAACGGCGTTGTATTAGTCGCAAGGCGTAAACTTAAGGAGTTCTTCAACTTTGAAGTCGAACTCAACACGGGTTCTTCATAGGCTTCATGAGTGCTGAGCGGATCGGAACATAAGGAAAGGAGCTAAGAATTGCTAAGGCGCGACTTTGAATCTTGGAATTTTTAAGGGCTTATAAAGGTATAAATTTTGTCGCTTTAGTAGTTAAGACTTACTTATTGTTGAAGCTATGGATATTAGCAAACATGAGATGTTTAGTATGAAGTTTGATAAGTATATCGCTATCGAACCCTAATCCAAAACAAGCACGTTAGCCTTAAGATTACAATTCAAGTCGATTATTAGTTTAAGTCGCCGCATGTTGTATAAAGAAGGAAATTGTAGTTGCTGGTTGTTTATGACTATATAACATGTTAGACCTTAGAACTTGGAATTGAAAAGGGTTGGAAAAGACTTTAAATTGTCTGTTATGTTGCTGGTCGAGAACGGCTTGAATACGGAACTACTTCGTCATTATCGCGGGGCGGAATTTTACACGATTGTAAGGCGTGTAACCCCTTTGTTTGGTTGTTGTTTTGAGCCTTAAACGTGGCGTGTTGGTTATTGTATTCGCCTTGAAAAGGTGGCAAAGTGAGTAGAAACCAAGGAAGTGTCGCCCGATTTTCCGTAGAATTAGAGATCGTGATACTTAGTATTATTCCACGTTAGAGACTAGAAGTTGATAGTCTTGTTGTGACCATTATAGGTTGACACTTCTACGTACGGCGTATTCGGCTTAGCTTGTGGATTTAGCCGAAAAGGTATGTGAACTATCTCCTCTTCTAGCATGATTCCTTAAGATAAAGAAAATATGTCCTACTCCTTAAATGATCCCCTTAAGATAAAGAAAGTATGTCCTACTCCTTAAATGATCCATTCCTTGGTTGTATTTGGATTGCCTAAAATAGAATTTGTTCTATGTACTTCCTTGATTGTACTTTGATGTTTAAATTATAAGTTGTATAATCCATTGCCTTAGTGAAGTTGGATTCTTAAAAGTGAAAGTATTTTACTTAAAGTACATGGAGTCTTGAAAAGGAAGTGGTTTCCAAACCTTTTGGCTAGTGCCTTAGTTCCAAAACCTAAAGGTCATTATAATGACTTTAGGGGAGTCAAAGGAGTGATTTACTTAATTGTTTTAAGAGAGGAGAAATGACATGATTTAAGAGAAGTAACTTGTTTTAAAGGTGTGAGTTACTTGATGTTTAAAAGTAGAAGAAACTTGTTTTCTAAATATTAAGAGACTTAAAGTATTTTGATAGTTAAGAAACTTGATTTGTAAGTATGTGATACTTGGTTTTAAGTATAAGTCTCTTGGTTATAAAAAGGAATGAATATGTCTAAAACTACAAAGCGGTTATAACGCTTTATGGGAAGTTGGTTATAACGGCTTTATGAGGTTAAGAAAGTTGTCTATTTTGATTATTAGGCATAAGTTGCCTAGATTGTGAAAATTTGAAGTTACTTGATTTCAAGCTTTGAAAAGAGTTTTCAAAAGTGTAGTAACCTACCTTGAAAAATAGACACACCTCGATACTACGCGTGTTAGTATCTTGGAGTTTTACGTAAAAACGAGTCTTTGAAAAGAACGACGCACGTAGTACTTTGGCTTGATTAATCGAGAATTATGCTACGCAGGCCTTGATAAGTACTTTGGCTTGTTTAATCGAGAATTATTTTACGTGTGCCTTGATAAGTACTTTGGCTTGTTTAATTGAGAATTGCCAACGCAGTCGTGATAGCATTCGAGTACTAGTATTATGTTTTATTACGCCACGACTCTCGGCTGGAGGGTCACCGCCTTGTCAGGAGTTTACTCGACGCATCGACAGTTGACGCGGGATTCCACGCATGCTTCCATTATTTGTGTTACCCTCGACATGCTTTCGATGTGATTCCGGGCACGTGACCGTGAGGCGTTAGATTCCCTGATTTATAATGTCATGTTAGTGCCTTAAGTAAACCTAAACGAGAGTACATGTATAAGACTAATAAGAAGTTAGGGATTTCTTAACTTGCTTATGTTTGAATACGGTAACGTGAGCGCTTATTTTACGTATGGTGCAGAGTGCTTATGTTACGATGATAGCGGTTTGTGCTAGTGATATATTATTCATTACTGGTCATTCCCTGATTGTGGCATTTGCATATTCCGTGGATTTGCTACCCATGACGCGAGGAATACCTCACGCGGGTCCGTATGACTTATGCGGGTGAAATAGTTCACGCGTGTCACGACCAATCGGCCCGTGATCGTGCCTTACCCCGCACCCTAGTGACACAACATCGAGTAATCACGAACATAAAACATATACATGAAACAAGTGAAGTACAAAACAAGAATCGAGGAAAACTGGTCTTTCTAAGATATATAAATAACAACTTTTACAATCGAATGCTTTAATCCTTTTACAAACCCCGCCCACAACAAGATTACATGCACTTACGAATGATATGACAACCATGGCGGGACAGGCCCCGCCAAACCCCGAATGTAAACACTTACTACGACAATGGATCATTTCATCGATAAGCCTCCGAGAAACGGAGCTTCCCAACGCTGCGTGACCCCAGAGCTAGGATCAACGATCGTGTACCTCAACTCGTGGCATGAACGCAGCTTCGAAGGAGGTCAACATAACGAGTATGTGGCGAAAATACGCATCAGAAATGAAATCATAGCAACATATAAAGCATGAGGCATGTATGATAACCAAACTACGCTTACAACAAAGCAACATGTCAAGTCGTGACTCACGCCTCAAGTCATCACTCAAGTATAACAACGGGTCTCGTGCCCACAACATCAATCATGCCCGTGATACCTTCCTCACCGCCGCCTATGATATAAAAGCACCAAGGAACACACCAACACCGTGTCCCACTCGTGTCATAATAAAATCAGACGGTAAGTAAGTACGAAGGCATAGCCGATTACTAAAAACCCGCACTCAACAAGGTCATGAATCAGATCATAAGATCTGTCTAGACCGTCACATGATCAAAGCCGCCACTTGCCCGCAGATCACCGTACGCTGCCTAACCTCGAACTCCGCAGCCCGTGATAGGCCAATCTCATCGCCCGCATGAGGCATTCCTCGCATCGAGGTAGCTACTCCTGCATCGCCCCGACTTCGCAATCGCACGGCCACAAGCGACCGCATGCCCATAAAGGACGACACTAACTCGAACTCGTAGTTCGCGATAGCCCCGGACTCGCATGAGGTATTCTCGAATCATAGGTCCATCGACCCGCTCGAGTCTACCCCAGACATCGAGGGCTTAATCTCTAATCATCTCAAGAGATTTAATGCCACAATACTATCATAACGGATAGTTAATAAGCACAATCAAAGGAAACCCTTTACACAAACAAAGACAAGATACTAACACCAGAAGATCCTAACATGTTTACTTATCAAGCAATCGTGAAAGTATTACAAGGCTATCACAAACCAATACAATCAAGTTGTTCACACAAGGTACTTTCTACTATACGATCAACAAGATCGGGTTTTATTCCCAAAGTACTTCATACATTAACTCTTTAAAGATACGCTACCTTCACAAAGGTCACACAATACCCGTAGTATATGAAAATAGAGTGATTATATTTTTAAAGTAAATCAATTACTTCTCTTTGTAAAATCAAGTAGCAACATTCTTTTCCAATGTTCAAGTTTGCCTAATTTCCAATGTTCAAGTTTCTCATTTTTTTGAAAGGTTTCGTAGTTCATAGTCTTATTCATTTAAGAATATAATTCTCTTTTAAACAACTGAGAAACCTAAGCCTTATACGTGAGTAGGATATTCTTGTTTATTACAATCTTATTACAAAGACCATGATCTAGAAATAACATTTTGTCTCATCTTAGCTTCTATGCAGATGGAAGTTTCACCGGTTTTAATAATACTTAATTATTCAAAACATTTCCTTATTAACGCCGCAAAGGTTTGTCGTTACACATTCCGATTTCAAATCAAGAAACATTCTAAGCCGTTATACCTAACTTCCCATAAAGCTAGTATAACTCTTAAGTTTTCAAAACCAAATATTACTTCTTCTTTCAAAATGATTCAAAATCTTTGAAATACTTCAAGTTCTTTATTAACACATAACAAGCCGCTTATAGTTCAAATCGCTTACCTTTTAAAACCACATGTATTTTCTTACCAACATAAAGTCATATAACCAACTTCCCATAAAGCCGTTATAACACTTTATGTTTTACACCAATCAAATACGCTCAAAGACACGACGCTCACCGCATTACATATTTCACACATATCATGCTAGAAGAGATAGGAAGAGGTTCACATACCGCGACGAGTATCGACTAATAGCAAACGCCCAAGTACATCCAACCGTCGCTACTCCTTAAGCCAAGTAGATCGCGCCACACGTAGTACTTCAACCTATAAGGCCACAAGGCGCTTTATTAACATTTAGATCCCATCAGAGAACATTCTACGTAAAATTCGGCAAAGACTTCTCCCCCGCAATAAACAGAAATCTCCTCTCTATCGAGGCCGCCACAAGCCAACCAAGGGTTATACGCCTAACCCTAACGGGTACAATTCTACTCCACTGCACTACTACAAGTTCACCGTGAATACACCTATGTAATTACAGCTCAAGATTCTTCTTAAATTCGTGCTTAAGTCGCAAGACATTGCCGTAAGTATTATTCAGCTTAAGTCAAAAGACATTGCCGATAACTACGCTCGCTTCTATATACAGTAGACTTCAACTATATATTCTAACAATATGTAATTTCCAATTACAATAGAGGGACAAGATGATTACCTCGATAAGCCCATAATTATCCTAGCTTAAAGTCGATCCTGGGCAATCGTTTAGCTCCAACTCTGAGCGCTCCAACCCGCCTAAACCACCCTTAGAAGTTCTAACCAACTTCTACACAATACTCCAACTGACTATGGAGATTTTCCTAGTGGTTTCTGGTCGACGGTAAGTATAATAGTATTTCTGGCTTTTCAGATAGTATAACCTGAATACAACAAGGTATAAGGCTAAGGTAATTGGGCATTATAACAATACTTTGAGAGTATTTCTACCAAGATGGGTATTATATGAAAACAAACTAGGCAGTGGGTACCCAGCCACACCACAAGGATGGGGTGGCTACCCTCTACCACCCCACTGTGGGAAACTCTCACATGGGCCTCACAAGGGGAGGAAGGCTCTCAAGACTTAGGCATTTTGGATGAAGAAGTCTTCAACCTTAGAGTGGTATTTATAGCACAAGCCAAGGCCAACCAACGGCCAAGATCTAGCCGTGCCAGCAGTGTAGGGCCAAGATCTCGCCAAGTGCCCCTTAACCAACTAACACACAAATATCCTACCAACCCTTGACTATTTCAACCACACTTTCGGCCAAGCCTTTACCGTCCAAGCCTAACCAATGAGAGGGTGACAAGTGTCGCCCTCTTGTTGGTCAAAATGTTTCGCCTCTCTAAAAATCCGCAAAAATTAGAAATGTCATAGCGGAAATTCCCTACGAAAGTCGTGGAAAACGCTTCGCCGAAAAATGACTCTAACCGGTGTCAGGCACAAATAAAATTCGCCAAGCCACTTTCTCAAGTTCAAATTTCCTACGCACGCCCTTACGCATACTGGAAATACGGGTATAACATTCTCCTCTTCTTAGAAACATTCGCCCGAATGTTCCTTCTAAGTCTCAAACAAACGCGCCAAGATAGTCTTCACTACCATACTTACGAAACAATCCCGCCACAATGGCCACGTAAACAATCGCAAAATACTTACATCCAAGTCCACGAAACGACCTCTATCATCACCACAAACACCTCTCTCCGGGTCTAAAATATACTTCTTCCACACTTTTCCAAACAAAAGAAATGGTCACATCAATGCTCGCCATACATGCTCGCTTCTCTCTTTACTCGTCAGAGATACCACTTTGTCACTTTGTCGCGAGCCTCGCCCGACGACCTAACAAATGGTACCGGCCGCCATGATCCCGCAGATGTCGCACTCGACTCTACCACATTTGACATCGTCACCTTCCAAAACTCGGTTATCATTACTGGGAAAACTCGACGGATTCTCGATTTCCATCTCGAACATAACACTTAACGATCGACGACCGCCTCCTAAGTCGGACCAAGAACGCTAACATATAGGCAACTCCGCCTATTCTTCACATGAACTTAAAAAGGCCCAAAACAACTCGCTAAGTTTCTCGCTTTTCCAAGGCTCGCCACACCTAACCGGTGGTACTTTCAAGAAGACCGACCGCCAACTCGCTTCTAAGCGCCGCCGATTATCCGCACGATTTCTCCGAGCTGCCGTAACTTCTTCTAGACAAGCTTTACACTATCCACATCCGAACAAGCTCAACCAACCGCTCAACCTTGCCAACATCGAACCAATCGACGCATCTCACACATCCGCCCTACAAGGCTTCATAAGGCGACATCCGAACATCAAATGGTAGCTCAAACACTCCTTCAATGTAAGACAACAATTCTCGCAACTATCCCCGAAATCCAAACACCGCCCGAGGGCGAATGTGATTCTCGAGACTCACTGAAGTTCTTAACACATGCTTGGCAAAACTTCCAGAACAACAAATTTCTACCTGGCTCCACTGTCGCCATAAGGCGGCGTAGGCACCCCGCAGCCTTTACAACCTTCTCGATAAAACAACACCGCCGAGTAAACGCCTTTGCTAGAAAACAAGACGGCCGACCTCCTCGCCCGACCATCGGGTCGAACGATCCATGAATTCGTGACGGCTAACTAAACTCGGGCCTAACACCTCGCGACTTAACACGCGCGGACCACCACACTCGACCCCACCACCAAACCTACCGCGGTTTGACCCGCAACGTGGCCTCAACCCGACCCCGCAAAGCGCACAATACTAGCTCCCAAGGAAAACTCTCACTAATCACGCTACGAAAACCTAGCGGTCTTCTTAGCTCAACTACCCCCTTTCATTCCACACTACTCGTGACTTATCCCACAAACATAGCTCACGCGCACTATGCACTCCTATAAGGATCAAACATAACACTACACCTTTACTCGAGACGGCCTTACCTCTAAGGTCTCTACGTGATAAAACTCTAAGGCTCACACCTTCACTATCCCCAAAATCCTACTTGGTTAAACAACCAAGATTTCTAATCACAACTAACACACGCTATCGTAACATAAAGCACTTAAGGTATACTCACCTTATCACACATACAGATCTCTGAGGGTTAAGGATATATCTATATCCACCGCTTCACCCTTAAGTCGTTCTAATCAAACTCGCCTGTAGGCGACATAGCTGGGAGGTGACCAACTACCCACCGATCTCAAGGCTAAGTCCTCCTACAAGGACACTCTATCGACATCGACTGACGGCCGTAGTACAACAAGTACCAACTAAAAGACGACATTCCCGGACGACGCCTCACACACCGCGAACCTAAGCCCGAGTTCGACCAACCCTCGCACACCCCGAATGTCCCAAATCCGTGGAAGACCACTGCGACCGCGGATGTGCATAATCAAATCCACGCGAGGTGACTCGCCGAAAGTTACCAGCGACTCGCCGCTCGCCCTCCTCTCGCCCTTCGTTAACCCGCCGATCTCTACGCTTCTCGGCCACGCGCATAAGCCCGCATACGTGCCATGCTCAAGTCCAATCAAGAATTACTCTTGCACAACCTCTTTAGATAGTCCTCAAGACTCGCAGACATCAGATACTCTCCGTAGCCAAATCTATAGCTAGTAATGTGGTCGCCTTGAAATCTATATTCTCTGCTCTGGCCGCGAATCAAGGTTCAAATATCATGGCCGCAGAGGAATCGCCGCCGTGCTAAACTCACTGGGCAGCGACGCCGCAGAACTCCCCGAATGAAGCACCACCTAAGGTGATAATCGGGCTCGTGCTCACGTAACCTCTCAGATTTACTCGCAGCCTCGCCGCTTGCCCTCCCGCCCGGTTGCTCTACGCGAGGCATAACGATAAGGGAAAGAATTTCGCGAGGGTCCAACTTACAAAGACAAATCTAAGGCACGATCTCAGAGTGAGAAGAATAGAAACCAATCCTAAATATCCTATAGCCTCCCGATTATCGTGGTGCACAACACACCGATAATCAAGACTCATCGATACTGGTCAGACACTTTCCGAGGATTAATCGCTTCGATACCACTTTTGTCACGACCAAATCGCCCGTGGATCGTGCCTTACCCCGCACCCTAGTGACACAACATCGAGTAATCACGAACATAAAACATATACATGAAACAAGTGAAGTACAAAACAAGAATCGAGGAAAACTGGTCTTTCGCATATATAAATAATAACTTTACAATCGAACAGCTTTAATCCTTTTTACAAACCCCGCCACAACAAGATTACATGCACTTACGAATGATATGACAACCATGGCGACAGTGGCCCCGCCAAACCCCGAATGTAAACACTTACTACGACAGTGGATCAGATCACCGATAAGCCTCCGAGAAACGAGCTTCCTAACGCCAAATCGTGACTCGAGAGCTAGGATCAACGATCGTGTACCTCAACTCGCGCAGATGAACGCAGCTCGGGCGAGGTCGCATAACAGTACCGAGTATGTGAAATCAAAATACGCATCAGAAATGAAATCATAGCGCCATATAAAGCAGAGGTACGATGATAACCAAACTACGCTTTACAACAAAGCAAGCCATGTCAAGTCGTGGACTCACGCCTCAAGTCATCACTCAAGTATAACAACGGGTCTCGTGCCCACAACATCAATCATGCCTGGATACCTTCCTCACCGCAGCCTATGATATAAAAGCACCAAGGAACACACTAACACCGTGTCCCACCTGTCATAATAAAATCAGACGGTAAGTACGAAGGCATAGCCGATTACTAAAAACCTACGCATCAACAAGGTCGCGAATCAGATCATAAGATTCGCTTGCACCGCTACATGATCAAAGCCGCCACTTGCCCGCAGATTACCGTACGCTGCCTAACCTCGAACTCCCGCAGCCCGCATAGGCCAATCTCATCGCCCGCATGAGGCATTCTCCCGATCGAGGGTAGCTACTCCTAAGATCGCCCCGACTTCGCAGCCGCATGGCCACGCGACCGCATGCCCATAAAGGACGACACTAACCTCGAACTCGTAGTTCCAAGATAGCCCCTCGGACTGCATTGAGGTATTCTCGAATCATAGTCCATCGACCCGCCCGAAGTCTACCCCAGACGGAGGGCGCTTAACCCTAATCATCTCAAGAGATGAATGCCACAATACTATCATAACGATCGATAGTTAATAAGCACAATCAAAGGAAACCCCTTTACACAAACAAAGACAAGATACTAACACCCGTAGATCCTAACATGTTTACTTATCAAGCAATCAGAAAGTATTACAAGGCTATCACAAACCAATACAATCAAGTTGTTCACACAAGGTACTTTCTAATATACGATCAACAAGATCGGTTTTTATTCCCAAAGTACTTCATACATTAACTCTTTAAAAGATACGCTACCTTCACAAAGGTCACACAATACCCGTGAGTATATGAAAATAGAGTGATTATCTTTTAAAGTAAATCAATTACTTCTCTTTGTAAAATCAAGTAGCAACATTCTTTTTCCAATGTTCAAGTTTGCCTAATTTCCAATGTTCAAGTTTCTCATTTTTTGAAAGGTTTCGTAGTTCATAGTCTTATTCATTTAAGAATATAATTCTCCTTTAAACAACTGAGAAACCTAAGCCTTATATGTGAGTAGGATATTCTTGTTTATTACAATCTTATTACAGCAGCCATGATCTAGGAAATAACATTTTGTCTCATCTTAGCTTCTATGCAGATGGAAGTTTCTACTGGTTTTAATAATACTTAATTATTCCAAACATTTCCTTTTATTAACGCTGCAGTTGGTTTGTCGTTACACATTCCGATTCAAATCAAGAAACATTCTTAAGCCGTTATACCTAACTTCCCATAAAGCTAGTATAACTCTTAAGTTTTCAAAACCAAATATTACTTCTTCTTTCAAAATGATTCAAAATCTTTGAAATACTTCAAGTTCTTTATTAACACATAACAAGCCGCTTATAGTTCAAATCGCTTACCTTTTAAAACCACATGTATTTTCTTACCAACATAAAGTCGTTATAACTAACTTCCCATAAAGCCGCTATAACACTTTATGTTTTACACCAATCAAATACGCTCAAAGACACGACGCTCACCGCATCACATATTTCACACATATCATGCTAGAAGAGATAGGAAGAGGTTCACATACCTCGCGACGAGTATCGACTAATAGCAAACGCCCAAGTACATCCAACCGCTTGGCTACTCCTAAGCCAAGTAGATCGCGCCACACGAGTACTTCAACCTATAAGGCCACAAGGCGCTTTATTAACATTTAGATCCCATCGTAGAACATTCTACGTAAAATTCGCAAAGACTCTCCCGCAACAACAGAAATCTCCTCCTCTATCGAGGCCGCTACCAAGCCAACCAGTGGGTTATACGCCTAACCCTAACGGGTACAATTCTACTCCACTGCACTACTACACAAGTCTACCGTAATACACCCTATGTAATTACAAATCAAGATTCTTCTTTAAATTCAGCTTAAGTCGCAAGACATTGCCGTAAGTATTATTCAGCTTAAGTCAAAAGACATTGCCGATAACTACGCTCATTCTATATACAAAGATACTTCAACTATATATTCTAACAATATGTAATTTCCAATTACAATAGAGGACAAGATGATTACCTCGATAAGCCCATAATTATCCTAGCTTAAAGTCGATCCCGGGCAATCGCTTAGCTCCAACTCGAGCGCCCAACCCGCTTCTAAACCACCCTTAGAAGTTCTAACCAACTTCTACACAATACTCCAAACTGACTATGGAGATTTTCCTGTGGTTTCTGTGTGACCGACTGTAAGTATAATAGTATTTGGCTTTTCAGATAGGTATAACCTTAGAATACAACAAGGTATAAGGCTAAGGTAATTGGGCATTATAACAATACTTTGAGAGTATTTCTACCAAGAGTGGGTATTATATGAAAACAAACTAGGCTGTGTGGTACCCACTGGCCACACCACAAGGGAGGGGTGGCTACCTCGCCTACCCCACTGTGGGGAAACTCTCGCCGGGGGCCTCACGAAAAGGATGGGAAGGCTCTCAAGACTTAGGCATTTTGGATGAAGAAGTCTTCAACCCAGAGGGTATTTATAAAGACAAGCCAAGGCCAACCAACGGCCAAGATCTAGCCAAGTGCCTAGCAAGTGTAGGCCAAGATCTTGCCAAGTGCCCCTTAACCAACTAACACACAAATATCCTACCAACCCTGACTATTTCAACCACACTTTCGCCAAGCCTTTACCGCCCAAGCCTAACCAATGAGAGGTGACAAGTGTCGCCTCTTGTTGGTCCAAAATGTTTCGCCTCTCTAAAAATCCGCAAAAATTAGAAATGTCATAGCCGGAAATTCCCTACGAAAGTCGTGGAAAACATTTAAAAATGACTTAACCGTGTCAGGCACAAATAAAATTCGCCAAGCCACTTTCAAGTTCAAATTTCTACGACGCCCCACGCATATACCCGAAATACGGTATAATAACGCGCGGATACAACTTATGCGAGGAATACCTACGCGAGTCCGTAAGGGCTTACGCGTGAAATAGTCCCACGCGAGAATACTCACGCGTCCACGCGACCTATGCGTGAAACAAATTCAGGAGTAGGATTGCTTAACGACATCGCGCGCGTGGTCCCGCTGATCGTGAGCTTCCTAGTTTATATTGTAAGTATACTACTATTTACTCTCATTGTTAGTAAGACACCGTAATCGTTATTCGAGTAAAGGACTTTGAGGCACGCGCCCCCGACTTGATATGATCGCTATGTATTGTGTAATCGTAGGTTGGCTATCATACATGTCTCCTGCTTTATTTAGATCGTTATGATTTCATTACAAGCATTTCATCGCTTCACATACTTGGTACATTCTTCGTATTGACCTCCTTCGGCCGCTCACGCCGCAGTTTAGGTACGCTCGCTTGGTGATCGGCAGTGTAGGACCGCCGTAGTTTTTGGATAGCTCCTTCGCTCGGAGTTTATCTTTTGGTATAAGTTCTTTCAAGATGTGCTTTGTACGCATGGGTACGGCGGGGCCTTGTCCGCCATAGTTCAAGAAAACTCTAGAGGTCCAGATTCATACTGGATCGACTCATGTACGGTAAAGGTCTTTTGTTTATGTATATTATATGGCACTTGTCGGCTTTGCCTTTGCACGCACGCTGGTAAAAATAAAAGGTTGTTATTTAATTTCCGCTTTACTTGGTTGTTAAGGTGGCAGGGTGCAGAGGGCACCACCACGCCCGGTTCGGGCGTGACAGAGTGGTATCGTGAGCAAATACCCTGAATGTCTATGCACCGTGTCTAGTAGAGTCTGACATCTGTGTTGCGCGCCACACCCATAAACAGTGAGGCTACATGACATTTATGAGTTGGTTTCATTCTTCTCACTCTAAGATCGTACATGAGCGTGTTAGTAAGATAATTCCTCCGACGTAATTTTGTGATACGCTTATGCCTCAAAGGAAGGCAACAAATACCTGTATGGCAAATGAGTAGCAGTGAGCTACTAGTCGACTCAGAGAGTTGATAGGCTTATGCCTGTGGTATACCGGATGTTGTGCCGCAATGGCGAAGTTCTTCCGTGCTGTGTTTGAGGCCCCGCACCAGAGCCTCCAGCTCGCCAGGGAAGACTTGTGGTCACGGGAAGCCATCATGTTATTGACCAAGATAGCAAGCTACGCTTTCATCGCAGGAGGTTATTCGCCAAGATGCACCGATGTACAGTGGGTACAGGGCCGCGGATCAACAGAAGAGGCTAGACCGGCTGGTTATCCTGAGTTTTGGACGAGCAATTTCAAGAATGAGTGAGATATTCGTCCCCACCTACCCAAAGACATACCCCGCTTCACTGTGGGATATCGACCCCACAAGGTATTTAGAGCGGTCCATGCTCCAGAGTCGAGGTTCTCAAAGCGAGTGGGATTTTCTCACGAGGCCACTTATTCCTCGTTGTTTCCATCAGAGTAAGCGCCATTCGGGAAATGCCGCATGGCACAGATGCTTGTTTTCGCTGTGGTCGTCCGCCATATACTGAGGGTATGTCCTTTTAGAAAGAGCACCGCTGGTGGCTCACCTGAGGCCAGAGTTGGTTCCTTCCTCCGCACTGCGCCCCCGCAGCAGGTGTTCACGCCACCACGTGGTAGAGTTCAGGTGGAGTTTATAGTTCGCGGTCTCGAACCGCAGATGACGTGACTCACCGGACAGGTCGTGAGGCGACATCTCATGGGGTTACGGTGTATATTTTGATTCTTTTGAATCATACGTGCATTGATAGATTCAGATTTTACCCTAGATATGTTTTCCTTTATTGCTAGAGTTGTAAGTGATAGTACCTGCAGGTAGGAATACTTTGATTAGTAAGGTGAAAAGTTAAGAATGTTGACAAGAATGGTAAGTGAACCGAGACTATAGTCAGGTAGAGTTCACAAGTTGTAATTGCCCCATAACAAATGTAAGACCAATAGGGAAGAATGTACAGAGAAATACTTTGGTTTACGTGGACAAACCTCTGTGAATAGGGGATAAAGTGAGAAGACTGAGATAAGAGAAAGATTTATTTCGCACTAAAATGAGAAGTTAAGTGTGACGATGAGTCGGGTTATGGACTCATTTCGGTCAACCGCTAGTATAGAATGGGGTGATGCCGCTTAGAAATGGTCCTGCATGTGATAGGGTCCCGAGGACGCAAGGCCCAAGTTTAGTTAATCGTCAGACGAGTTCATGGACGTTGCTCCACCTAACTAGGTCATAAGGACCGAGAAGAGCCTTAGCGGAAATTCAAGTAACATAATGGACAAGTTTGGATAGTAATCCAAGGATTTGGGGAATGTAATCAATATTTGAAATTTTGTACGTATGCTCAAATAAGTTTGGAAGACGTATGACAAGTAAGAAGAAAGGAACCTCTATGATCCCGTGTTTGAGAAGATCAGAACCTTCGAGTTTTGCGAGAAGGGGTCGCAGACGAAGGTCCATTGATATGTTTACGATGTTGTGGTGGCCATGTGGCATCGCTGGTCTTGTGCAATTTTGATCGAGAGGCATAAGATAGAGTTTACGCCGAGTTTGTATAGCTTGACAACCGACTAAGAACATTCGGGGACGAATGTTTCTAAGGGGGGAAGAATGTTACATCCCGTAATTCCATGACATGTATAAGAAAATGTATGTAAGGAATCAAGACTTGGAAATTAGTACGAAAGCGGAGAATTGTTTTTCCGACGAAAAATCTTTCAACGCTCTGAAAGGAAAAATGTTCGCTGAGGAGAATTAGATTCTCAAAATACATTATTTGAAGAGTATGGAACTTATTAACTTTATGGAAATTTATTTTTACGATTTGGTCACGGGCCCACCCGAGGAATTTTACGCTTTGCGGGCCCACGAGGGTTACGGAATTTTACGGACGAACGAGAGGCGACACGCGGCACCCCACATATGGTCTTGGTCGATTTTTAGCAAGGCTAAAATGGTCATCGACCATGGTAGAAGATAAGTCTTGCTAAGCTTGAGATTGCTGACCAAGTCAACTTGCCACTCAGGTTCGATCCCAGCGAAACTCATCCTAGCCACTCACGTGTTGCAATCTAAACCTCCATAGTGTTATAAATACTAAGCTAGTGCAAGAAAAGGTCTTTAACACTTAGAAAATTAGAGAACATTTGTGCCAAGAACAAGAGGCTCTCGTTCACCTCACTCCCACACAAAAATTTGTAGTTTTGATCCTTTGTTCACAAGACTTTAACCCAATGTCCCTAAGGGTATCAGAAGGATATCTCAATAGAAAGATTTCGTAAAAATGGCGTTGTATTAATCGCAAGGCGAAACTTAAGGAGTTCTTCAACTTTGAAATCGAACTCAAGCACGGGTTCTTCATAGGCTTCTACGAGTGCTTGGAGCGGATTGGAACATAAGGAAAGGAGCTAAGAATTGCTAAGGCGCGACTTTGAATCTTGGAATTTTTAAGGGCTTATAAAGGTATAAATTTTGTCGCTTTAGTAGTTAAGACTTACTTATTGTCAGTAGCTATGGATATTAGCAAGAATGAGATGTTTAGTATGAAGTTTGATAAGTATATCGCTATCGAACCCTAATCCAAAACTAGCACGTTAGCCTTAAGATTACAATTCAAGTCGATTATTAGTTTAAGTCGTCACATGTTGTATAAAGAAGGAAATTGTAGTCATTGTTGTTTACGACTATATAACATGTTAGACCTTAGAACTTGGAATTGGAAAAGTGGTTGGAAAAGACTTTAAATTGTCGTTATGTTGCCGCCGAGAATGACTAATACGGAACTACTTCGTATTATCGCTGGAATTTTACACGTATTGTAAGGCGCGTAATCCCCTTTGTTTGGTTGTTGTTTTGAGCCTTAAATGGCGTGTTGGTTATTGTATTCGCCTTGAAAAAGGTGGCAAAGTGAGTAGAAAGCAAGGAAGTGTCGCCGATTTTCGTAGAATTAGATCGATACTTAGTATTATTCTACGTTAGAGACTTGAAGTCGATAGTCTTGTTGCGACCATTATAGGTTGACACTTCTACGCACGGCGATTCGGCTTAGTTTCAGGATTTAGCCTAAAAGGTACGTGAACTATCTCCTCTTCTAGCATGATTCCTTAAGATAAAGAAAGTATGTCCTACTCCTTAAACGATCCATTCCTCGTTGTATTCGGATTGCCTAAAATAGAATTTGTTCTATGTACTTCCTTGATTGTACTTTGATGTTTAAATTATAAGTTGTATAATCCATTGCCTTAGTGAAGTTGGATTCTTAAAAGTGAAAGTATTTAACTTAAAGTACACTTGAGTCTTGAAAATGAAGTGGTTTCCAAACCTTTACAAGGCCTTGTTCCAAAACCTAAAGGTCATTATAATGACTTTGTGAGTCAAAGGAGTGATTTACTTAATTGTTTTAAGAGAGAGAAATGACATGATTTAAGAGAAGTAACTTGTTTTAAAGGTGTGCTTTACTTGATGTTTAAAAGTGTAAGAAACTTGTTTTCTAAATATTAAGAGACTTTAAGTATTTTGAAAGTTAAGAAACTTGATTTGTAAGTATGTGATACTTGGTTTTAAGTATAAGTCTCGTTATAAAAAGGAATGAATATGTCTAAAACTAAAAGGTTATAACGCTTTATGGGAAGTTGGTTATAACGGCTTTACGAGGTTAAGAAAGTTGTTTATTTTGATTATTAGGCATAAGTTGCCTAGATTGTGAAAATTTGAAGTTACTTGATTTCAAGCTTTGAAAAGAGTTTTCTAAAGTGTAGTAACCTACCTTGAAAAATAGACACACCTTGATACTACGTGTTAGTATCTCGGGGTTTTACGTAAAACGAGTCTTTGAAAAGAATGCATGACGTAGTACTTGGCTTGATTAATTGAGAATTATGCTACGTGTGCCTTGATAAGTACTTTGGCTTGTTTAATCGAGAATTATTTTACGGTGCCTCGATAAGTACTTTGGCTTGTTTAATCGAGAATTGCCAACGGTGCCGGTGATAGCATTCGAAAGTACTAGTATTATGTTTTATTACGCCGCGACTCTGGCCGAGGGCTACCGCCTCTGCGCGAGTTTACTCGACGCATCGACAATGACGTGGGATTCCACGCGTATGCTTCCATTATTTGTGTTACTCTCGACATGCTTTCACGTGGGATTCCGGCACGCGACTGTGAGACGTTAGATTCTGATTTATAATGTCACGTTAGCGCCTTAAGTAAACCTAAACGAGAGTGTACACGATAAGACTAATAAAAGTTGTGGATTTCTTAACTTGCTTATGTTTGAATACGGTGTTCTGAGCGCTTATTTTACGATGGTAAGCAGAGTGCTTATGTTACGATGATAGCCGCTTGTGCTAGTGATATATTATTCATTACGGTCATTCCCTGACGGTGGCATTTGCATATTCCGTGGATTTGCTACCATGACGCGATAATACCTCACGCGGGTCCGTATGACTTACGCGGTGAAATAGTCCCACGCGCGATACAACCTATGCGAGGAATACCTCACGCGAGTCCGTAAGCGGCTTACGCGGGTGAAATAGTCCCACGCGAGAATACCTCACGCGTCCACGCGACCTACGCGGTGAAATAATCCCGAGTAGGATTGCGAACGACATCGCGCGGGTGGTCCCGCTGATCGCGAGCTTCCTAGTTTATATTGTAAGTATACTACTATTTACTCTCATTGTTAGTAAGGCAACGTATTGTTATTCGAGTAATGACTTTGAGGCACGCGCCCCCGACTTGATATGACTTCTATGTATCGCATCGTAGTCGCTATCATACATGTCTCCCGCTTTGTTTAGATCGTTATGATTTCATTACAAGATTTCATCGCTTCACATACTTTGTACATTCTTCAGATCGACTCCTTCGGTCGCTCACGCCGCAGTTTAGGTACGATGTTTGGTGATCGGCAGTGTAGGACCGCCGTAGTTTTGGATAGCTCCTTTGTTCGGAGTTTATCTTTTGGTATAAGTTCTTTCAAGCATGCACTTTTGTACGCATGGCACGGTGCCTTGTCCGCCATAGTTCAAGAAACTCTGCAGGTCCGTATTCATACGTGGATCGACTCATGTATGGTGTAGGTCTTTGTTTATGATATTATACGGCACCTTGTCGCGCTTTGCCTCGCACGACGCTGGTAAAAAAAAGGGGTGTTATTTAATTTTCGCAGCTTTACTCGGTTGTTAAGGTAGCGGTGCCTGTAGTAGGCACCACCACGCCCGAGGTTCGGGCGTGACAATGTCAAGAAAGCGTCAAGGTCGCTGGCCACAAGTTATTTGTGGGATGTGATCTTAGCCACACATATGTTTTAATCCTCACCCTTGATTCCCTTATATATCCACATACTAGTGCAAGACTTTAACACTTAGAAAAATTTCAAGAATTATTATCCAAGCCTTAGAGAGCTCTCGGCCAAGCTCACTAGAAGAACAAGAAATTCTTCAAATGTTGTTGATAAATCCCCATATTCAAACCAAGGATCCCTAATGGTATACTAAGCATAAACAACCTCTTAAATCCCGGAAATACTACGTTAATCCGCTAGTCGCACCTTGAAACCCTAAGTTGTTCTTCATATTTTGAGTTGGAACTTGAAGAGAAGTTGGTTACGAACTTCTGGCGGTTGCTTGGACTGGATTGGAACGCAGCGAAATGAGCTAAAGTCTAAGGATCGACTTTTAATCTTGGATTATATTTGGGCTTAATGAGGTAACGATCCTTGTCTTCTTAATGTAATCAAGATTACACGGTATAAGAGTTGATAAATGAGCTTGGCTATAAGGAATAAAGATTTATGTTGTTTAGGATATTCGAGGTTAAAACCTAGATATCAGACGTTAGCCATCAAGTTGTTAATCAATTTGGTTGTTAGTTATAATCGCCACATGTTATACAAGAAAGGGAATTTAGTTGTTATAGTTGTTATGACGTATTAATACGCTGAGTAACGACTTGGATTAAAGAATTGAAAAAGGACTATATATTGTATTATTGTTTGATTGGTTGTGCCTTAAATGTGGCGTATTGGTTATAGATTTCGGGCCTTGAAAAGGCTGGAAAAGTACGTAGAAACAGGGGAAGTGTTGTCCAATTTTCCGTAGAATAAGAGACCTTATACTTAGTATTATTCTACCTTAGAAAACTAGAAGTTGATAGACGTATTATGGTCCTTATAGGTTGACATTTTACGCATGTGTATTCAACTTAGCGGTGGATTAAGTCAAGAGGATGTGGAACTTTCCTATCTTCGAGCATGAATCTTATAAATGTATAGTACGGTTGATGTACATGTCTTAAATGAACTCGGTTTCATTTTGGTTCCATTGATTTGATTTAAAAAGGTACAAGTTTAGTTGAGTTGGAAAGTTAAACTCACTTGGTTTTTAAAAGATGAAATGCCTTAGTTTTTCTAAAAATAAAGGTTATAATGGCTTTACGGGAAGTTAGTTATAACGATTTTACGGGAAGTTAAAAGTTACTTGAATGATTTAAAAGAGAATAAATGATTTGATTTTGAAAGTATACGATACTTGATTTAAAGTGTATAAGTAACTTGATTTAAAGGTATAGGTTACTTGAGTTTGGAAAGTAGAAGTTACTTGGTTTCAAAGCCTTGAAATGAATTTCTAAAGGTGTAGTAACTTGATTTGAAAATAGACACGCCGATACTACGTGCTAGTATCTCGAGGCTTTTATATGAAAACGGTTCTTTTTAAAGGAATAGAAGACGTAGTACTGGGGTTAAATTTGATTTTACACGATAGTGCCTTAAGTTTAATTAACGAGTTAAAGATTGCTAACTTGCATACGTTGTTCATGACGGTCATAGTGCTAATGTTATATTATTTATTACGGTCAATCCGGTCATTTTGCATTTTGCATTTCCGTGATTTTCTCCCACGACGCGAGTACGGCGATATGCTCATCATGGGCCCACAGGTCCATGCGCGTAAGTAGTCCCACGCGAGGCAAGTTGCCTCCCGTGGGTCCACAAGACTCCATGCGGTGAAATAGTCCTGAGTAGGATCGCATAATGATACTACCAAGGGTGACCCTAGTTTGATCATAAACTTCCTATTTTTAAACAAGTTTACTCTTATTTACTCTCATTATTAGTAAGGCACAAACAGTACTATTAATTTGTTTATCATACATGTCTCCAAATTTTATTTTAGACCATATGATTTCATTACAAGATTTCTCTGGGCCATATACTTGGTACATGTTTTCAGATCGACCCTTTCCTGGGGCTGCTCATGCCACAGTAGAGGTAAACAGTGTTGTCGATCCTCACTCTAGATCTCTCACAGCCTGGGAAGCTCCATTACTCCGAGGCTTACCTTTGGTACGGATCCTCGTTGTAGATTTATATACATTCGTGGTACGGCGGGCCTGCCTCACATAGATAGGTCCCAACTCTGAGGCTCAGTAGTCATGTTTGGGGTTGGACTTGTTAATAAAATGTATCCCTTTGTTATGTATATACGCAGAAGGTGGCCTTATCGCTAGTTGGTTCTTATTTCACATAATCGTACGCCCGTGAGCTTTATTTGTATTCTCTGGTTATCTCTCGATGATATCTATAAGTGGTGCCTGTGTAGGGCACCCAAACATGCCCGGCCTGGTCGTGACAAATAGACACTTGATATGCAACTTAGCAAATGGAAATTAGGTTTCATAAAAATTACATATCGACTAATTATGATTTTATTAGGGATAAATTATAACATTTGTAACGCGATGATTCGACGGATTACCCAAAACGCCAAGCAGAGAACGGGCAAGTTTGCATGGGAAGAGAGAATAGCATAAACACTCAAACACCCTAAGGTGACAATAGAAAGCGGTCTATATGATAAAGAATTTTGAGCGAGATTGTTATGTTAATCATTTTCTGCGAGTATGTTAAGATGTAAGTAGTCATTTGTAATGCATGATACCAAAATAAAGGTGGTAAAGAAACACGGGCTAGCAATGTCCGAATAATATTATTAATGGTGCGATTTATCTCTCGCTTTCCCATTTTGAGGATGTATACAACAACAACATACCCTGAAATCTCATATCGCTGGGTCAAAATCAAAAGATATACCATTCATTAACATTACAAAATTATCTAAATTGCCCATTATCAATTTCCTTTCCATTATCGCATTGAATGTTTTAATTTTTCGCTCAAATTAGGTACGATGAATGTTTTAAATGATAGGAACGTGGAATAAACTTTAGATATTTTAGATAAATGAAATGTCCACAAAATGAGAATAATCATCCAAAAATAACGATAATAACGGTGGCCCAAAAGCTCAAAACGGATGTCCACAAATCACTACGAATAATATCAAACGGCAACAAAGTACTAGATTTAGAGGCAACAAACGTAATTTAACATATTTCCCAAGCGACAAGCATGACAAAATTAGTAATACATGTACTATTACACTCAATATATTTATTATTTTTAAGGAAGGAAAGAATGACGCTTGACGATCCAAACGTGCATGCCATAAGGAAGGTGTTAAAACGGCAAACGCCAAGATGGTCTTCGATTAGTGGTGGTGACGGATATAGCTCGCCCCGACTATCCCATATCATTAGAGGTAACCCCGTGGAAAAATCTAAAAGGGTCAAAGTCAACAGAAACTCAAATTAGTGTGACCATAATCACGAATTGGAATTGTAGTACCATTACCAATAATTATACCACGATTTTTGCTCAAATTAGAATAAGACGAGAGATTACCTAGTGCGGACGTCATATGAGAAGTAGCATCGGTGTTCATATACCAATTTGCATCAGGAGAATTTAATCCAAGTGTATGCATCGTTGCCTAGATGTCTGTGTGGGTCGGGACCGTTACTGGGCCCGCATCATCGAATGTCTGTTGAGGCCGAGGCCCAAGCAAGTGAGCCTGCTACCAGACTAAATTATTTCTCGGTCCAGGTTGTTGCTACCTTTTTTGTCCAGTGGGCCTGGCTCAATTAGAAGAGGGAAAGGGGCAGAGCCACATAAGCCATCGTCTGTCTTTGGCCAATGTCCATCGCCTGGCCATCGCCCATCGCCCACGGCCACCGCCATCGCCTGTGGCCACCCCATTAGCCCAGGACCATTTCCTAGCATCCCAAACATGTTTCCAATGGTTCAGTGGCTCTGACCACCACTGACACTGTCGTTACCGCAGCAGCCACCACCCTTGCGATCGCCACGTCCGCCACCATGATTTTTCCCACGGATTTGACCCTTTTTGCCACCCTAGTTATTACTGTTTTTATCATAATTTTCAGAAAATGATTGAGACTCATCAATTTTATGACGCGTTCACTCATCACGGCGAAATCGGCGTGAGTCGCCTCTTTAGCCAATCTTGCTTTTTCTGGCAGTACGAACGTGCCTGATAGAATGGCGTGGAGGATTGCTTGGACGGAGAAGAGTTTCCAACTCCACTATACGCCTCGGAAAGACCTACAACCATCTGAAGAATGAGACGATCATTAGTTATGCACGCCAACGTTCTCGAAGTTGATCCGACAACCTCGAGTTGTTGACACAAAGTGAGGCATTCAAAAAATCCTCCATATTTATGTGGAAAAATTCCTGCTCAAAGTCCACGACACGGGAATTTTTGTTATCTTGAAATATATCATGCAACCTATTTAAAGCTTATATTGTCGTGGTGTCAGCTTCGATAATATTCTGTAAGAGGTCCGTAGAGATGGTGGAATAAATCAATTAGAGTACCGTATCATCAAGAGTTGCCCACAACTCTATTTCATCATCGGTGGTAGGCACATTCTTCTTGCTTTTTTTTTTTGGTTTGACGATGTCATGAGGACTCTATTAGACCTTGTGTGAATTTTAAATAGTTTTGCCACGTCGTGTATTGAATGTTTTTCATCTCAATAACGATAAGGATGTTGTTCTTTATATCGAGACTACAAGATACGATGAAAGATGTTCTTTGTGGTAGACACGATGAACAAGATGATGATTGTGCGTGGAAAAAATCACGAGGTAGTAGGCTACAGGTGGGGTATTTTTGGAGAAGGAAAAGTTTTCCATAGACTGATGATACCATGAAAGAGAATAATTTCTTGATTATTTTTATTAATGTAAAGGAATTATATACATGATATACAATAGTAAACCTAGCCTATAATTACGAAAATCAAATGTACATTTTTCCTAATACAAGACTACTACCATAATTCTTTTTTTCTAATACAACATTACTACTACCATAATTACAAAATCTCTAATAATATCATAAAATATACGTAGTATATGTGGAATATACTATGAAATCGAACACGATTCCTTTATATGACTCGACAATCTTCACCCTACAAGCTACTTTTGTGATCGAAATGCACCCAAGATCCATTCTTTATACAGACGTAGCTACGCCATTCCAATTCTTTGTTCACGTCAGATCCCCAAATTATATTAGTCACGCCCAGCTAATGTCCGGCGTGAGTGTTAAGAGTCTCACATCGAATACGAAATGAGAACATCGACTTTCTTTATATGAACTTGGAGAATCTTCACCCTCTGACTACTGCATTGAAGCTAGACCAAGATCCATTCTTTATACGAAAGATAATAATCCTCGATTATTTTCATTAATTTAAAGCGGTTTATATACATGATATAAAATAATAAACCTAGTCTATAATTACGGAAATCAAATATACATTTTTTCTAATACAATACTACTATCATAATTACATTTTTCTAATACAAGATTATTACCACAATTACAAGATCTCTAATAATATACGTAGTATATTGGGAATATACTCCATATATTTTATCAATAATCTTGAAAATGGAAATTGTTTGAATCTTGAGTTAATTCGGTCAATTATCGTGATTATTTTTATGGCTACAAAATTATACCATTAAGATTAAAATAAAAATTAAATTATATTATTTATAATATAAAAATCATTCTTTATTAAACAAAAGACTAATAAAAAGTTTAATGTAAAATAGATATGCGAAAGCAATTTTCTGGCAAACACCTCTGTCCTTTTTTGTTGCTTTAAACTGTTGCCTTTTTCTAACTCTCACTGCTATTAGAGTGCCTTTTTCATTTATTTTTTTTCTTAAGATCGTTTTATACTATACAAATTTCATCATTAATGACAACAGACAAGAAAGATGTGGATGATATTCAAACAAACAGCAACTTATCTCACCACAATTCATGCATATGGATACCAAGAAGCCACTTCACCAATTTCCAAATAGCTATTCTAGAAGGTCTTATTAGACACGAAATTGTTTAAAAAGTACTTTAGATATTTATTGAACGTGCCTTTAAAATTTACTATAAATTTGAATAATCATGATATTCTATGGCTAAAAGAGCATATAATTAAGGGAGGAATGAAAAATTAAAATTAAAAAAGTTTTAAATATAAAAGGTGTCTTTTCTTCCTAACACGCGAAAAGAAAAGTATTGCATAAAATAGAAGAGAGAAAGCTTCGCAATTGAAGTATTGAACACGTCACTCCACAGTTCCTCCTTAGTGGCACATATAGCTCTTACCTCTTAGCTTCATCTAAACACAATATCTTTTTATGCAGAATACAGATATATAAGTGCCTCAATTGTAAATAAAATATGTCCTCTATATTTTATGTGGAATATTTTTGTAGTTTTTTCCTAGTATATAAGTGTTTGATTTTTAAATAAAGAAGGTGTATCTGCAATTATGGATGCAACAACATATTCAGTGTAATCTCACAAGTGCGATCTGAAAAAGATATAATATATGCAGACCATACATTTATCTTTGTGGGGGCAGAGAGACTGCTTTCGTACCCATGATTTTAAACAAACAATAACTTCAGTAGTAAAATACTTTAAAAGGATCAAATCTAAATCTTAGATTCGAATTACCCCTCCCAACCCCAATCATTAAATATAGAAAGATTATATTTCGAGTTCTAGAAATATACTCGTATTTGGTAGAAATTGGTTTATCCCTCAAAATTAATCTTTCAATGCAAATTCAAATTAATCAATATTGATCATCGGGCGAAAACCAATATGTATACACTATATATAAATATGTAGTATCTAATATCTCCCTTCACCCCTCGCCTCTCTACAATATATAGTGGCTCAATTTATATCCATATTTTTGGCGCTGCCACAAGCTTCGATATACGGACATACGCTCTCCAGATACGCCGTATTAATCCGTATAACCGCGCGGGTTGCAGCGTGAGTTTGATACTCTCGCATAATCGCTGGGGTCGACCAGTAGATCGATCCGGTGGCGACGACGACATCAACGCAGGACGACATTCCGCGATATTCGCGCGAGGCTAAGAACGTTCCATTCGCCTCAGGAGCATAGTACAAGATTTGGCAGTGATTTAGCGATATGCTAAGCGCCACCGAGACCGAATTATCAAAAAAACAATGTACTTTTTCCTACATCAGAGACATCAAGACCAAAATGCCTTCATCAAAATTTGAACCAGTAGATGACATATTTGGTTTTGTAATCAAGAAAGGCAATGGAGTAAAGGCCTAGTAGACACATGTCTTGAAAGTGTCCCAAAATCAATACATTCAGCCTCAAGATCAAAGAGTAGACAATCGATAACAAATTGATAACCAAGAATCAATCCCCACCATTGATTTATCAAGTTTTGATAATTTAAATGTCATAAAATCAATTCAAGCAGCAGCAAGCAAGTGGGGGTTTCTTCCAAATTGTTAATCATGGGATCCCAATGGAAGTTCTTGAAAATTTGAAGGAAGCTGGACACAAGTTCTGTTAAAATATAGTAAATATTGTAGATAATATTCTAGAGAATTTATATTAATTGCAGATATTTTATTTCCTTTTACTTTGTACTTTATTGTGTACAAATAGGGATGTAGCTCTTTGTATTAAGGCAAATAATAGAAAAAGTCATTATCCATAATTTTTCTATTTCCAACATAGTATCAGAGCCTCATCGGATTGTTTGAATTCATATTTGCTCTTATTTTCTTCTCGTGTTATTTTGTTGCCACTTACTGATTCATCACTTTATTGGGTCTCTTATGTTTTTATTTTCCTTGTTGATGTCAATTTATTGAGCGAATATCATGGACAAGAATGATATTTTCACTTATTTGTCACTTAATTCGACCTCGATCGCGATCGTGCCCTACTGGCACCCTTACAGTAAACATCGAGAAAATCAGGAACATACACGAAACTTAAAAATAAAACATCGTAAGTAAACAACAAAGTTAGCCGACAGGGCTACCTTCCCGAACATATATAAAAACAACCGGCAGCTTGCCTTTCTTTTTACAACCGACCTACAAAATGCGACTACGCACTTCAAGAGTTTTAACAACCATCGTATGACAGGCCCCGCCATACCGAATGAACATAAACGTGACAACTCCTAACACCGAGCTATCTCAACTTCTGAACCGGATCTCTAAGTCGGATCCACAATCGTGTACCTAAACTCGCGGCATTTAACGCACTTCGGGCGGGGTCAAGATAACAAAAATTTAATATGGAATGTAATATAACGCATAAGAAACAAATCATAATCAGATAAAAGAATGACAAGGACAAGTATAAAAATACATACCGATCCTCGCTGTCATTACCACTTATGAACTTAATCGCCTTATTATCCTTTCCATTCCCTATAAGAGTTATAGTCACATTCTACGCATATTATTAGAAAAGAATCATTAAGTTCATTACCGTATAACTTACTTATCTTTCATAACATAGTCCGCCCACTACGGAGGGACACATATACTACCCTACCCAACTGGGACGCGATCAAGTCACACTAATATCAAAGCATGCCCGTGGAATCCCCATCATCGCCGATACCTATTAGTGTAAAATATAACCACGTGACGCGCCTGTGGCATCCCACCTCACCGCTTGCGCATACATACACAATACATATATATATATCCCGCCCGTGGAATCCCACATCATCGCCGACACCAGTGGTATAATAATACACCAATAGCATACATGAACACCAAGTCCCACCTGGTGGTATAGCCTCTTGGTCTACCCTCACTTATACTCTACCCCGGGAGTATGTGGTAAAGTGGTATAGCATCTTGTGGTCTACCCTCACTTATACTCTTACCCCTGGAGTATGGTATAACGCCTGGGCTTGCCTCATTTATACTCTTACCCTATCTCGACCTGGTCACAAACAACACTTAAAGCAGTGGTAAAGTCATTGGGGTTTACCCTCACTTATACTCTTACCCGGATATGGTATAACGTCTGGGCTTGCCTCATTTATACTCTTACCCTATCTCGATCGACCATCAAACAAGACATAAGCACTACCATGTCTTTTATAAAATCCGAATTTAACCCAAGTGCTACAAATAACTAAGATACCCGGAATCCCACATCACCGCTTGTGACGCTCCAAGTAACTTATAACAAGACAACTACTTCTAACCGAGAGTCGCGGCATCGTAATAAAACATAATACTTGCACTCAAAGGCTATCACCAGCACACATAGGCTAATTCTCAATTAACAAGCCAAAGTACTTATCAGGGCACAAATAGAATAATTCTCATTTAACAAGCCAAAGTACTTATCAGGGCACAAATAGAATAATTCTCATTTAACAAGCCAAAGTACTTATCGGGGCACAAATAGAATAATTCTCATTTAACAAGCCAAAGTACTTATCAGGGCACAAATAGAATAATTCTCATTTAACAAGCCAAAGTACTTATCGGGGCACAAATAGAATAATTCTCATTTTAACAAGCCAAAGTACTAATCAAGGCATCACATAGAATTATTCTCAATTAAACAGGCCAAAGTACTACGTACGTACATTCTTTTCAAAAGACTCCTTTCCAAATAAAACTTCCCCGATACTAACAACCGTAGTATCAAGTCCTATTCACCTTTCAAGACAAGTCACAATACCTTTTTAGAAAATACAATTACCGGCTTCTAAATCAAGTGACTTCCTTATTTAAAACCTTAAGCAATTGGTACCTTTAAAACAATTTGCCCTTCCTTAACACAAGTTATTTCTTTGCTTACTCTATTAGAGAAAACCATTCTCTTAACCAATAAAGCCGTTATAACCGACTTCCCATAAAGCCGTTATAACCCTTTATGGTTTAGACCAACACGTTCATTTTATAACCAAGAGACTTCTACTTTTTGAAACCAAGTATTAAATACTTTCAAATAAATTCTCATAACTTTCAAAAATACAAATAGTCTCTTAACCCTTAGAAAACAAGTGACTCCTTTTATTATAAAACCTTAGGCAATTAATGCCTTAAAACAAGTGGCCTTTTCACTAAAATCAAATCACTTATCTTTCCATAAAGCAAATATAACTAACTTCCCATAAAGCCGTTATATTCACTTTATACCTTAGCCCAAAAACAATTTCCTATCCAAGGGACTTATACGTTTAAAACGGAACAAGTATCACATACTTTAAAACTCTTCAAGTCTCTTAACTTTAATAACACTTAAGACATCCTTTATACTTTCAAAGAAGTGAGTTAATCTCCCAACTCACCCGACTTGGCTATTCACAAACTAGTAAAGGATATCAAGGTGTCAGACGCTCACCGTACTACACAATGCAACTAGTCATGCTTAAAGATAGGAAAAGTTCTACATAGAGTAGATCACACAACTACCTCTTAACTTCTAAGAGTAACAGAAACATGAAATGATACCACGTATATTCCATACATAGAATCATGCCAAAGGAAGGAAGAGGTTCACATACCGCATGACGATTTATCGACAAGTAGCAAAATGCCCCAAAGTACTCCAACCTTGATAGCTATTCCACTCTCCAAGTAGGATACGCTATACTTAGTACTTCAACCTATAATGGTCACAATATGTCCATTAACCTTTCACTTCTAACGAATATTTTAGGTGCTAAGTCGCTAAATTCTACGGAAAATCGGACAGCACCTCCTTTGTTTCTACTCACTTTGCCACCTTTTTCAAGGCCGAATACAATAACCAAACAGCCCCAATTGGCTCACAACAATATAAAAGGTATTCCAATACAATGAATAACTAAACAGACCCAATTGGCTCATAATTTAGAAAGTAGTCCAATACAAATGAATAACAAACTAAAAGTCCAAATTCGGCCACCTTGAGTTCAACCATACCAATTCTTATCAAATTTCCATTTCAATCCAAATTGGTAGCATAACATGATATCAAGTCGCATTTGATTATAACAATCCATAATCTCTAAGTAGGTAACATGCGATGATTTCTAATAAACGACCAATTAGTAATCCAATTTTCAAGTGGCTTATATAACATTTCAAATTTAGCTACAAGCACTCCATAATACTTATAAACTTCTACATACCAACTTCATGTTGTCAACGTGTAAAACTAACAACAACAAAAAAATATATAATCTTGTAACATCTTAAAGGACAAGATTATACCTTAACGATTCTCAATCTAATCTTCAACCAAGTCGCTCCTTAGCAACTTAGAGACTCTCCAAGATACTTCAATCCGCTACTGAGACCCTTAGAACCATACCAACAATTTTCCTTCAAACTTCCAACCAAAACCTAGAAAAGCCATTAGGTTTTCACCTTGCGACTAATACGAAAACTCTCTTTTTCCGGGATTTTTCTATTGAGATATACTTACATAACACTCATGAACCTTGGTTTAAAGTGTGGAGCTTAAAGAACAAGCAACGAAATTTTTTTTCTTCTCAAGTGCCATGAACCCGAGAGCAAGCTAGAGCTCTCTTCAAATTTTGTGAAAATTTTCTAAGTGTTTGGACAAAGTCTTGCTACTACTAGTATTATAAACGGACATGGAGGGTCAAGATGCAAACAATTGGGTGGTTTGGATGAGTTCTTAGTAAATATCAAGACTATGTGGGTCCTTGACCAAGTCAACATTCTCAAGCTCATTAATTGGAAGACTTAGTCATCCTAAGGCTATGGTCAATGACCATTGTGGCCATGCCTAATTTCGTCCAAGGCATTCTAAGGGGGGGTGACACGTGTCGCCCTCCCATTCGTCACAACAAAACGTTTTCCGACAATTTCATAATTCCGATAAATTTTTACAAGTCTCAAATCTTAACACTTGTGAGTTCTTACGTACGTTCTTACACCATGTCCTGTAAATACGGGGTGTAACACTATTTATGTTGTTCTCAGTGGTTCTAATCACATCACCGCTTAAGCCAACGCGTAGTTTTGAAAGGGAGAAAATTGTTGCGATATGTCACTGGTGATTTAACCTATCTAGAGAAAGGTGAGATTGAAACTTATGAAAAGTTTGTTAATTGTTTGGAGGATTGGGATAGCAGAAATCATCAGATCGTTACACGACTTGAGAACACTTCTGTTCCAAGTATTCATCTCAAATTCGGACACTGCAAAAGAGGTATGGAATCATCTCTCTCAACGATGTACTATTCTGATCTTTCTCATCATTTTCAATTGATGAAGGAGATAACTAGTCTAAAATAAGAAATGGGGGAACCTGTTTATCAATTCTTCTCTAAGATCGTATCCATATGGAATCAATTGATCTTGCCAGAACCTACTTTGAAAGATTCTGACGATGCTGTCAAATATTTATCTTACCGCAATAATGACAGATTGATTCGATTTTTGATGGCTCTTACTGATGATGATGAATCAACTCGGGCTGCATTGCTTAACCATCAAACTTTTCCTACTCTTGAAGATGCTCTTCCTCGTCTTAAATTTGAAGAAACTCGTTTGGGACTTTCGCAACCAATACATGATTCAATTTTTGCAGTCACTAACAAGATTGATGTCAAATTTTATCGCAATTGCTATCACACTGGTCACCTTTTACACGATTGCCCAACTATTGAATGCAATAAATGTAAGAAAAATGATCATATCTATAGGAATTGTCATCCAATATGCCGATATAGTAAAAAGAAAGATCACTTGATTGAGAATTGTCATTCTCATCCTCAGAATAAAAATCCATCTTGTTTGAATCAACCTTCAAATTCAGTACCTATAGTAGCTAACAATTCTAATACTTCATCAGCTTCCACTGTTAGGTGTATTTTGTATATGCCTTTTGAGTCATTTTAGTTGGTATTTTACTCGTTTTTGTTGTGTTTAGTAAAGTAGTAGGTTTGTTTTTCTTTCTTTTGAGTCACAGCGGTGCAAAAACACAAAATGGCGAAAAGGAACGAGAAATGGGTAGAAGATGTGCTTCCGAAGCAAAAAGGATGAATGTTGGCAAATCAGAGCGAAAGAAGGCAGCACCGCGGTGCCACTATGCAGAACCACGGTGCCATATTAATCAAGGAGCCACAGGACTTTCAGCACCGCGGTGCCATCAGACAGTACCGCGGTTCCATTTGTGCTGATAAACTGCAGGAGTTTCGGCACCGCGATGCCGGTATGCAGAATCGCGGTGCCGACGCGGAAATTTTATTTCCGAAGGCAAATTGGCTAAGGGAATATTGGTTCATAGAGCACGAAAATTAGAGGATATTTAAGCCCTAGGGATTAATGCTATGAGGGATGTTAGTCATTCTACAACACAACACAACACAAGACGGATTTGGAGCTACAATTGGAGACTTTGTTTTACGTAATTTTCTTTCTTTAGTTTTTAATTCGGTTTATGTATGAATATTGTGTTAGTTCTTAGCGTGACTATGACTAGGAGTTAAACACTCTATTAGGGCTTTCCTTATGAATCGCGAACTTCATTCATGAATTAATGCGAGTTTGATTTCTTCTTCACTTGATTAAGATTTAGTCAATAGTTGGTATGAATACTTGATAATTAATTGATCACTAATTATCATAATATATATGATTTCAAATTAAGAACCGAGATGAGAGATTTGGATATCTCAGTAATTGACTAGACATAGGTTAAAATCGCGACTATACACTCGATACTTGTGTAGCATTATAAGTTACTGTTCTTAATTCTCCTATGTGGTAAATCCTATCATAGAAATATAGAAGGGTTCTGCACTGGAGTTGAGTGATTATATGTTCTAACCAGAATATAAGACAGTTTAGTTAACCGATATCTTAACGTAGAAGAAAAAGTCATTCTAGTTGCATTAAGAATTAAATAGAGTGGATAGTCAAGGATTTTGGAAGCCATAATTCCTTCATAACTGATCACAACTTAAATAGTTAGTTAATTCTTGCAATTATTCTAGTAGTTAAACAAAAACCCAACTTAAATTCGATTGCCAAATAGATAACATAAAATAGATGAACGGTACTTAGAAACCAGTCTCTGAGGACGATATTCGATCTTATCAGACTATATTACTTGTGAACGATGCGTACGCTTGCGTGAGTAGTCGAAATATCGCTAACAAGTTTTTGGCGTCGTTGCCAGGGACTGGCGTACATCTAATATCGAATCATTTGTTTTTATTTCTACTTTGGCTTTATTTTTATTTCAATTTTTACTGTTAGAACCGTGTGCTTTGATTTATTTGTTGATTTTGATCTGTTTCAGGAATCTAGTGTATGCGAAGAAGGAGAGGAGCAGATACACTTGTTCCCTTCAACCCTGAAATTGAAAAACTGTGCAAACAAAACAGGCGCAACAAAAGGATATCTGAGTCAGTGACCATGAACAACGAACCAAATCAGAATGGGGCGGACAATGAGGTTCCTGAGAATGCAGGAGAGCCAATACAGGTCCCAGCAGAGAGAAGTTTGGGGGACTATGTTCTTCCCACGATCACATGTGCACAGACTTGCATCAGGCTCCCAGCTATAGGGGCAAACAACTTTTAAATCAAGCCAGCCATCCTAAGCATGGTCCAGAACACAGTACAATTTGGGGGACTGCCATATGAAGATCCCCATATGCACATTGCAAACTTTCTGGAGCTGTGTGTCACTTTCAAATATAATGGCGTTACTGACGATGTCATTAGACTGAGGCTCTTTCCGTTCTCACTGAGGGATAAAGCCAAAAGCTGGTTGAACTCACTTCCTGCCAACTCCGTCACTACCTGGCAGGACCTGGCCCAAAAGTTTCTAGCAAAGTTCTTCCCTCCTTCGAAAGTAGCAAAGTTAAGGGGAGAGCTGAACAAATTTTATCAGGTGGATGGTGAATCACTCTACGATTCATGGGAGCGATTCAAGGATCTGCAAACGAAATGCCCACATCATGGCATTGAGAAGTGGATGTTAGTCCATATTTTTTATAATGGGCTGAGTGACTACTCGTACCATCATTGGTGCTGCAGCAGGGGGTGCTTTCATGAGAAAGAGTGCCAATGAGGCACATAAGTTACTAGAAGATATGGCTGTCAACAATCATCAAGGGGCAGATGACAGGTCAGTGACCAATAGGAAGGCTATGGGCATACATGAACTAGATGCCATCACTGCCCTGAACGCACAAGTGACCCTTTTGACGAAACAACTGCAGCAGAACACCATGTCCGTGAATGCAGTCCAGCTGCCTGTGAATTGTGAGGTTTGTGGTGGACCGCATTCCTTTGACAGATGCACAGTGGTGGACCCTAATAATGTGCCAATAGAGCAGGTACAGGCGGTTGGGAACTTTCAGAGGCCTTATGATTCCAACACATACAACCCAGGGTGGAGAAATCACCCTAGCTTTTCGTGGATGAACGATCAGCCTCAGCAACAACCATATCAAGGTGGTTACCAGAACCAGCAGGTGCAAAATCAGGCCACTTCATCCCATCAGTTTATACCACCTATACAACAGGAGAAGTCTGATGAACTGAGAGTTGCATTGCTTACACTCACCAATTAGCAAAATAAGTTCATGTCTGAAACAAGGTCCTCTCTCAGGAGCTTTGAAACACAGGTTGTGCAACTTGCAAAGATGGTAACCAACAGGTCGCAGGGCACTCTCCCAAGCAATACAGAGGTAAATCCTAGAGAGCAGTATCAAGTAGTGTTGTTGAGGAGTGGAAAACAGTTGGAGCAGGTTGCTCCCCAACCCGCAGTGGTAAGTGAGAAGGAGTGAATGAGGGGGTCACTAAGGACCGCCCTACAGTTGAGACAGATCCACGAACACCTTTTAGGGAGTACGTTGATAGAATCCCTTACCTCGGAGGTTCTGAAAGAAGGCGATTGTGAAGTTCTCCAAGTTTTGGAGGTGTTTAAGAAGTTTCACATAAATATCCCTTCATTAAAGTACTATAACAGATGCCAAAGATACTTTAAATTCATGAAGGAGATACTTGGAAAAAGAGAAGGCTAGCGGATTATGAGACAATATCTTTGTGATGAGCGAGTGCCCGTCATCTGAAAAGAACCGCTCCTAAGATAAAGGATCCAGAGCTTCACCTTGCCTGCACTATTGGTAGGTGACATGCAATAAAGCGTGTGATCTAGGGGCCAATATTGTTACACCCCGAAATTCCAGGACATGTATACAAGGATAGACGTGAGAGCACAAGACTTATAAATTTGAACGAAAGAAAGATTTGTTATTCTTAAGGAAAAGTTTTCTGAACCTCGGGAAGGAAATTGTTCATTAATGAGAATTGGGTTCCCGAATTTGTTATTTAAGACTTTTAGAATTTATCGGAATTATGGAATTTTATTTTCAGAGTTGGATATGTGGGGCCCACCCGAGAAATTTTACGTTTTTGTAGGGCCCAAGAGGTTTCCGATATTTTGACCAATTATGGAAATTTCGGGAAACGAAATATTTTAGACCAATGGGAGGGCGACACGTGTCACCCTCCACATGGGCTTGTTGGATGAAGAAAATAATGGACCAAGTCAAATAGTCAAGTGAGCTTGATATTATTGACCACATCTTAGCCATCCATATGTTTTAATCCTAGCCATTGGTTTCCTTATATAATACTACTACTAGTGCAAGACTAGATCATTCAACACTTAGAAAATATTTGAGAAAACTTGTTGTGCTCCATTAGAGGCTCTCGGCAATGGCTCCTTGAAGGAGAGAAAAAATTTCAATCTTGCTCCATAATTCAAAATACTTCAACCCAAGGTTCCTAGGGGTATTGTAAGGATATCTCAATAGAAATATTGCGGAAAAGCTACGCTTTTTACGTTAGTCGCAAGATGAAAACCTAAGGTGTTCTTCAACTTTGAAGTTGGAACTTGAAGAAAAGTTCTTCATGAGCTTCTAAGGAGTGCTTGGAGCGGATTGGAACGTAAGAAGAGGAGCTAAAAGTTGCTAGGATCGACTTTGACACTTGGATATTATTAGGGCTTATTGAGGTAAAATCTTCATCTTCTTAATGTGATTAAAGATTACATGTTATAGTAGTTGATAAGTGAGCATGTGGTATATAGATTGAAGTTTGAAAAGATTTGGATCATGTCGACATGTTGAAAACCAAAAATGGGCAAGTTAGCCATTAATGTTGTAATTAATTTGGTCGATAGTAACAATCGTCGCATGTTAAGGAAGAAATGATTTATAGTTGTTGTAATTGTTATTATGTATATAACATGTTGAAATAACAACTTGGATTAAAAAGGAATTGAACGGAAATTGACATTGTTGTTGATATTGATAGTTGCCGAGAATGTGCCTTAAGGATATGGACAGTTTTATATTGATTGTGGGGCATAATTTTACACGTCAGGTTAGGCGTGTAATCCCCTTGGAATTTCTGAATTGTTGAGCCTTAAATGTGGCATTTGGTTATTGATTTTTGGGCTTGAAAAAGGTGGAAAAGTACGTAGAAACAAAGGAAGTGTTGCCCGATTTTCCGTAGAATAAGAGTCCTTATACTTAGAAATATTCTACGTTGAAAGCTAGAAGTTTATAGGCGTATTGTGGTTATTATAGGTTGACATTCTACGTGCGGCATATTCAAGTTAGCAAGTGGATTAAGCCGAAGAGGTATGTGGAACTTTTCTTATCTCTTGAGCATGAGTAGTTATAAATGTATTGTACGGTAGACGTACGAGATTTAAATGAATTCAGTTCATTTTATATCCTTGACTTGTTTTAAGAATGTCTAAGTTGGTTGAGTTAGAGAATTAACTCACTTGTTTTTAAAGAAAGGTTAAAGATGTCTTAGTTTCTAAAGCATAAAGTTAGTATAACGACTTTATGGGAAGTTGGTTATAACAACTTTATGAAAGGTTAAAAGAATGGTTTATTCTAATAAGGTAAACAAAGATTTCTTGACTTGAAAAAGTATAGAATACTTGATTTGGAAAGTATTGATTCTTTAACTATTCTAAAGATAAGAGACTTGATTTCTAAGGTTAATAAACTTGATTTCTAAAGTTAAGAAACTTGATATTCTAAAGTTAAGAAACTGAATTTCTAAAGTTAAGAGACTTGAAGTATTTTGAAAGTTATGTAACTTGATTTGAAAGTATATGATGCTTGGTTTTGAAAGTACAAGTCTCTTAGTTATAAAAAAGGAATGAATTTGTCTAAGACATAAAGGGTTATAACAACTTTATGGGAAGTTAGTTATAACGACTTTATGAAAGGTTAAGAGAGTGGTCTATTTGATTGATAGGTATGAGTTGCCTAGGTTATGAAATTAAAAGTTACTTGGTTTCAAAGCCTTGAAATGAATTTCTAAAGGTGTAGTAACTTAATTTGAAAAATAGACATGCTTTGATACTACACGTGTTAGTATCTTGGGGTTTTATATGAAAAGAAGTCGTTTGAAAAGAATGGAAGTACGTAGTACTTTGGGTTAAATTCCCGGATTTTTTATGTAATACGAAAGTGCCTTGAGTTTATAAAATGAAATTCATTTTTGTATGATAATGAAAGTTTAAAGATTTTATGAACTTGCCTATGCCTGCTTGTGATAGCCTTTGAGTGCAAATATTATATTTTTACGCTTAGTGACTCTCGGTTGAGGGCCGATCGTCTTGTTGTAAATTTATTTGGACGCACCGGCGATGATGGAGGATTCCACGCATGCTTCCATTGTGATTGATCCATGGACATGCTTATACGATGAGGATTTGTCACGCCCGGTTCGGGATCAGTGCCTTACCCGCACCCAAGTAGTCATACATCGAGTAATCGTAATATAAAAACAAGACATGAAACAAATGTAAATTGAGACACGCTTTATTCGAGAAATGTCGCTTCGCATATATATATAAACAAGCCCTAGCTTACATCCCAACTGCATAATAGACTACTGCACCTCTAAGAAGTAAACAACTATGGCGGATGGGCCCCGCCATACTGAATGTACAAAACAATCTACAACAACAGGAGATCATACCCAAAAGTCGAGCCTCGGAGAAGATGGAGCTCACGACACCAAAGTACGGATCCTAAGGATGTGGATTCAGCACTCGCTTCCTTACTGTGGCGTAACGCAACCCGGGGAGGTCGATGCAACAGTACCAAGTGTGAAATCAGAAAGTACTTAAATGAAATCATATCATTTAAAAGCCAATTTTACAAATAAGTATGAAATAACCAATGTAACCGCACATAGTGCCACATCACAAACAAGAGTAACAACAGGTAAACTGTAACAGGTCTTTTCTAGGCTGCTAATGATCGAAGCGCTAATCGCCCATAGTATCATTATGCATGCCTAATCTCGACTCCCGCACCGCATAGGCCACCTAGGCCCGCATGAGGTATTCCCGCATCGAGGGTAGCTACTCGCCGGCATCGCCCGACTCTCGTAGTCCGCACGCCACATAGACCGCATGAGGTAATCCCCGCACACTAACACCGGAACTCGTAGCTCGCGATAGTCCTCGGACCCGCATGAGGTATTCTCAAATCATAGTCACACAGATCGCACGAGGTATACTCAGCGTGAGCCTTAACCCCTATATCATGTCAAGAGGTGAGTGATGTAATACTAACATAACGGCTTATCGTTAAACAACATAAGCACAAACAAGAATAACCTTTTTACACAAACGTTACAGGATACTAACACACATAGCATCACAATATGTCTACTCAACAAACCATCTTACTGATTTCTTTCCAGAAATCAATACAAGTCTTTTATAAATACATAAGTAAACCATTCCTTTTATCTTTCTTAAGTCGTTATACCTAACTTCCCATAAAGCTAGTATAACTCTTAAGCTTTTGTTTAAAAACCAAGTATTACTCTTCTTTCAAAAATGATTCATAATTCTTTTGAAATACTTCAAGATTCTTATTATTTAGACTCAAGTCAAAAGAAGTCAAGTAAAACCATGTTCAGTTAACACACGCACGCTCACCGTACTATATATATACTTTAAAATATCATGCTTAAGAGTATAGGAAGAATCACATACCTTCTCGAAATCCACCGCCAAGTCGAATATGTCGTACGCAGAGTATCAACCTATAATAGTCAAATACGCCTATGAGCGTCTAGACTACTCAAGGATTAATCTAAGCAGAGGTTCTCTATTCTACGGAAAATCGGGCAGACTTCCCTACCGTAAACTATACAAGTTCATCAGAATACAGTCCATGTAAGTACGATTCAATCTTCTTTAATATTCTTACGATGCAATTACGATTCAATTCTCTTCAGAATACCCTTCTATGTATTTTATACTTATTCCTATACTTCTACGATGTATTCTCCAATTACAATAGAAGGATAAGATTATTTACCTCGATAAGCCCAATATTATCCAAGATATAAGTCGATCTGAGCAAGGTTTAGCTCCTAACACGCACGCCCAATCCGCTCCAAGAAACCCTTAGAAGTTTCTACACAACTTCTACTTTCTACTTCAACCAACTATGAAGTTTCTCTTAGGGTTTCGTTTAGTGACTATAGGAATACAAGGTAGTATTTCCTGACTCACGTATAGAGGTAACTTTGAAAATACTAAAAGGGATTGGCTAAGGTATTTTGGGGATAGTAACAATACTTGGAGAGTATTTCTACCAAGAGTGGGTAGTGTTTGGCTAGGGCTTTCAAGAGTGGGGTCTCTAGAAGCCACTAGGAAGGGGAGGAGTTGGGGCGAGAACACTACTACAAGGGAGAGGATTTTGAGACTTAGAAAGTGTGGAGTGGATGAAGTCTTCACTCAAGGGGGGTATTTATAGAACACTCAAGGGACAAGATTAAAACAAGTGGAGGGTTGGGATTAGGATCCATGTGAAAGATGAGGTCTTCCAACCAAGTGTCTCCCACAATATTAGGACATATGTCCACCACAATATTGGAACACATGCCCACCACAACAATGAGCCATGTGGACTCCACTACCTCACAAAAACCGTCCACCTCCTACCTACTCCCACTCACACAAAACCAACTTGCAAGACTTGACCAATTGACTTGCCCACTAGGCCCCCCAATTCGTCCAACCAAAGCCAACTAAGGGTGACACATGTCGCCCTCCTAATGGTCCAAAATATTTCGTCTCTCAGAAAAATCCGCAAAAATTATAAATGTTGCAACCGTAATTTTCCCTTCGCAAGCTTTGGAAGACGTTTCGTCGGAAAACAATTCTTTTATGGGTCAGGCACAAATTTTCGCCCCATGCCTAACTTTAAGTTTTGAACTTTTGTACGACGCCTCACGCATTCTCCTGAAATACGGGTATAACATTCTCCCCTCCTTAGAAACATTCGTCCCGAATGTTCCTTCCCAAGACACACAACGATAAGGTTCCTCATAACTTAAACAGTTTGCAAATGCCTCACATGGCCACAATACAATACTTAAGAAAATACATCAATGAAAAAAAATTTACAAGTAGGAAAGTGAGTTACCTGGAGGTGTGGGGAATAGGTGAGGATACTTCTGCCTCATGTCCTCCTCAGCTTCCCACGTCATCTCCTCCCTGAGCTCGTTCCGCCACAAGACTTTGTGCCACGCCCGTCCGCAGACGCCTAACCTGACGATCGATTATCGTTATGGGAATCTCCTCATACGATAACCCCTCGGTCACCTGGACATCGTCAATCGGGTGCACCCTAGATGGATCCCCGATACATCTCCTCAGCATAGAAACATGAAAAACCGGATGCACTGCCTCAAGATCGGACGACAGATCCAACTCATAGGCAACCTTGCCTACCCTGCAGACAATCTGATACGGCCCAATGTACCTTGGGCTGAGTTTCCCTTTCTTCGCGAATCTCATCACACCCTTTATGGGTGACACCTTCAGGAAAACCCAATCATCAACCTCAAACTCTAGATGCCGACGACGATGATCTGCGTATATGACTTGCGACTCGAGTCGCCAAGAATCGCTCTGGATAAGCTTCACCTTATCCATCGCTCGATGCACCAAATCTGGTCCCACTAATCGCACTCGCCGCCATTATCAAACCAGCTTATCGGCGATCCGCACTTTCTCCCATACAAGGCCTCATAAGGCGCCATCCGAATACTGGAGTGGTAGTTATTATTATACGCAAACTCAACTAGAGGCAAATGATCCTCCCACTACCTCGAAATCAATAACACGGCTCGCGAAGATATCCTCGAGAGTCCGGATAGGCGCTCCACTGTCCGTGCATGCGAGAGGATGGAATGCGATGCTCGAGCTCACTGCGTCCCTAGACCTTACGAAAGACCTCCGGAAGTTAGCCGTGGCGGGCTCCTGCATGCGATATGATAGAAATAGGGACTCCATGCGCTCACGATCTCTGATGTAAAATCGCATAATCCTCACCGGAAGGTCGTTATGGAAGAAAGTGGGCTGATTTCGTCACCGTCGACGATAACCCGGATAGAATCGTGCTTCTGGAGTGCGAGGTAATCTGTGATAAAGTCCATGTTGATCACCTCCACTTCCGTGTCGGGATCTCTATCGTGCAATAATCCACCGTGCCTGCGGTGCTCTATCTTCACTGCCGACAACACGGCACCGAGCTACAAACTCGCAACGTCCTCTTCAAGCCATCCCACCAATACACGGATCTAAGGTCGTGGTACATCTTGGTCGACCGGATGGATAGAGTAACGGCCGCGTGTGCTTCCCTAGAACTCTGCGAAGTCCTGCAATATCCGGAACACACAACCCGCTCGAATCTGCACCCCATCAAAGTGCTACCAAAAGGACCCTTTCCTTCACGAGGCTGCATCACGATGCAGTGTCAAAACCGGATCCTCAATGTTGCCTCTTCACCTCTCGACGATGGAAGACTCGGCAACCTCTCGAACTCAAACCCCACCGCTATCGTAATCAATCAATCGGACTCGAGGCTCGCTGGTGATGCAACTCGCGACCATGCCCTCTCTCTGCCGCACATCCGATAGACTCCATCGACCTACGACTAAGAGCATACGCCACAACATTGGCCTTTCGGGTGGTACAGATATCGACATCATAATCCTTAAGTAACTCTAACCACCGCTCTCGCCGTAAGTTCACTCCTCTGGCCGAAGATATCTTTGGAGGCTCTTGTGTCTGTATAAATATCCACATGAACCCCATACAAATAGTGCCTCGGATCTTGGCGTGAATCACCGCCGCCAACTCCAAATCATGGGTGGGGTAGTTCCTCTCATGCTTTAAGCTGTCGGACGTGTACGCTATAACCTTGCCTGCTGCATCAACACACATCCCACCCGATGCCCGACGCATCACAATACACGACATAGCCATCCGACCTGCGGAAGAGTAAGAACGAGGCGGTCGTCGATCTCCTTCATTAATGGAAACCCGCCACAAGCATCACCCATCAAACTTAGTCTTCTCGAGTCAGCCTAGTCAATGGTGCGTAGATAGAAACAAACTTCTCCACGAACCGATAATAACTCGCAAGGCCCGTAAAATCGCGCACTGTCGGAGTAGTAGGCCTAGGCCAACTCTTGATCGCCGATCTTGGCGTATCCACCGAATACCATCGGCCCGAACAATATGCCCAAGAAAAGCCACCGGCCAACCAAAACTCACGTTTGGAAAACTTGGCGTATAATCGCTGGGTCTGGAGAACTCTCTCAAGATCGCTCAAATGCTCCGCATGCTCCATTCTGGCGAGGAATAAACCAAGATGTCATTAATGAACACTATCACAAACGTGTCCAAAAATGGCTTGAACACTCGGTTCATCAAATCCATAAATACCGCGAGCATTGGTCAATCGAAAGACATAACCACGAACTCATGGTGCGTCTGCACGGGTCCGGAATGCGATCTAGGGATATCCGCCTCTAACTCGCACTTTGATGATAGCCCGATCGCAGATCAATCTTGAGAAACATCTCGCACTCGCAACCGGTCGAACAAATCATCAATCACGGGAAGGGTATACGTTCTTAATGGTCACCTTGTTCACCGTAATCAACACACATGCGCAGCGGCCCCGCCCTTCTTCTTCACGAACAATACCGGCGCGCTCCTGGGGAGAAACACTAGGCCCGATGAAGCCCTTCTCCAAAGAAATCTCTCACCTGGTCCTTGAACTCTCTCAACTCGGCAGTGCCATTCTATATGGCGAATGGAAATAAAGCAGTGCCGCGACATCGATACAAAACTCTATCTCCTCTCGGGAGGATACCCGAGGTCGTGCGGAAACACATGCGGGAACTCTCCGACTACTGAATCGATCAAAATCTGGTACCACGGCCTCGATTAAACACCCGAATGAGATGGTAGATATACCCCTTCTGCACCATCTTCCTAGCCTTGAGGTAGGAAATAAACCTACCCCTCGGCGACACAGTGTTCCCCTCCCACTCAATAACCGGCTCTCAGAAATCAGAATCGTACCACTCTCTCCTGCACTACACCGGGCATATCAAGAAGCTAACCAATCCATGCCCATGATCACATCGAAATCAGTCATGTCCAACTCTATCAAGTCGGGTAGGGTCTGACGACTGCATATGGTCACTGGACAAGCTCTATATACCCGCCGAGCTACCACCGAATCACCCACTGGCGTAGCTACCTCGAAAGGGTCTATGGACTCAGGCTCTATCCCTATCCTACTAGCAATAAGGGGAGATATATAGGACAGAGTAGAACCCGGATCTATCAAGGCATACACATCACAACCAGAAACTGATAAAGTACCTGTGACGACATCAGGCGAGGCCTCCTGGTCCTGCCGGCTGGACAAGGCATATATGCGGTTCTGAGGACCGCTAGAACTGGGACCCGCCACGACCTGCCGCAACCTGGCCCATGAGTGTCGTGCCCTCCGGCGAGTAATCGTAGGAGATGAAGAAGACCGTGAAGACCACAGTGGCCGACTTCACCCTCTCGCGCCTCGCTCTGACAGGTGCTCGCAAAGTGACCCGACTAGCCGCAATCGTAACAAACTCTCGAGCGCACCACAGTTATCGTAATGAGATCTACCGACGGCCACACCGGCGGGTGGTCCCGATCGGCTAGCACTCTGCTACCCTCGACGTCAAGTCGGGGCCCCGGCCGCCCTAGAATATCTGGGCCCCGAGGATGGTGTAGGAGTGCTCTGAGCTGGCTGTGGTGCAAATCTAGACTGATGTTGAAGCCGTCCACCCCGATAGCTACCAAAAGACCCTGCCGTCCTGGCCTTCTTCTACTGTTGTCTGTCAACCCGTTGGCCTCTACGCTCCTCACATCCAAGTGCATGAGCCTGCATGCGGGTAATGTCCATGCCTGGCTGAAGAGCTACACCCGCACAAGACTCGGCCATATAATCATCTAGCCCGGTGACGTAGCGGTGCACCCTGTCCTCCATATCTGCTACTAGCGCAGGGACATATCGATCCAACGAATTGAACTCAACGTTGTACTCCCTAACGGTGCGCCTTCTCGGCATCAAAACTTGTCGGCGCGCCTCCTCATCCGCGAGGCAAGAAGTGAGTGAGAAAAGCCTCAGAGAACTCGTCCCAGTACCGGGACGCGTGCTCTCCCGACAACTCCCACGAGTCAAACGATCATGCGGTATCACGCACCGACGCGAACCGAAGATCACGACTCGGTCTCAAGCCTTGATCACTCGCATGATCCTCAGAATCGACGAATGAACCTGCGCGATCATCCTCGTGCCTCGACGTAGAACTCGCGGCTACAACTCGTAAAAATCCGTAGCCTCAAACCGTCCGATCTCGGGTGAACCACGTGTATCGCTGAATCGGAATCTGCGATCCACCTATCTCATGTTCGCCACGATCCTCGCCGCGAATCGCCATCTCTTCAGAACCCATCTCATCCGCTCCGGCCGGGGCGGAGGTGCAGTCTTGTGGTCTCATCACCCACCGCGACCCTAAACCTCGCTGGGGCGGCGTCGTGGAACTCGCTGTCTCTATAGATCGGGCTCGAGCCTCGTGACTCGGTCCTACTAGCAGCCTCTCGCCCGCTTGCCCTTCTCGCCCGGGTTGCCTTGCGTGGAGGCATAATCGTAAAGAAAGGAAATACGTTAGAGGGTCCAACTTATAACAGCTCTAAGGCACGATCTCGAGTGAGAAGAATGGAAACCAATCCTAAATATCCTATAGCCTCACGATTATTGGTGTAGTGCACAACACACCGATAATCAAGACTTACTAGATACGGTCTGTAGACACTTTTCGAGGATTAATCGCTCGATACCACTTTTGTCACGACCCGTTCCGGGGCCCGTGACTGGTGCCTTACGCGGGCACCCAAGTAGTCATACATCGGAGTAATCAGCGGAATATAAAAACAAGACATGAAACAAATGTAAATTGAGACACAGTTTATCTGAGAAATGTCGCCTTTCGGCATATATATATAAACAAGCCCGACAGTTACATCCCAACTGTACAATAGGACTACAAACCTCTAAGGAAGTAAACAACTATGGCGGGACAGGGCCCCGCCATACCCTGAATGTACAAAACTATCTACAACAATAGGGAGATCATACCCAAAAGTCGAGCCTCCGGAGAAGATGGAGCTCCTGACACCAAAGTACGGATCATAAGGATGTGGATCTAGCACCTGCTTTCCCTTACCTGCGGCATGAACGCACTCGGAGAGGTCATAACAGTACCAAGTATGTGAAATCAGAAAGTACTTAAATGAAATCATATCATTTAAAAGCCAATTTTACAAATATGTATGAAATAACCAATGTAACCGCACATAGTGCCACATCACAAACAAGAGTAACAACAGTAAATCAACAGTCTTTTCTAGGCCGCTAATGATCAAGCAAGGCCAATCGCCCATAGTATCATTATGCATGCCTAATCTCGACTCCGCACCGCATAGGCCACCTAGGCCCGCATGAGGTATTCCCGCATCGAGGGTAGCTACTCCGGCATCGCCCCGTGTCACGACCGAACCGGGCCGTGGATCGTGCCTTACCCGCACCCAAGTAGACATACATCGAGTAATCGGAACAAACACAACAACATGAGATAATGTAAGTATAAAACAATAATCATGAAAACTTGCCTTCGGCATATATATAAATGACAACTTTTAACATGAGCAGTTTAATCCTTTTTACAAACCACGCCTACAGCAAGATTCTGCACCTCAAGAATGATATCGACAACAATGGCGGACAGGGCCCGAACCACGAATGTAAACACCGACTACGACGGACTATACCACCGATAAGCCTCCGGAGAAGCGGAGCTTCCAAACGCCAATCGTGACCACGAGCTAGGATCAACGATCGGTGTACCTCAACTGCGGTGAACGCGGCCCAGGAGGTCGATAACAAAAATTGCAGTATGTGAAACTAAAAATAAATCAGAAATGAAATCATAGTAGTCTATACAAAGCAGAGACATGTATGATAACCAAACTACGATTCACCATAAATAGCAAATATGTTAAGTCGTGGACTCACGCCTTAAGTCATCACTCAATTTAACAATGGGTCTCACGCCCACAACATCAATCGTGCGTGGAATACCTTCTCACCGCTGCGCTTTATGATATACAAGCACCAAGGAATACATGAACACCGTGTCCCACTGTGTCTAATAAAGCGAGACAGTGGTAAATGGAAGGCATAGCCGACTACTAACACCTACGCAGTCAACAAGGTCATAAGTCGTGTCATGATATCTGCCTGCACCGTCCACATGATAAAAGGCGGTCCACTCGCCCAAGATCAAATGTGCGCGCGTCTAGCCTGGAACTCTCCGCACTCCGTGATAGGCGCCGATAGGCCCGCATGAGGTATAACTCCGCATCGAGGGTAGCTACTCCCGCATCGTCACGACTCGCGATCCGCGTAGCCACAGCGACCGCGTGACCACGAGGGCCGCACACTAACACGAGCTCCGTAGCTCGCATGGATCCCCGGACCCGCATGAGGTATTCTCGAATCACGGTCCTGCATCGCGAGTCTACCCCGCGTCGGAGGCGGCAACCTCCGGACACAAGTCGAGGTGAGTGGTACAATACCAACATAACGGCTGATAGTCAAACAACTTTAAGCGCAGTCGAGGGGAAAACCCCTTTACACTAACATCACAAGATACTAACACACGTAGCATCCTAACATGTTTACTTCTCAAATCAACAAGAAAGTATTTACAAGGCTATCACAAACCAATACAATAAAGTATTCACACAAGGTACTTTCTACTAACAAGTTCGGGTATCTAACCCCAAAGTACTTCACACATTAAATCTTTAAAAGATCTGCTTTCTTTCACATAAGTCACCTGATACCCGTAGTATAAAAATAGAGTGACTATCCTTTTAAGAAAACCAAAACTCTTACCTTTGTAAAATCAAGTAACAACATTATTTTCCAAGCGTCCAAGTTTGCCTAATTTCAAATGTTCACGCTTTCTTATTTTAGAAAGGTTTAAGAGTTCATAGCTTTATTCATTTAAGAATATAATTCTCTTTTAAACAATCGGAGAAACATAAGCCTTATATGTGAGTAGGATATTCTTGTTTATAACAATCTTATTACAAAGACCATGATCTAGGAAATATCATTTTGTCTCATCTTAGCTTCTATGCGGATGAAGTTTCTCTGGTTTTAATAATACTTAATTATTCAAAACATTTCCTTTATTAATGTAGCATGATGGTTTGTCGATACACATCACGATTTCCAAAATCGAAAACGTTTAAGCCGTTATACCTAACTTCCCATAAAGCTAGTATAACTCTTAAGTTCTCAAAACCAAGTATTACTTCTCTTTCAAAGCGATTTGAAATCTTTTGAAATACTTCAAGTTCTTTATAATCACACATCAAGCCGCTTATAAACAAATCATTTACCTTTTAAAACCACAAAGTGTTTTCTTATCTACATAAAGTCGTTATAACCAACTTCCCATAAAGCCGTTATAACACTTTATGTTTTAAACCAATCAAATACATTTAGCACATGCGTCACCGTACTACATAGTTCACACATATCATGCTAGAAGAGATAGGAAGAGGTTCACATACCGCGACGATTATCGACTAATAGCAAAATGCTCCGAGTACCTCGCCGTCGGCTACTCCTTGCCAAGTAGAACGCGCCACACGTAGTACTTGACCTATAAGGCCACGCGCGACATTAACATCTAGATCTTATCGTAGAACATTCTACAGAAAATTCGACAAAGACCTCCCCTTGGCAGCAGAAATCTCCTCCTCTATCTGGGCCGCTATCAAGCCAACCGGGGTTATACGCCTAATCGGACGCACAATTCTACCTCACGAAAGCTACACAAGTCATCTGAATACGCCCTATGTAATTACGATCAAGATTCTTCTTCAAAAGGTTTCTTATTATTCGGCTTAAGTCCAAGGACATTGCCACAACATTAAGTTGAAGACTATATATATAGTATACTTCAACTATATATTCCTACAACATGTAATATCCAATTACAATAGGGGGACAAGATAATTACCTCGATAAGCCCATACTTCTCCAAGTATAAATGTCGATCCTTAGCAACGCTTAGCTCCAACTCAGAGCGCTCCAACCCGCTCTAAACCACCCTTAGAAGTTCTAACCAACTTCACACAATACTCCAACGGACTATGGAGATTTTCCTAGGGTTTGGTTTGTGGTGACGGGAAGTATAATAGTATTTACGGCTTTTCAGTATAGGTATAACCTTAGAATACTACAAGGTATACACTAAGGTATTTGGGCATAATAACAATACTGAGAGTATTTCTATACCACAAAAGGGGGTATTATACGAAAAAGCAACTAGCAGTGGTACCCCACTACAAGCACCTCAAAGGAGTGTGTCTACCCTCGGCCTACCCCACTGGGGGACTCTCGACGAGGGGAGAGAGGGGCTCTCGCCGAGACACTACACTGGGGAAGGAAGAAGCTTTCAAGACTTAGGCAATTTTGTGAATGAATTAGTCTTGAAAGTGGTATTTATAGGTCAAGTGAAAGCCAACCAATGGCCAAGATTACACTAAGTGTTAGGCAAGTGTAGGCCAAGATTCACCCGTGTGTACCTAGCCAACTTGCACACAAAATATCTACCAAAAATATCTCCCACTTGCCTTCCCAAATCGTCCAAGTGCCACTGCCCACCAATGAGAGGTGCCAAGTGTCGCCTCTCTCGTTGGTCCAAATGTTCAGTCTCTCGGAAAAATCCGCAAAAATAAGAAAAGACATAGCGGAATTTTCCTCGCAAGTTATGTAAAACGTTTAGTCAAAAACGACTCTAACAGTGTTGTGCACAAATGCCATTCGGCTAAGCCACGCAGGCGGGGTGACACGTGTCACCCTCCTATTGGCCCAAAATAAAACATCTTCGAAAATATCCACAATGGCCAAAATCTCAAAACAAAGTGGGCCCACAAAACCAGTAAATTTCTCCAGTGGGCCCACGTGACCATTTCCAAAATAAAATTCCATAATTCTCTAATATTCCAGAAGTCCGAATACCAAACGGGAATCGAATTCCCATTAACGAACCTTTTTCCTTCACAAAACGGAAACTTTTCCGTGGAAAATCGCCTCTTTCTTCCTTTCCAATCTTTCACGTATTCTCGCACGCACGCCCTCGCATACATACCACGGAACTACGGGTATAACATTCTCCTCCTTAGAAACATTCGTCCCGAATGTTCCTTCTAAGTCTCAAAACAAGCGTGCGCCAATATAGTCTTCACTACTATACTTACGAGAACAATCTTGCCAGACCTGGCCATGGAAACACCTGCGCAAAACTTACATCTAAGTCCACGAGGAAACACCTCTACATCACCACAAATAATACTACTATTGTCACTTTGCCTGAGATACCACTTTGTCACTTTGCCGCGAGCCTTGCTCCAACGACCCAACAAATGGTACCGGGCTGCATGCGATCACCGGTCGCCGTACACTCGAATTCTTACCACATTTAAATCGCTTTAGTATCCAAAACTTCGGGTTACTATCTCTAACGTGGTCATCATTAGCGGGAACATTCGGATGGATCTTCGATACTTTCCGAACATAACAATACGAAGACCGGACGCCCTTCCTCCTAAGTCGGACGACAAATGCTAACATATAGGCAACCTCGCCTATTCTTCACATGAACTCACAAAGGCCCAAAGTAACTCGCTAAGCTCCTTCGCTTTCAAAACTTCGTCACACTCGTCCGGTGGTACTTTCAAGAAGACCGACCGTCAACTCAACTCTGGCGTCGTCGCCGATTATCCGCACGACGATTCTACGAGCCGCGAACTTCTTCTAGACAAGCTTCACTATCCACATCTGTGGAACAAGCACGAACTAACTATCTCGAACCACCGCCAACATCGAACCAATCGGCCGCAACTTGCATTTCGCCTACAAGGCGTCACAAGGCGACATCCGAACACCGAAATGGTAGCAAACACTCCAACCAGAGACAACGATCCTCACTACCCGAAATCAAAACACCGCCCGAGGGCGAATGCGATACGGAGACTCACATGAGTTCTAGCCTGCTCGTACAAACTCGAGAAGAGAAACACTGCACGGGCTCCATCGTTCGTCATAAGGTGAAGGTAGGCACCCCGCAACCTCACAACCTTTTCGGATAACATCAACACCGCCAGGAGCGACTCGACCAAGAACACGATAGGTGCCCCATCGGCCCGACCACCGGTCGAACGCATCCACGAACTTGCACGCTGGCTAACTAAACATGGGCCTAACACCTCGTGACCCTAACACAAAGAGGACCACCACAACTGACCCACCACTAAACCTACCGCGGGTTGACCCAAGCGTAGCCTCAACCCGACCCGGCAAGGCGCAAAATACCATCTCCCCGAAGGAACAATCTTACTAAACACGTTATGAAAACCTAGCGGTCTTCTTAGCTCAACTACCCTCTTTTATTTCATACTACTTAGGGACTTATCCCAAACACAGCTCACGTGCACTATGCACTCCTATAAGGGTCAAACATAAACATACGTCTCTACCCGAGATGGCCTTACCTCTAAGGTCTTTGCGTATAAAGCTCTAAGGCTCACACTTTCTCTATCCTCCAAAAATCTTACTCGGTTAACCCACCATGATTTCTAATCACAACTAACACACTGCTATCAGAACATAGCACTTAAGGTATACTACCTTGAAAGTTACCGAAGGACACTGGCCGCTCGCCCTCTTCTCGCCCTGGTTAACCCGTCGATCTCTACGCTCGCTGCTGCGCATAAGCCCGCATACGTGCCATGCTCAAGCCCAATCAAGAATTACTCTTGCACAACCCTTTCTTAGGTAGTCATCAAGACCCGCGGTACATCGGTATACTCTCTGGTAGCCAAATCCATGGCTAGTAACAGGGTTGCCTCTTTGCAATCTAAATTCTCTGTTCCCGGTCGTGGAACTGAAGGTTCACATATCATGGCCGCAGTAAGAACTGCCGTCGCCGTGCTTAAACTCTGCTGGGGCTAGTGACGTCGCAGAAATCCCCGAATGAAGCACTACCCTAGGTAATGATTGGGCCTGTGCCCTCGCAACCCTCTGAACTCTACTCGCAGCTCCCTCGGCTGCCTTGCCCTCCTGGGCCCGGGTTTGCCCTACGCGGAGGCATAACGGTAAGGGAAAGAAATACGTCAGAGGGTCTAACTTACAACACAGCTCTAAGGCACGATCTCAGAGTGAGAAGAATAGAAACCAATCCTAAATATCCTATAGCCTCGACGATTATTGATGTGGTGCACAACACACCGATAATCAAGACTCTCCGATACGGTTCAGACACTTTCCGAGGATTAATCGCTCGATACCACTTTTGTCACGACCAACCGGGGCGTGATCGTGCCTTACCCCGCACCTAAGTAGACATACATCGAGTAATCAATAACAAACACAACAACGTGAGATAATGTAAGTATAAAACAATAATCAGGAAAACTTGCCTTTTCGGGATATATATAAATGACAACTTTTAACATGAACGGTTTAATCTTTTTACAAACCACGCCACACAATGATTACACGGACTTCTAAGAATGATACGACAACAATGGCGGACGGGCCCCGCCAACCCCGAATGTAAACACCGACTACGCATGGACTATACCACCGATAAGCCTCGAGAAACGGAGCTTCCCAAACGCTGAATCGTGACCACGAGAGCTAGGATCAACGATCGGTGTACCTCAACTGCGCGATGAACGCAGCCCGGGCGAGGTCAAGATAACAAAAGCGAGTATGTGAAACTAAAAATAAATATCAGAATGAAATCATAGTAGTCTATACAAAGCGGAGACATGTATGATAACCAAACTACGATTCACCATAAATAGCGATATGTTAAGTCGTGACTCGCGCTTAAGTCATCACTCAATTTAACAATGGGTCTCACGCCCACAACATCAATCGTGCGTGGAATACCTTCCTCACCGGCGGCTTATGATATACAAGCACCAAGGAATACACATGAACACCGAGTCCCACTGTGTCCTAATAAACGATGGTAAGTACGAAGGCATAGCCGACTACTAACACCTACGCAGCACTAACAAGGTCATAAGGCGTGTCATGATATCTGTCTAAGCCGTCACATGATAAAAGCTGGTCACTCGCCCGCAGATCAAATGCGCGCCTAGCCTCGAACTCTCCGCAGCCCGCGATAGGCGCCGATAGGCCCGCATGAGGTATAACCCGCATCGAGGGTAGCTACTCCCAAGATCGCCACGACTCGCGCCGCGTAGCCACAGCGACCGCATGACCACAAGGGCCGACACTAACCCGAGCTCCCGTAGCCCGCATGGATCCTCGACCCGCGTGAGGTATTCTCGAATCATGGTCCCGCACCGCTCGAGTCTACCCGCGACGGAGGGCAGCTTAACCTCGAACACAAGTCAAGGTGAGTGGTACAATACCAACATAACGGTGATAGTCAAACAACTTTAAGCGCGATGAGGAAAACCACTTTACACTAACATCACAAGATACTAACACACGTAGCATCCTAACATGTTTACTTCTCAAATCAACAAGAAAGTATTTACAAGGCTATCACAAACCAATACAATAAAGTATTCACACAAGGTACTTTCTACTAACAAGTTCGGGTATCTAACCCCAAAGTACTTCACACATTAAATCTTTAAAAGATCTGTTTCTTTCACATAAGTCACACAATACCCGTAGTATAAAAATAGAGTGACTATCCTTTTAAGAAAACCAAAACTCTTACCTTTGTAAAATCAAGTAACAACATTATTTTCCAAACGTCCAAGTTTGCCTAATTTCAAATGTTCACGTTTCTTATTTTAGAAAGGGTTAAGAGTTCATAGCTTTATTCATTTAAGAATATAATTCTCTTTTAAACAATCGGAGAAACATAAGCCTTATATGTGAGTAGGATATTCTTGTTTATAACAATCTTATTACAGCAGCCATGATCTAGGAAATATCATTTTGTCTCATCTTAGCTTCTATGCAGATGGAAGTTTCTACTGGTTTTAATAATACTTAATTATTCAAAACATTTCCTTTTATTAACGCTTGCGATGGTTTGTCGATACACATCACGATTTCCAAAATCAAGAAGCGTTCTTAAGCCGTTATACCTAACTTCCCATAAAGCTAGTATAACTCTTAAGTTCTCAAAAAACCAAGTATTACTTCTCTTTCAAAACGATTTCAGAAATCTTTTGAAATACTTCAAGTTCTTTATAATCACACATCAAGCCAGTTATAAACAAATCATTTACCTTTTAAAACCACAAAGTGTTTTCTTATCTACATAAAGCTGTTATAACCAACTTCCCATAAAGCCGTTATAACACTTTATGTTTTAAACCAATCAAATACATTTAGCACATGACGCCTACCGTACTACATAGTTCACACATATCATGCTAGAAGAGATAGGAAGAGGTTCACATACCTCGCGACGATTATCGACTAATAGCAAAATGCCCGAGTACCTCAAGCCGCTACTACTCTTGCCAAGTAGAACGCGCCACACGTAGTACTTCAACCTATAAGGCCACAAGCGCTTATTAACATCTAGATCTTATCGTAGAACATTCTATCGAAAATTCGACAAAGACCTCCCCGCAACAGCGTAAATCTCCTCTCTATCGGCCGCTATCAAGCCAACCGAGGGGGTTATACGCCTAATCGGGACGTGCACAATTCTACCTCACAGAAAGCTACACAAGTCACCGTAATACAATTCTATGTAATTACTGTTGATTCTTCTTTCAAAAGGTTTCTTATTATTCGTGCTTAAGTCCAAGGACATTGCCACAACATTAAGTTCGACTATATATATAGTATACTTCAACTATATATTCTACAACATGTAATATCCAATTACAATAGGGGACAAGATAATTACCTCGATAAGCCCATAATTATCCAAGTATAAATGTCGATCCTTAGCAACGCTTAGCTCCAACTCGAGCGCCCAACCCGCTTAAACCACCCTAAGTTCTAACCAACTTCACACAATACTCCAACGGACTATGGAGATTTTCCTAGGTTTTGGTTTGGATCGACGGAAGTATAATAGTATTTACGGGCTTTTAGATAGGTATAACCTTAGAATACTACAAGGTATACGGCTAAGGTATTTGGGCATAATAACAATACTGAGAGTATTTCTATACCACAAAAGGGGGTATTATCTGAAAGCAACTAGAAGTGGGTACCCCGGCTAGCACCTCAAAGGAGTGGGTGTCTACCCTCGGCCTACCCCACCAGTGGGGACTCTCGCCAGGGGAGAGAGGGCTCTCGCCAAGACACTACACTAAGGGAAGGAAGAAGCTTTCAAGACTTAGGCAATTTTGTGAATGAATTAGTCTTCAGGGGGTATTTATAGGTCAAGTGAAAGCCAACCAATGGCCAAGATTACACCAAGTGTTAGGCAAGTGTAGGGCCAAGATTCACCCATGTGTACCTAGCCAACTTGCACACAAAATATCTACCAAAAATATCTCCCACTTGCCTTCCCAAATCGTCCAAGTGCCGCCCACCTTGCCCACCAATGAGAGGGTGCCAAGTGTCGCCCTCTCGTTGGTCCAAAATGTTCCGTCTCTCGGAAAAATCCGCAAAAATAAGAAAAGACATAGCCGGAATTTTCCCCTCGCAAGTTATGTAAAACGTTTCGTCGAAAAACGACTCTACCCGGGTGTCACAGACAAATGCCATTCGGCGAAGCCACTCTAGGCGGGTGACACGTGTCACCCTCCTATTGGCCCAAAATAAAACATCTTCCGAAAATATCCACAATGGCCAAAATCTCGAAAACAAAGTGGGCCCCACAAAACCGTAAATTTCTCCCGTGGGCCCCACGTGACCATTTCCGAAAATAAAATTCCATAATTCTCTAATATTCCAGGAAGTCCGAATACCAAATCTGGGAATCCAATTCCCATTAACGAACCTTTTTCCTTCACAAAAACCGGAAACTTTTCCGTGGAAAAATCGCCTCTTTCTTCCTTTCCAATCTTTCTGTCGTATTCTCGTACGTACGTCCTCGCATACATACCCTGGAACTACGGGGTATAACACCTGGACTCTCGTAGTCCGCATGGCCACATAGACCGCATGAGGTAATCCTCCGCACACTAACCTGGAACTCTCGTAGCTCCGCATAGGTCCCCTGGACCCGCATGAGGTATTCTCGAATCATAGTCACACAGACTGCCTGAGGTATACCCCACATCGGGGGGCAGCTTAACCCCCGGTATATCATGTCAAGAGGTGAGTGATATAATACTAACATAACGGCTTATCGTTAAACAACATAAGCACAAACAAGAATAACCTTTTTACACAAACGTTACAGGATACTAACACACATAGCATCACAATATGTCTACTCAACAAACCATCTTACTGTACTTTCCAGAAATCAATACAAGTCTTTTATAAATACATAAGTAAACCGTTCCTTTTATCTTTCTTAAGTCGTTATACCTAACTTCCCATAAAGCTAGTATAACTCTTAAGCTTTTGTTTAAAAACCAAGTATTACTCTTCTTTCAAAAAATGATTCATAATTCTTTTGAAATACTTCAAGATTCTTATTATTTAGACTCAAGTCAAAAGACGTCAAGTAAAACCATGTTCGCTTAACACACGACGCTCACCGCACTATATATTTACTTTAAAATATCATGCTTAAGAGTATAGGAAGAATCACATACCTTCTCGGCGAAATCCACCTGCCAAGTCAAATATGTCGCGCGCAGAGTATCAACCTATAATAGTCAAATACGTCTATCAACGTCTAGACTGCTCTGAAGGATTAATCTAAGCAGAGGGTTCTCTATTCTACGGAAAATCGGGCAGCACTTCCCTACCTGGTAAACTATACAAGTCTACTGTAAATATAGTCCTATGTAAGTACAGTTCAATCTTCTTTAATATTCTTCTGATGCAATTACAGTTCAATTCTCTTCTGTAATACCCTTCTATGTATTTTATACTTATTCCTATACTTCTACAGTATGTATTCTCCAATTACAATAGAAGGATAAGATTAGTTACCTCGATAAGCCCAAAATTATCCAAGATATAAGTCGATCCTGAGAAAGGTTTAGCTCCTAATCTGTACGCTTCAATCCGCTCCAAGAAACCCTTAGAATTTTCTACACAACTTCTACTTTCTACTTCAACCAACTATGAAGTTTCTCTTAGGGTTTCGTTTAGTGACTATAGGAATACAAGGTAGTATTTTCGGACTCTACGTATAGATGTAACTTTGGAAATACTAAAAGGGATTGGCTAAGGTATTTTGGGGATAGTAACAATACTTGAAGAGTATTTCTACCAAGAGGGGGGGTAGTGTTTCGGCTAGGGCTTTCAAGAGGGGGTCTCACTGGCCACTAGGAAGGGGGGGAGGGAGTTGGGATGAGAACACTACTACAAGGGAGAGGATTTTGAGACTTAGAAAGTGTGGAGTGGATGAAGAAGTCTTCACTCAAGGGGGGGTATGTTACACCCCGTAAATTCAAGAAGATAAGATAAGTTGACAAACATGTGTTGGACGGATTTTGAGTCAACCTTGGAGTGTTGTACCCCAGTAGTTAAGAATTTCGAGGTGTTTAAAAAGCCTAGTGTGTAGTCCGTTAAATCTAGTTCTCAACGCAACAAACCGTTCGTCGATGGGACATCGGAGTCAAAAGTTATGGAAGTTACACGGTAGGTGCGCACTGTGCAAGGGCGCGCCGAACGCGAGACGCGGCGCCGGTTGTACCCGAGAGTCCGCGGGGTTGCAGCGCGGCGCGGAATGCACGGCCGCTGCGTCGGAATGCTGGAACTTTGTTGGAAGCCTTGGCGCGCGGCCATGGCCGCGCGCCGGCGGATTTTTCTCGGAAAGTGGCGAAAATCGGGATATTGTGATAAAAGGCCTATGGAGGGTGACAAGTGTCCCTCCCATCTTTTTGACCAAGAAAGGACTCTATTTCAAGGGCCAAGTCTTCCATTTCACCTAACCCTCCCCAAGAAAATCCTCTCCCTTTCTCTCTAGATTTTTGGAAGAAAACCTAGCCTAAGGAATTTTTGGAAAGACTTCAAGAAGGAAAAGTGTTGGCAGACTTGTAGAGGGCTCGTGTGGGTAATTTTAAAGTGAAGAAGATTTCGGAAAGAGAGCTTCTTGAGGTAAGATCTCCACCTTCTTGTATAATTGAAGATTTCAAGTTATAGTAGTTTAGAAATGAGCCTGAGGCTGTTTTATTTAAGTTGAATAGATTTAGATCTTGTTGTCTTGTTGAAAACTGAAATGGGCATGTTAGCCTTAAGATGATAACTTCAATTTGGTTACTAATTTGGTCGTCGCATGTTGTAAAGGGGGGATTGTAGTTGTTGAAGGTGTCTAGGGCTAGATATCATGTTAGGCCTAAGAACTTGGATTGGAAAAGAGTTGAAAGGGGTTAGTATTGGTTTATTTTGTATCATTGTGGGGCGGAATTTTACGCGCCCCGTAGCGCGTGTAATCCCTTTGTGGTTAGTGAATTGTGTGCCTTAAATGTGGCGTTGGTTATTGAAATTCGACCTTGAAAAAGGTGGCAAAGTTAGTAGAAACAAAGGAAGTTCTCATCCAAATTGCCGAGAATTTAGGGACTTTGCACTTAGTTTATTCTACGCTCAAGCTAGAGTTTGATAGACGTTTATGACCTTATTAGGATTGAAGTACGAGTAGCGTATCCTACTTGGAGGTATAGTCTTGTGGAGCCTTTTGCTAATTATCGCAATCGTCGCGAGGTATGTGATTCTTCCTATCCTCTTCAGCATGATTATTGTGAAATATATAGTGCAGTAGATGCACGTGTGTTAAAGGAATTTGGTTTCCCTTGTTTTGCCTTGACTTGATATGAAGTGTAAAGGTCTTGATTGTTTGAAAAAGTAGGAAAATCTTATTCTTTAGTAATGGGTACTCGGTGGTTAAAGAATAAGACCTCTTGGTCTCATAAAGGGCTTATAGTTGTAATTGGTTGGTTTAAAACATAAAGTGTTATAACGACTTTATGGGAAGTTGGTTATAACCACTTTATGTGGGTAAAAGACTTGGTTTTTAAAAGAATAATGTTACATAAATTTCGGAAATGGGAATAAGAATCGAACAAGCCAATGCAGCGTTAATAAAGGAAATAGTAATGACAATTAATTATATTAAAACCAGTAGAAACCTCCATCTGCATAGAAGCTAAGATAAGACAAAATTGTATTACATTTCCTAGATCATGGCTGCTCTAATAAGAATTATTGTAATCAAGTTTCGATCTTCTTGAAAATTCCAAGGTAAGGAACTCGATTTCTAAAAGAAAAGAGACTTAAGAATTTGAAGTGTTTTGTTTTAAAAAGAAAGGCATGGTTTCGCCTTGACTTGTTTTAAAACATAAAGTGTTATAACAGCTTTATGGGAAGTTAGTTATAATGACTTTATAGGAGTAAAGGAATGGATTCATTATTGGATTTTTAAATGGTATACTTGACGTTGTGCTAAAAAGTGTTTAAAGTGCTTGAATTAAACCTGAATGTGTTCGATACTACGGGTGTTAGTATCGTGTGGCTTTTACGTAGAAAGAGGTCTTTGTTTTGAAGGAATGAAAGTATGTAGTATTTTGGGGTTGAAACCCGGAATTGTTGACATGAAATGAAAGTACGCTGAATCGCCTATGCTTGTTGTGATAGCTTTTGTTGTGCAAGTGTTGTATTTCTGTGCTACCGCGTCTCTCGTTGGAGGGTCGGCTATCTGGTTGATTGATGGACATACTGACACGTTGGGTAGCCCACGGGTATGCTTCCACTATATCGATTCTTGATGGACATACTGACACGTTGGGAGGCCCACGAGTATGCTTCCATTAGGGGTGTTATTATTGTTAGTTGATTGGACATACTGACACGTTGGGTAGCCCACGGGTATGCTTCCACAGTGAGTAGTATCTTGTTATTTGATTGGACATTCTGACACGTTGGGTAGCCCACGGGTATGCTTCCACAGTGAGTATTGTTTTGTTAGTTTATTGGACATACCGACACGATTGGGTGGCCCACGGGTATGCTGCCACAGGGATTGTTATCTTGTTACTTCTTTTAGGCATACCGACACGTTGGATGGTCCACAGGTATGGGCCCACTAGGACGGTTCCAGGGCCATGCTTATACCGAGGTGAGATGCCGGGGCATGCGACCATTGTGCGGGTTAAATTCCCGGGTTGTATTTGAGTGATGATTTTACGGGCATGAGTCCCTGACTTTGCATGACTACTTTTATGCTGATCGTAGTTTGGTTATCATACATGTCTCCCGCTTTATATAGACTATTATGATTTCATTTACGATTTTTCAGGCCACATACTTGGTACTGTTGTCGACCTCCTTCGGGGCCGCGTCATGCCGCAGTTGAGGTACATATCTTGGCGATCCGCATTCTTAGGATCGATGTTCGGTTCTAAAGCTCCATATCTCCTAAGCTTGTCGTGGTACGGTTCCTCAAGTGATAGACTTTTGTATATTCAGGGGGCATGGCGGGCCCCGTCGTCATTATGGTTTCAAAATTCTTAGAGGTGCAGTAATGCGTTGTGGGCAGTTTGTAAGGGATGTAATCGCTCAAGTTTTAATTTATGTACGAAAAGGTAACCGTTTGGGTTAGCTCGCTTATTTCATCGCTTTCTTTCTTGAGTTTTTTTATTTCCGCTGGTTTTTCTCTGATGTTGTATCACTAGGGTGCCCGGTAGGCACGACCACGCCCGGATCGGTCGTGACAAAAGTGGTATCGAGCGATTAATCCTCGGAAAGTGTCTACTGCATCAGTATCCAAGAAGTCTTGATTATCGGTGTGTTGCACCACATCTATAATCGTGAGGCTATAGGATATTTAGGATTGGTTTCCATTATTCTCACTCGATATCGTGTCTTAGAGCCGTGTTATAAGTTGGACTCCTCCGACGTATTCTTTGTATACCGCTGATGCCTCCACGCTAGGCAACCAGAGCCCAAAGCGGCAAAGCAAGAGAGAGGCTGAGTAAAGAAGCGGCGTCTCATCGAGACCACGGCTTTGAGCCTCCACCCCACACCGGGCAGAGAGATGGGTTCTGAGGAGATGGCGATTACAGCCGTGATCCTCGCCGATATGAGGATAGCCGACGCAGCAGCCCGAGCACCCATAGTTCACCCGAGGTCGAGATAGTTTGAGACCACGGGATTTTTCGAGTCGCACCACCCGAGTTCTACGGTCGAGGCTCGAGGATGATCCGCAGGAGTTCATTCGACGCCATTCTGCCGATCATGAGTGATCAAGGCTTCGAGACCGAGTCGGTGGTCTTAGGTTCGCATCGGCCGCGTGATCCGCAATGATCGGTTTGATTCGTGGGAGCTGTCCCGGGGAGCATGCACCTCCACTGGTTGGGCGAAGTTCTCGAGGCTTTCCTTGGCCATTTCTTGCCTCCACGGATGAGAGGACACGGCCGATGCATTTTTGACGCCGAGACAAAGAGGCGCATTCGGGAGTACAATGTAGAGTTTGACTCATTGGCTCAGACGCCCCCGCTCAGTGGCGATATAGAGGATAGAGTGCACCATTATGTCACAGGACTCGACTACTTAGCAGAGTTTCACGAGTAGCTTTTCACCGGGCATGGATATTGCCCGCGTGCGCAGCTTATGACTGGGTGTGAGAGCGTGAGGTCGAAGGATTAACCAAGATCACAGAAGAGGCCAGATGCCAGGTCCTCCGGTGACCTTCGAGGCGGCCTCAGCAGACTAGTTATGTGCCTCCGCCAGTACGGAGTGCTCCGCCACGCCTTCAAGACGTTCGAGATTCCGAGCGGTCGTGGCTCCAGTTTCGTGTTTTGGGAGCAGGGACGTTAGTCAGATGTGACCACCCCTACCTCGTTGTGGCCGTTGTGGTAGGCTCCATGATGGGGAGTGTCGTGCTGGAATGGGAGTGTGCTTTGCATGCGGCCATCAGGGCCATTTTGCGAGGAATTGTCCAACCAGAGGTAGCGCGGATGTAGAGACTCAGCCTTCGGGATCAGTGGCTGATTCATCTCCTCCTTTTGTGCGCCGTGCAGGGAAGCAACATGAGTAGAACGACAAAAAGGGGAAGTGAAGTAATAGTTACAGGTATATTCTTAACCCTCTAGAGACTAGTATGCATTGATGTTATAGTGATGTGTTAAGTGTTATGTTCGGATAACTTTGTGTTAAAAATGTGATTTAGAATCTTGGCTAGTGAAAAAGGGGAAGTCTGGGGATGAGAAAATTTTGAACCTTAGAATTTATAACAATTGAAACCTAGGTGTAAGGCCGTCTTGGGTAAGAGATTTTACAGTGATCCTTGTCGGAGTACATAGTATGCGGGGAGTATATTCGGGTGATAAGTCCATGAGTGGCATAACTGATTCTTTTGTAAGTGCAGTGGTGAAAACTATACCGGCGTCTGCGTTTTGGAGACTTAGAAGGAACATTCGGGACGAATGTTTCTAAGGGGGGGAGAATGTTACACCCCGTAAATTCAAGAAGATAAGATAAGTTGACAAACATGTGTTGGACGGATTTTGAGTCTACCTTGGAGTGTTGTACCCCAGTTGTTAAGAATTTGGAGGTGTTTAAAAATCCTAGTGTGTAGTCCGTTAAATCTAGTTCCCAACGCAGAATAAACCGCTCGGATGGGACATCGGAGTCAAAAGTTATGGAAGTTACAAGTTAGGTGCGCAAACAAAACAACAGTTGGCTCATGCCAGGTTATCTTGGGAGTCCGCGTGGCCATGGCGCCGGAATGCGCGGCGCCGAACGCTGGAACTTTTCGAGTGGAAGCGCCGAGGCGGGATTTTTCATGGAAAGGGCGTAAAATCGTGGGATATTTTGATAAAAAGGCCTATGGGAGGGTGACAAGTGTCCTCCCATCTTTTGACCAAGAAAGGACCTATTTCAAGGGCCAAGTCTTGGAAGACTTGGCCATTTCACCTAACCTCCCAAGAAAATCCTCTCCTTTCTCTCTAGATTTTTGGAAGAAAACCTAGACTAAGGAATTTTTGGAAAGACTTCAAGAAGTAAAATTGTTGGCCTACTTGTAGAGGGCTCGTGTGGGTAATTTTAAAGTGAAGAAGATTTCGGAAAGAGAGCTTCTTGAGGTAAGATCTCCACCTTCTTGTATAATTGAAGATTTCAAGTTATAGTAGTTTAGAAATGAGCCTGAGGCTATTTTATTTAAGTTGAATAGATTTAGATCTTGTTGTCTTGTTGAAAACTGAAATGGGCATGTTAGCCTTAAGATGATAACTTCAATTTGGTTACTAATTTGGTCGTCGCATGTTTTAAAGGGGGGATTGTAGTTGTTGAAGGTGTCTAGGGCTAGATATCAAGTTAGGCCTAAGAACTTGGATTGGAAAAGAGTTGAAAGGGGTTAGTATTGGTTTATTTTGTATCATTGTGGGGCGGAATTTTACGCGTCCTGTAAAGGCGTGTAATCCCCTTTGTGGTTAGCTGAATTGTGTGCCTTAAATGTGGCGTTGGTTATTGAAATTCGACCTTGAAAAAGGTGGCAAAGTTAGTAGAAACAAAGGAAGTTCTGTCCAAATTGCCATAGAATTTAGGGACTTTGCACTTAGTTTATTCTACATTCGAAGCTAGAGTTTGATAGACGTTTTATGACCTTATTAGGATTGAAGTACTACGAGTAGCGTATCCTACTTGGAGGGTATAGTATTGTGGAGCCTTTTGCTAATTATCGGCAATCGTCGCGAGGTATGTGATTCTTCCTATCCTCTTCAAAGATGATTATCAGGAAATATATAGTGCAAGAGATGACGCGTGTTAAAGGAATTTGGTTTCCTTGTTTTGCCTTGACTTTATATTAACTGTTAAGGTCTTGATTGTTTGAAAAAGTAGGAAAATCTTATTCTTTAGTAATGGGTACTCGGTGGTTAAAGAATAAGCCCTCTTGGTCTCATAAAGGGCTTATAGTTGTAATTGGTTGGTTTAAAACATAAAGTGTTATAACGACTTTATGGGAAGTTGGTTATAACCACTTTATGTGGGTAAAAGACTTGGTTTTTAAAAGAATAATGTTACATAAATTTCGGAAATGGGAATAAGAATCGAACAAGCCAATGCAAATTAATAAAGGAAATAGTAATGACAATTAATTATATTAAAACCAGAGAAACCTCCATCCGCATAAGCTAAGATAAGACAAAATTGTATTACATTTCCTAGATCATGGCTGCTCTAATAAGAATTATTGTAATCAAGTTTCGATCTTCTTGAAAATTCCAAGGTAAGGAACTCGATTTCTAAAAGAAAAGAGACTTAAGAATTTGAAGTGTTTTGTTTTAAAAAGAAAGGCATGGTTTCGCCTTGACTTGTTTTAAAACATAAAGTGTTATAATGACTTTATGGGAAGTTAGTTATAATGACTTTATAGGAGTAAAGGACTGGATTCATTATTGGATTTTTAAATGGTATACTTGACGTTGTGCTAAAAAGTGTTTAAAGTGCTTGAATTAAACCTGAATGTGTTCGATACTACGGGTGTTAGTATCTTGTGGCTTTTACGTAGAAAGAGGTCGTTGTTTTGAAGGAATGACAGTATGTAGTATTTTGGGGTTGAAACCCTAATTGTTGACATGAAATGAAAGTATGCTGAATCGCCTATGCTTGTTGTGATAGCTTTTGTTGTGCATGTGTTGTATTTCGTATACCGCTCTCGCCGAGGTCGGCTATCCGGTTGATTGATGGACATACCGACACGTTGGGTAGCCCACCGCATGCTTCCACTATATCGATTCTTGATGGACATACCGACACGCCGGGAGGCGCACGTACGCTTCCATTGTGGTGTTATTATTGTTAGTTGATCGACATACTGACACGTTGGGTAGCCCACGGGTATGCTTCCACAGTGAGTAGTATCTTGTTATTTGATTGGACATACTGACACGTTGGGTAGCCCACGGGTATGCTTCCACAGTGAGTATTGTTTTGTTAGTTGTTTGGACATACCGACACGATTGGGTGGCCTACGGGTATGCTGCCACAGGGATTGTTATCTTGTTACTTCCTTTGGGCATACCGACACATTGGATGGTCCACGGGTATGGGCCCACTAGGACGGTTCCAGGGCCATGCTTATACCGAGGTGAGATGCCGGGGCATGCGACCATTGTGCGGGTTAAATTCCCGGGTTGTATTTGAGTGATGATTTTACGGGCATGAGTCCCTGACTTGGCATGACTACTTTTATGTGGTACAGTAGTTTGGTTATCATACATGTCTCCCGCTTTATATAGACTATTATGATTTCATTTACGCATTTTTCGCCACATACTTGGTACCGTTCAGATCGACTCCTTCGGCCGCGTTCACGCCGCAGTCGAGGTACATAGCTTGTTGATCCGCATTCTTAGGATCGCCGTTCGGTTCTCGAAAGCTCCATATCTCCTAAGCTTGTCCTGTGGTACGGTTCTGAAGTGGTAGACTTTTGTATATTCGTGGCACGGCGGGCCCGCCCCATCATTATGGTTTCAAAATTCTTAGAGGTCCAGAGTAACCGCCGAAGGTGTTTGTAGGCGGATGAATCGCTCAAGTTTTAATTTATGTACGAAAAGGTAAATCGTTGGGTTAGCCTCGCTTATTTCATCGCTTTCTTTCTTGAGTTTTTTTATTTCCGCTGGTTTTTCTCGATGTTGTATCACTAGTGGTGCAGGGGTAGGCACCACCACGGCCCGGATCGGTCGTGACAGGGTATTTATAGAACACTCAAGGGACAAGATTAAAACAAGTGGAGGGTTGGGATTAGGATCCATGTGAAGGATGAGGTCTTCCAACCAAGTGTCTCCCACAATATTAGGACATATGTCCACCACAATATTGGAACACATGCCCACCACAACAATGAGCCATGTGGACTCCACTACCTCACAAAAACCGTCCACCTCCTACCTACTCCCACTCACACAAAACCAACTTGCAAGACTTGACCAATTGACTTGCCCACTAGGCCCCCCAATTCGTCCAACCAAAGCCAACTAAGGGTGACACATGTCGCCCTCCTAATGGTCTAAAATATTTCGTCTCTCGGAAAAATCCGCAAAAATTATAAATGTTGCAACCGTAATTTTCCCTTCGCAAGCTTTGGAAGACGTTTCGTCGGAAAACAATTCTTTTCGTGGGTTGTGCATAAATTTTCGTCCTATGCCTAACTTTAAGTTTTGAACTTTTGTACGTACGCCCTCACGTACATACTCTGGAAATACGGGGTATAACAGGATTCCGGGGCATGCTACCATGACGCGGGTTAAATTCCCGGATGCTATTATTACTCCATGGCCATGCTTATACGATGAAGGATTCCGGGGCATGCGACCATGTTATATACTATTACTCCATGGACTAGCTCCCCATGAAGACATGCACCCGAGATGAGGGATTCCACGGGAATGTTATATACGATTATTACCCCATGGATTAGCTCTCCAAGAAGTCATGTACCCGAGATGAGGGATTCCACGGGCATGATATATATATATATATATATATATATATATATATATATATATATATATATATTGCATATGTGCACTGACATGTTGATGTGGACGCCACAGCGCGCTATACATGGATATATTTTACACTTACGGTGTCAGCGGTGATGGAGGATTCCACGCACATTTGTGATGTTTGCGGGCTCGAGACCCCATCGATTGTGTGATGGTTTTGAGGGCTTGTGTCCCTATCCATGGTGTGACTATTGTTCATGTGTTGAAATAGTCTTTAAAAGGTAAAACTGACTTTCATTACTTTCATTTCGACAGAAACGGCCAGATCGTTAATTTGATTATCATACTTGTCTCCATTTTTATATCTAGACTTTATGATTTAAATTACAAGATTTCGGGCTTACATACTTGGTACATATTTTGTAATCGACTCTCCTTCCAGCGCTCATGCCGCAGTCGAGGTACATACCACGATCCTCATTCTTAGGATCACTGTTCAGTTCTTGGAAAGCTCCCTTTCTCCGGAGGCTTTGTCGTTTGGTACATGTTACACCCCGAAATTCCGGGACATGAAAGAGAGAATAGACGTGAGAACACAGGACTTGAAAATTTGTACGAAAGAAAGAAGTGTCTTTCCGACGGAAAATCTTTCGAACGTCGGAAAGGAAAAATGTTCATTGGTGAGAATTAGATTCTCAAAATACATTAATTGAGGAATATGGAATGTATTATCATTATGGAAATTTATTTTTACGAATTTGGTCACGTGGGACCCACCCGAGGAATTTTACGTTTTGTGGGACCCACGAGGATTACGAAATTTTATGGACGAATGGGAGGGTGACATGTGGCACCCCCACAATAGTCTTGGATGAAAATTACAAGGGTTAAATGGTCATTGACCATTGAAGATGAATAAGTCTTCAAGCTTGAGATTGTTGACTTGTCAACTTGTCCACTTGGCTAGTTATCCAAGTGTTCTTCATCCTAGTCTCACATTTGTTATAATCTAAGCCCTCCATTGTATTATATATACACTACACTAGTGCAAGACTAAGTCTCCAACACTTAGAAAAAATCACAACATTCTTGTTCTTCATGTGTGCTCTAGGGTTTGTCAATTCCCACACAATTGTTTTTTGTAATTTTGGTTCTTTATTCACAAGACTTTAACCCAAGGTCCCTAAGGGTATTGTAAGGATATCTCAATAGAAAGATTTCGGAAAAACGACGTTTTCACGTTAGTCGCAAAGCGAAAACCTAAGTCATTTTAACAAGTTTGGATTGGAAATGGAAGAAAAGTTGGTTGTGAACTTCTAAAGGCTTCAAATAGAGGATTGGAGCGTAAAGGAAAGAAGCTAAGAATTTCTAAGGAGCGACTTTGAATCTTGGAATTTTTAAGGGCTTATAAAGGTAACAATTCTTGTCGTTTTAGTAATTACGATTACTTATTGTTGTAGCTTTGGATATTAGCAAGCATGAGGTATATATTATGAAGTTTGATAAGTGTATTGGCTATTGGAACCCTAATCCAAAAACTAGCATGTTTAGCCCTTAAGATTATAATTCAATTTGATTATTAGTTTAAGTAGTCACATGTTATATAAAGAAGGAATTATAGTTGTTAAAGTTGTCTATAACTATATAACATGTTAGACCTAAGAACTTGGATTGAAAAAGAATTGGAAAAAAACTTTGTATTGTTGAATGAGTTAGCCGAGAATGGCTTTGATTATGGACTTAGTTGGTATTAATTGTGGCGTAATTTTACACGTATTGTAAGGCGGTAATCCCCTTTGTTGGTTGATGTATTGAGCCTTAAATGTGGCATGTTGGTTATTGATTATCGGGCCTTGAAAAAGGTGGAAAAGTATGTAGAAACAAAGGAAGTGTTGTCCGATTTTCCGTAGAATTTAGTGACTTTGCACTTAGAATATTCTACGTCAGTTAGAGGTTAATGGACGACATGGCCATTATAGGTTGAAGTACTAAGTATAGCGTATTCTACTTGAATGGTGGAATAGCTATCAAGGTTGAAGTACTTTGGAGCATTTTGCTACTTGTCGATAATCGTCGCGAGGTATGTGAACCTCTTCCTTCTTTTGACATGATTCTATGTATGGAATATACATGTGGTATTATTTCATATTTCCTTCTACTCTTAGAAGTTAAGAGGTGTGTATGTTGATTTACTCTATGTAAAAGATACGTCTAAGTTATCCTAAGTTCTTACCAAGTCTTATGGGGGATGTTGGTAAGAGTCGTTAGAAGTATTCGAGTCAAGTTGACTTTGCTAAGTTACTGCACGAATGAGAATAAGTATCGAACAAGCCACTGCAGCGTTAATAAAAGAAAATGTATCGACAATCAATTAAACTAAAATGAGTAGAATTCTCCATCTGCATAGAAGCTAAGCTAAGACAAAATTGTATTACATTTTATAGATCATGGCTGCTTTAATAAGATCGTTATAAACTAGTATAACCTATTCACACGCATAAAAGTATATGTTACTTAATTTAAAGAGTTTACGTATGAAGTTTTAAGACTATGAACCTTAAATTCTTAAAAGGTTAAGAGACTTTATTTTTCAAGTTATGGGACTTGATTCTTAAAGGAAGAAATGACTTGATTTAAAAAGTATAAAATACTTGATTTGGAAAGTATTGACTTCTTGACACTCTAAGTTAAAGAGACTTGATATTCTAAGTTAAGAAACTTGTTTTCTTAAAAGTTAAGAGACTTGAAGTATTTTGAAAGCTATGTAATTTGATTTGAAAGTATAAGTCTCTTGGTTATAAAAGGAATGAATTTGTCTAAGACATAAAGAGTTATAACGGCTTTATGGGAAGTTGGTTATAACAACTTTATGGAAGATTAAAAGAATGGTTTTCCAAAGAATGTAAGCAAAGAAATGACTTAAAATAAAGAAGGGAAAATTGGGTTAAAGGTACCAATTGCTTAAGGTTTTAAGGAAAGAAGCCACTTGATTTAGAAGCCTATAAATGTATTTCTAAAAAGGTAGTGTGACTTGTCTTTAAAAGTAGATATGACTTGATACTACATTTATTAGTATCTTGGAGGTTTTATATGAAAAAGAGTCATTTTTAAAAGAATAGAAGTACGTAGTACTTTGGGATTAATTCCTGGATTTTATAACGACATGTTAAATGCTTTAAGTAAACTAAAATGGGAGTGTTTATAGATAAGGTTAATAAGAAGTTAGGGATTTCTTAACTTGCTTATGCTCGTATGATAAGGTAGTGCTTATGTTATGTATGATGCCAGAGTGCTTATGTTATGCATGATAAGCCGCAGCGCTTATGTTATGTATGATAAGCTGGTGGTGCTTATGTTATGTATGATAGCCTTGGGGCTAGTGTTATGAGTATAAATGCTGGGTAAACCTCAAGACGTTATACACCTCCCGAGTATAAACGCTGGTAAACCCCAAGACGTTATACATTCCGAGCGTGATTGCGGGTAAACCCCAAGACATTATACCTCTCCGCTGATTTGCTACCCATGACGCGAGCATGGCGTATTTGCTCATTGCGGCCCGTAGGACCTAAGCGTGAAATAGTCTTCGCGGGTGAAATAGTCCTATGCGAGGAATACCTCACGCGGGTCCACACGACCTACGCGGGCGGATACGCTTATGCGAGGAATACCTCACGCGGTTCCATACGCTCATGGTGAAATATGTCACGACCAACTCCGGCCCGTGGATCGTGCCTTACCCCGGCACCCTAGCGATACAACATCGTAGAAAATCAGAAAATAAAAACTAAAACACGAGACAAGACATAAAGTATGAAACAAAGCTAACCCAAACGGTTACCTTTTTGTACATAAATTAAAACTTGAACAGCATATCCCTTACAAACTCGCCCACAACAAAGGTATGCACTCTAAGAATTTTGAAACCATAATGAAGGGACAGTGGCCCCGCCATGCCCCGAATATACAAAAGTCTACCACTTCAGTGGAACTGTACTCACAGACAAGCTTCCGAGATATGGAGCTTTCCGAGAACCGAACAAATGATCCTAAGAGCGCGGATCGCAAGTTATGTACCTCAACTCGCGCAGATGAACGCAACCCCCGGGCGAGGTCAAGACAACAGTACCAAGCATGTGAAATCAAAAATACTGTAAGTGAAATCATAATAGTCTATATAAAGTGTAAGACATGTATGATAACCAAACTACACCACAACATATAAGGCCATGTCAAGATAGGACTCATGCCCGTGAAATCATCACTCAAATACAACCCGAATTTAACCCGCACAATGGCCGCATGCCCAAGATCTCACCTCGTGATAAGCACGGCCTCGAACCGCCCTACTGGCCCATACCCGTGGACCATCCAACGGCTCGCATGCCCAAAGGAGATAACAAGATAACAATCCTCGAAGCATACCCGTGGGCTACCCAATGTGTCGGTATGTCCAAACAACTAACAAGATAATACTCATTGTGGAAGCATACCCGTGGGCTACCCAACGTGTCAGTATGTCCAATCAAATAACAATAATAACACCCCTAATGGAAGCATACCCGTGGGCCTCCCAACGCCGGTGATGTCCATCAAGAATCGATATATGAAGATACCCGGGCTACCCAACGTGTCGCGATGTCCATCAATCAACCGATATAGCCGCCCTCCAACGAGACGCCAGAGCACAAAAATACAACACTTGCACAACAAAAGCTATCACAACAAGCATAGCCGCCAACGATTTTCATTTCATGTCAACAATTCCGGGTTTCAACCCCAAAATACTACATACTTTCATTCCTTCAAAACAAAGACCTCTTTCTACGTAAAAGCCACACGATACTAACACCCGTAGTATCGAACACATTCAGGTTTAAATCAAGTACTTTAAACACTTTTTAGCACAATGTCAAGTATACCATTTAAAAATCCAATTATCTAACCCCTTTAGGATCAATGTACTCCTACCTTTTATAACCAAGCCACGTATATTTTTCCATCACAAAGAATTCAATATTTGAAAACAAGTTACCAATCTAAATCCAATAATGAATCCATTTCTTTATTTTCCATAAAGTCGTTATACCTAACTTCCCATAAAGCTATTATAACACTTTATGTTTTAAAACAATACAAGACAAAACCATGCCTTTCTTTTAAAACAAAACACTTCAAATTCTTAAGTCTCTTTTCTTTTAGAAATCGAGTTCATTACCTTGGGATTTTTAAGAAGATCAAAACTTGATTACAACAATTCTTATTAGAGCAATGCATGATCTAGGAAATGTAATACAATTTTGTCTTATCTTAGCTTCTATGCAGACGGAGGTTTCATCGGTTTTAATATGATTAATTGTCATTACTTCTTTCCTTTATCAACGCTGCATTGGCTTGTTCGATCCTTATTCCCATTTCCAAATTTATGTAACATTATTCTTTAAAACCAAGTACTCATTTCTCACGAACGAGGTTTCACACTTTTCAACACCATTTAGGTCAATTACAAGTCAAGTCTCTTATCTTTCAAATCAACAAACCATTCTTTTAGCTACATAAAGTGGTTATAACAAACTTCCCATAAAGCCGTTATAACACTTTATGTTTTAAACCAACCAATTACAACTATAAGCCCTTTATGAGACCAAGAGGGCATATTCTTTAACCACCGAGTACCCATTACTAACGAATAGGATTTTCCTACTTTTTCAAACAATCAAGACCTTTACACTTCATATCAAGTCAAGGCAAAACAAGGGAAACCAAATTCCTTTAACACACGTGCATTTACTGCACTATATATTTCACAAATAATCATGCTGAAGAGGATAGGAAGAATCACATACCTCGCGACGATTGTCGACAATTAGAAAAAGGCTCCACAGTACTATACCCTCCAAGTAGGATACGCTACTCGTAGTACTTCAATCCTAATAAGGTCATAAAACGTCTATCAAATTCTAGCTTCGAACGTAGAATAAACTAAGTGCAAAGTCCCTAAATTCTACGGCAATTTGGACAGAACTTCCTTTGTTTCTACTAACTTTGCCACCTTTTTCAAGGTCGAACTTCAATAACCAATGCCACATTTAAGGCACACAATTCAGCTAACCACAAATGGGATTACACGCCTTTTCAGGACGCGTAAAATTCCGCCCCACAATGATACAAAATAAACCAATAATTTCCATGCCATTCTTGGCCAACAATATAACCAATACTAACCCCTTTCAACTCTTTTCCAATCCAAGTTCTTAGGTCTAACATGATATCTAGCCCTAGACATCTTCAACAACTACAATCCCACTTTACAACATGCGACGACCAAATTAGTAACCAAATTGAAGTTATCATCTTAAGGCTAACATGCCCATTTCAGTTTTCAACAAGACAACAAGATCTAAATCTATACAACTTAAATAAAACAGCCTCAGGCTCATTTCTAAACTACTATAACAAGTATTAACCCATAACCAAGAGAAGGGGAAACTTTTACCTTTGGAGAAGCCCACAAAATCCCCTTTCTTCCACTTCTTTCCACAAACTCGCCCACCGCTTCCCACAAGTTTACCCACACTTTTCCTTCTTGCCGCCGCTCCAACAATTTCCTAAGGCTAGGTTTCTTCAAGAAAAACTAGAGAGAAAGGGAGAGGATTTCTTAGGAGGGTTTCCAAGATGAAATGACCAAGTCTTCCAAGACTTGGCCCTAAAATAGGCCCCTTATCTGGTCAAATGGATGGGAGGGACACTTGTCACCCTCCCATAGGCTTTTAACAAAATATCCCCTGATTTTCGTCTTTTACCGCAGAAAAATCCGCCAAGGCCTTCCACTTCAGAGAATAATTACCCGCATTCCGCTGTCGCGCCGATCGCGGCATTCGGCGCGCTGCAACCCCGCGAACTCAGATAACCGCGCCATGCCCTCAGATTCAGCCGCCATTGCACTTCGAACCGAAACCACTGCTTTGCCCGATCACGCACCAAACTTGAAACTTCCATAACTTTTGACTGATGTCCTATCGATTTAACGGTTTGTTGCGTTGGGAACTAGATTTAACGGACTACACACTAGGCTTTTTAAACACCTCGAAATTCTTAACAACTGGGGTACAACACTCCAAGGTAGACTCAAAATCCGTCCAACACATGTTTGCCCACCTATCTTTCCACTTTCAAATCTTATATATCTTGGTACGTTCTTATCTTATCTTCTTGAATTCACGGGGTGTAACATTCTCCCCCCCTTAGAAACATTCGTCCCGAATGTTCCTTCTAAGTCTCCAAAACGCAGACGCCGGTATAGTCTTCACCACTGCACTCACAAAAGAATCAGTTATGCCACTCATGGACTTATCACCCGAATATACTCCCCGCATACTATGTACTTCCGACAAGGATCACTGTAAAATCTTTTACTCTAGCCGGCCTTACCTCTAAGGTCTCGATTGTTATAAATCTTAAGGTTCAAAAATTTTCTCATCCCCAGACTTACCCTTTTCACTAATCAGGCTTCTAAATCAAAATTTTAACACAAAGTTATCCGAACATAACACTTAACACATCACCATAACATCAATGCATACTAGTCTCTAGGGGGTTAAGAATATACCTGTAACTATTACTTCACTTCCCCTTTTTGTCGTTCTACTCATGTTCCTTCCCTGCACGACGCACAAAAGAAGGAGATGAATCACCATCGATCCCGGCGTCGAGTCTCTACATCCGCGCTACCGGGTCGACAATTTCGCAAATGGCCCCGGCCGCATGCAAAGCAAACTCCCATTCCAGCACGACACTACCCATCATGGAGCCTACCACAACGGCCACAACGAGGTAGGGGTGGTCCCATCTGACTAACGCCCTCGCCCCAAAAACTCAAACCTTAGAGCCCCGACCGCCCGGACCTCCCGAACGCCTCAAGATCGTGGCGGAGCACTCAGATCGGGCGGAGGCGCACAACTAGTTCGCCGAGGCCGCCGCTCGGCGTCACCAGAGGACCGGCCGCCCCGCCTCTTCTCGCTGATCTCGTTAATCCGCCGACTTCTACGCCTCACACCTAAGTGCATAAGCTCGCACGCGGCAATATCCATGCCCACCAAGAGCTACTCCTGCAACTCTCGCTAAGTAGTCATCGAGTCCCGTGACATAACGGTGCACTCTATCCTCCATATCTCGCCACCAGAGCGGGACATACCGAGCCAATGAGTCAAACTCTACATTGTACTTCGAATCAGGCGCCTCTTTGTCTCAAAGATCAAAATTTGTCACCATGTCCTCTCATCCGCGGAGGCAATAAATGGCCGAAAGCCTCGAGAACTCTCCCAACCACCGAGGTGCATGCTCCCCGGGACAGCTCCCACGAATCAAACCACGATCGCAGATCACGCAATGACGCGTAACCTAAGACCACCGACTCGGTCTCCAAGCCTTGATCACTCTCACGATCCGTCAGAATCGCTTGATGAATTCTCGCGATCATCCTCGTGCCTCGACCCGTGAACTAAGGTGGGTCGCAACTCGTAAAATCCCGTAGTCTCAAACTATCTCGACTCGGTGAACCATGGGTGCCATCGACCGGCCGTGATCCACTTATCCTCACGTCCGCCACGATCCCGCTAGTAATCGCCATCTCCTCAGAACCCATCTCCTCTTCCCTGTGCCGCGGGATCGAGGCTCAAAGCCGTGGTCTCGCAGAGACCGCCGCCGCTTCTACTCGCAGCCTCTCTCGCTACCTTGCCCTTTGGGCTCGTTGCCTCGCGGAGGCATCACCGTATACAAAGAATACGCTGTAGGAGTCCAACTTATAACACAAATCTAAGGCACGATCTCAGAGTGAGATGAATGGAAACTAATCCTAAATATCCTATAGCCTCCTCGACATAGACGTGGTGCACAACACACCGATAATCAAGACTCTACCGATACGATTCAGACACTTTCCGAGGATTAATCGCTTCGATACTACTTTTGTCACGACTAACCCGCCTCGTGGATCGTGCCTTACCCCGCACTTAGCGATACAACATCGAGAAAATCAGCGGAAATAAAACTAAAACATGAGACAAGACATAAAGTATGAAACAAAGCAACCCAAACTTACCTTTTGTACATAAATTAAAACTTGAACAGCTATATCCCTTACAAACTCGCCCACAACAAAGCATGCACTCTAAATATTTTGAAACCATAATGACGGACAGGCCCCGCCATGCCCCCGAATATACAAAAGTCTACCACTTCAGTGGAACTGCACTACGTGACAAGCTTCCTGAGATACGGAGCTTTCCGAGAACCGAACAACGATCCTAAGAGCGCGGACGCCAGTTATGTACCTCAACTCGCAGATGAACGCACTTCGGGCGAGGTCAAGATAACAGTACCAAGTATGTGAAATCAAAAATACTGTATGAAATCATAATAGTCTATATAAAGCGTAAGACATGTATGATAACCAAACTACCACAACATATAAGCCATGTCAAGATAGTGGACTCATGCCCATGAAATCATCACTCAAATACAACCCGAATTTAACTCGCACAACGGCCGCATGCCCCAAGATCTCACCTCAGATAAGCATGGCCCCGAACCGCCCTAGCTGGCCCATACCCGTGGACCATCCAACGGCTCAGATGCCCAAAGGAGATAACAAGATAACAATTCTCGGAAGATACCCGCTGGCTACCCAACGGTCGGTATGTCCAAACAACTAACAAGATAATACTCATCGGAAGATACCCGGCTACCCAACGGTCGATGTCCAATCAAATAACAATAATAACACCCTAATGGAAGCATACCCGGGCCTCCCAACGTGTCAAGATGTCCATCAAGAATCGATATAATGGAAGATACCCGCTGGCTACCCAACGTGTCGATGTCCATCAATCAATCAGATAGCCGCCTCCAACGAGACGCCAGAGCACAAAAATACAACACTTGCACAACAAAAGCTATCACAACAAGCATAGGCCGCTTCAACGACTTTCATTTCATGTCAACAATTCCGGGTTTCAACCCCAAAATACTACATACTTTCATTCCTTCAAAACAAAGACCTCTTTCTACGTAAAAGCCACACGATACTAACACCCGTAGTATCGAACACATTCAGGTTTATATCAAGTACTTTAAACACTTTTTAGCACAACGTCAAGTATACCATTTAAAAATCCAATTATCTAACCCCTTTAGGATCAAGGTACTCCTACCTTTTATAACCAAGCCACGTATGTTTTTCCATCACAAAGAATTCAATATTTGAAAACAAGTTACCAATCTAAATCCAATAATGAATCCATTTCTTTATTTTCCATAAAGTCGTTATAACTAACTTCCCATAAAACTATTATAACACTTTATGTTTTAAAACAATACAAGACAAAACCATGCCTTTCTTTTAAAACAAAACACTTCAAATTCTTAAGTCTCTTTTCTTTTAGAAATCGAGTTCATTACCTTAGGATTTTTAAGAAGATCAAAACTTGATTACAACAATTCTTATTAGAGCAGCCATGATCTAGGAAATGTAATACAATTTTGTCTTATCTTAGCTTCTATGCAGATGGAGGTTTTTACTGGTTTTAATATGATTAATTGTCATTACTTCTTTCCTTTATCAACGATGTATTGGCTTGTTCGATCCTTATTCCCATTTCCGAAATTTATGTAACATTATTCTTTTAAAAACCAAGTACTCATTTCTCACGAATGAGGTTTCACACTTTTCAACACCACTTAGGTCAATTACAAGTCAAGTCTCTTATCTTTTGAAATCAACAAACCATTTTTTTAGCTACATAAAGTGGTTATAACAAACTTCCCATAAAGCCGTTATAACACTTTATGTTTTAAACCAACCAATTACAACTATAAGCCATTTATGAGACCAAGAGGGCTTATTCTTTAACCACCGAGTACCCATTACTAACGAATAGGATTTTCCTACTTTTTCAAACAATCAAGACCTTTACACTTCATATCAAGTCAAGGCAAAACAAGGGAACCCAAATTCCTTTAACACACGTGCATTTACTGCACTATATATTTCACAAATAATCATGCTGAAGAGCATAGGAAGAACCACATACCTCGCGACGATTGTCGACAATTAGCAAAAGGCTCCACAGTACTATACCCTCCAAGTAGGATACGCTACTCGTAGTACTTCAATCCTAATAAGGTCATAAAACGTCTATCAAATTCTAGCTTCGAACGTAGAATAAACTAAGTGCAAAGTCCCTAAATTCTACGGCAATTTGGGATGTAACTTCCTTTGTTTCTACTAACTTTGCCACCTTTTCAAGGTCGAACTTCAATAACCAACGCCACATTTAAGGCACACAATTCACTAACTACAAAGGGATTACACGCCTTTTCAGACGCCAGAAATTCCCACAAAGGATACAAAATAAACCAATAATTTCCATGCCATTCATGGCCAACAATATAACCAATACTAACCCCTTTAAACTCTTTTCCAATCCAAGTTCTTAGGTCTAACATGATATCTAGCCCTAGACATCTTCAACAACTACAATCCCCCTTTACAACATGCGACGACCAAATTAGTAACCAAATTGAAGTTATCATCTTAAGGCTAACATGCCCATTTCAGTTTTCAACAAGACAACAAGATCTAAATCTATACAACTTAAATAAAACAGCCTCAGGCTCATTTCTAAACTACTATAACAAGTATTAACCCATAACCAAGAGAAGGGGAAACTTTTACCTTTGGAGAAGCCCACAAAAGCCCCTTTCTTCCACTTCTTTTCCGTCAAACTCGTCCACCAGCGCTTCCCACAAGTTTACCCACACTTTTCCTTCTTGCCGCCGCTCCAACAATTTCCTAAGGCTAGGTTTCTTCAAGAAAAACTAGAGAGAAAGGGAGAGGATTTCTTAGGAGGGTTTCCAAGATGAAATGGCCAAGTCTTCCAAGACTTGGCCCTAAAATAGGCCCCTTATCTGGTCAAAAGGATGGGAGGGACACTTGTCACCCTCCCATAGGCTTTTAACAAAATATCCCCTGATTTTCGTCTTTTACCGCAGAAAAATCCTCCAGGCCGCGCGGCCACTTCAGAGAATAATTACCCGCATTCCGGCGCCGCGGCCCTGCATTCTGGCACCGCGGCGCTGCAACCCCTACGAACCCTCAAGATAACCGCGCCGCTGCCCTCAGATTCCGAAGGCGCTGCACTTCGAACCAAACCACTGCTTTGCCCGATCACGCACCAAACTTGAAACTTCCATAACTTTTGACTCCGATGTCCTATCGACGAACGGTTTGTTGCGTTGGGAACTAGATTTAACGGACTACACACTAGGCTTTTTAAACACCTCGAAATTCTTAACAACTGTGGTACAACACTCCAAGGTAGACTCAAAATCCGTCCAACACATGTTTTCCCACCTATCTTTCCACTTTCAAATCTTATATATCTTGGTATGTTCTTATCTTATCTTCTTGAATTTACTGGTGTAACAAAATAGTCCTATGAGTAGGATTGCTAAATGATACTATGGGCAGTGACCCTAAGTTGATCATAAGCTTCCTATTTTTATGCAAGATACCTTACGGACAGACTTACGTGACTTTATCGCATCCCATATCGGGTAGTAGAAGATAGACGCCCTCCACAAAGGGCCGATTATGTTATGAAAGATAAGTAAGTTATATGGTAATGAACTTAATGATTTCTCCTAAGTATGCACGTAAGAATTTGACTATAACTCTTATTGAAAATGGGAAAAGTTATGATGTACAATTAAGTTCATGAGTGGTAACGGCACTACAGATCCGGTATTTACCTTTTATACTTGCCTCGCCATTCTTTTGTACAATTATGATTTGTTACTGTACCTTATTTCTATTCCATATTCGGTACATGTTGTAATCGACTTTCTTCGGGCCGCTCATGTCCGCAGTTTAGGTACGCTGTGGATCCGCGCTTAGGATCCTCGGTTCAAAGATTTTGAGACGGCTCCAATGCTCGAGCTTGTCATCATGGTTATGTATATTCGTGGTACGGCGGCCTTGTCCTGCCATAGTATTTGTCCAAACTCTTAGAGGTCCGTAGTCATATCTTGTGGGTCGCTTGTAAAAAAAAAGGAGGTAAATCGCTTTTGGTTTTACATATTTATACGTATTCAGGAATGTAGCCTTATCCGCTAACCTATTATTTATTTCTTGTTAAGTTTATGTATGTATGTTCCGCTACTATTCTCTCATGTATACTGTAGCGGTGCCCGCTTAGGCACCGCGCTGGCCCGGGTCGTGACAAAAGTGGTATCGTGAGCGCTTAGTCTTCTGAAAGTGTCTACGCACCGTGTCTAGTAGAGTCTTGATTATCGTGTTGTGCACCACGCCTATAATCGTGAAGCCGCAGACATTTAGGATTGGTTTCATTATTCTCACTCGAGATCGCGCGACAGAGCCGTGTTGTTAGGGTCGCCTCTCCATAACGAGTTATGTTGGTCGTCAAATATGAAAGGCAAAGAGCCGACCCATGAAGCGACTATGTGGATTGCGATCCGTGTTGGTAATGATTGTAGTATAGTTGGTATCGGGACATACACTATACGGAGTTATGTAGGGTCGACGATGTTGCATAGAATGATTTTAGATTACCAGGATTTGGTAAGAACTAAATAGATACCGGGAAGGTATGAAACACTAAATGAATTCTCATCAAGGTTTATGTACTAATTTTATATAATTAGGGAATGATGAGCTGTCTGATAGGGTGATGAACCCTTAAGAAGTCATGCTAAGGAACTTAATGGAATGCCATGTTAATAGATTAAGCTACGGGGTAGGCTTAAGAGAATTGTACGGATGAGATTCGTATGGAGTAAGAAATGATTGTTGTGGGCTGTGACAACCTAGTTGTGGGATTACGAGAAGTTTGTGTACCCGCCACGGGACTGATAAGGTAGGCTGGGAGCATGGAAATTGCGAGCCTAAGAATGTTGATAACCGCCGAGACCTTAGGTATATAAGGTCTTCTCGGGTAGTAAAAATTTAAGACAGCCTAAGGATAAGAGTTAAGTGCGACGCTGAGTCGGGTTGAGGACCTATTACGGGTCGCCTCATAGTTTGAAATGGAGTGGGATCAGTTGGTAGTAGTTCTGCTACGTGACAGGGTCACGAGGGTGCAAGGCCCAAGTCTAGTTAATTATTTTACGGGTTCGTGAACGCTGCTCCACCGAACCAGTCGCAGAGCCGAAATAGCCTTATATCGCTTAATAAAGTGACTCCAAACGCTGGAGGACAGAATCGACGGAGGTTACGTATGTATGCTAGTATGATTTGGAAGTACGTAAATAGTAATGCACCAAAGAAGAAATATAGCAACCAAGTGTAAAGAAATAGAGTCTGAATCCATAAGAACCTTTCGAGGTAACTCCACCCGGGAGTGTTTGTGGTGGTAGTTGAGCAAGTATTTGAGGTTTGCCCGGTGATGATACAGTCGGCATACCCTAGCAGACCTAGTAAAGATTATCACGACAGACTTTGAGGTCATTATGAGTATGGACTAGTCAGCTTCGTGGGTTCCAAGGTTGACGGTAGAGAGAGGTTGGTCCGATTCCGGTTTCCCGGTGAGCCGGTTATCGATAGGAAAGGAAAGGAAGTTCTAGTAATATGTAAGTTATTCCTTCATTCCTCGACATGAAATTGTGGAGTGTTTGTGACTTATTTTTCTTGAAATAATTTATTTGAATTTGAACGTTAAGAGACGGAGGTAAGAACGTACGATTATTGATGGATTTTATGTCAAGTGCCTTGGAGGTACTTGGAGTGCAGGATGACGTTTTTGTACAAGTATTGTTATATGGCCAAAGGTGGCATATTTTGTACGGCGGTGTAGTAAAGGAGACTATGTCGCTATCTAACTAGATCGATTCTGAAGAACATTCGGGGACGAATGTTTCTAAGGGGGGAAGAATGTTACACCCCGAAATTCCGGGACATGAAAGAGAGAATAGACGTGAGAACACAGGCCTTGAAAATTTGTACGAAAGAAAGAAGTGTCTTTCCGACAGAAATTCTTCCGAACGTCGGAAAGGAAAAATGTTCATTGGTGAGAATTAGATTCTCAAAATACATTAATTGAGGAATATGGAATGTATTATCATTATGGAAATTTATACGGATTTGGTCACGTGGGGCCCACCCGAGGAATTTTACGTTTTATGGGACCCACGAGGGTTACGGAATTTTATGGACGAATGGGAGGGTGACATGTGGAACCCCCACAATGGTCTTGGATGAAAATTACAAGGGTTAAATGGTCATTGACCATTGAAGATGAATAAGTCTTGAAGCTTGAGATTGTTGATTTATCAACTTGTCCACTTGGCTAGTTATCCAAGTGTTCTTCATCCTAGTCTCACATTTGTTATAATCTAAGCCCTCCATTGTATTATATATACACTACACTAGTGCAAGACTAAGTCTCCAACACTTAGAAAAAATCACAACATTCTTGTTCTTCATGTGTGCTCTAGGGTTTGTCAATTCCCACACAATTTTTTTTTGTAATTTTGGTTCTTTATTCACAAGACTTTAACCCAAGGTCCCTAAGGGTATTGTAAGGATATCTCAATAGAAAGATTTCGGAAAAACGACGTTTTCACGTTAGTCGCAAAGCGAAAACCTAAGTCATTTTCACAAGTTTGGATTGGAAATGGAAGAGAAGTTGGTTGTGAACTTCTAAAGGCTTCAAATAGCGGATTGGAGCGTAAAGGAAAGGAGCTAAGAATTTCTAAGGAGCGACTTTGAATCTTGGAATTTTTAAGGGCTTATAAAGGTAACAATTCTTGTCGTTTTAGTAATTACGATTACTTATTGTTGTAGCTTTGGATATTATCAAGCATGAGGTATATATTATGAAGTTTGATAAGTGTATTGGCTATTGGAACCCTAATCCAAAAACTAACATGTTTAGCCCTTAAGATTACAATTCAATTTGATTATTAGTTTAAGTCGTCACATGTTATATAAAGAAGGAATTATAGTTGTTAAAGTTGTCTATAACTATATAACATGTTAGACCTAAGAACTTGGATTGAAAAAGAATTGGAAAAAAACTTTGTATTGTTGAATGAGTTAGCCGAGAATGGCTTTGATTATGGACTTAGTTGGTATCAATTGTGGGGCAGAATTTTACACGTATTGTAAGGCGTGTAATCCCCTTTGTTGGTTGATGTATTGAGCCTTAAATGTGGCATGTTGGTTATTGATTATCGGGCCTTGAAAAAGGTGGAAAAGTATGTAGAAACAAAGGAAGTGTTGTCCGATTTTCCGTAGAATTTAGTGACTTTGCACTTAGAATATTCTACGCTTGAAGTTAGAGGTTAATGGACGACATGGTCATTATAGGTTGAAGTACTAAGTATAGCGATTCTACTTGAATGGTGGAATAGCTATCAAGGTTGAAGTACTTTGGAGCATTTTGCTACTTGTCGATAATCGTCGCGAGGTATGTGAACCTCTTCCTTCTTTTGACATGATTCTATGTATGGAATATACATGTGGTATTATTTCATATTTCCTTCTACTCTTAGAAGTTAAGAGGTGTGTATGTTGATTTACTCTATGTAAAAGATACGTCTAAGTTATCCTAAGTTCTTACCAAGTCTTATGGGGGATGTTGGTAAGAGTCGTTAGAAGTATTCGAGTCAAGTTGACTTTGCTAAGTTATCGCATCTAATGAGAATAAGTATCGAACAAGCCACCGCAGCTGCTAATAAAAGAAAATGTATCGACAATCAGTTAAACTAAAATGAGTAGAATTCTCCATCTGCATAGAAGCTAAGATAAGACAAAATTGTATTACATTTTATAGATCATGGCTGCTTTAATAAGATCGTTATAAACTAGTATAACCTATTCACACGCATAAAAGTATATGTTACTTAATTTAAAGAGTTTACGTATGAAGTTTTAAGACTATGAACCTTAAATTCTTAAAAGGTTAAGAGACTTTATTTTTCAAGTTATGGGACTTGATTCTTAAAGGAAGAAATGACTTGATTTAAAAAGTATAAAATACTTGATTTGGAAAGTATTGACTTCTTGACACTCTAAGTTAAAGAGACTTGATATTCTAAGTTAAGAAACTTGTTTTCTTAAAAGTTAAGAGACTTGAAGTATTTTGAAAGCTATGTAATTTGATTTGAAAGTATAAGTCTCTTGGTTATAAAAGGAATGAATTTGTCTAAGACATAAAGAGTTATAACGGCTTTATGGGAAGTTGGTTATAACAACTTTATGGAAGATTAAAAGAATGGTTTTCTCCAGTAATGTAAGCAAAGAAATGACTTAAAATAAAGAAGGGAAAATTGGGTTAAAGGTACCAATTGCTTAAGGTTTTAAGGAAAGAAGCCACTTGATTTAGAAGCCTATAAATGTATTTCTAAAAAGGTAGTGTGACTTGTCTTTAAAAGTAGATATGACTTGATACTACATTTATTAGTATCTTGGAGGTTTTATATGAAAAAGAGTCATTTTTAAAAGAATAGAAGTACGTAGTACTTTGGGATTAATTCCTGGATTTTATAACGACATGTTAGTGCCTTAAGTAAACTAAAATGGGAGTGTTTATAGATAAGGTTAATAAGAAGTTAGGGGATTTCTTAACTTGCTTATGTTCTGTATGATAAGCAGTAAAGGCTTACGTTATGTATGATGTTCGTAGTGCTTATGTTATGTATGATAAGGTGAGCGCCATGTTATGTATGATGTCGATGGTGCTTATGTTATGTATGATAACCTTCGAGGCTAGTGTTATGAGTATAAATGCGGGTAAACCCCAAGACGTTATACACCTCCCCGAGTATAAATGCGGGTAAACCTCAAGACGCTTGTCACGACCCGACCGGCCGCGGATCGTGCCCTACCTGGGCACCCCGTTCTGGTATACATCAGAGAATAGCAACGGAACATACACAACATACAACATGTTTAGATAATAACAACACAAAGCAGCCGATAAGGTCGCTCCATAAAACATGCATAATCAAAGCCAAACTGCATAACCTGGTTCTTACAAGCCCAAAACACAAATACGTGACTACAGCACTTAAGAATAACAATGGCTGGACAGTGGTTCGCCATACCGAATGTACATAAGACTACAACATCGTGGGAAAATCAGACTAAAAAGACAAGCCTCCGAGAAATGGAGCTTCGTCTGCCGATAAGTGATCCTAAGTGTGAGGATCCACCACCTGCTTACCCCTACCTGCGGCATGAACGCAGCCCCCGAGGAAGGGGGTCAGTACACAATATGTACTAAGTATGTAAAACTGGAAAATATTGTAATTACATCATAAGTTTAAAACAAAGCCGGAGACATGTATGATAACAAAATTACAGTACACAGTGCCTTACTAACAATGAGAGTAAACCAAGAGTATACGTACAACATAAAAATAGGAGACTCACAATCAAATCATGGGTAGCGAACCCATGGAAACAGGTGGTATAACGTCTTGGGTGTTTACCCCTCATTTATACTCTTACCCTGAGGCAGGTGGTATAACGTCTTGGGGGTTTACCCCTCATTTATACTCTTATCCTGGAGAAGGTGGTAAAGCAGGTGGTATAACATCTTGGGGGTTTACCCCTCATTTATACTCTTACCCTGGAGAAGGTGGTATAGCGTCTTGGGGGTTTACCCCTCACTTATACTCTTACCCTATCTCAACCGGCCGTCATACAATAAATAAGCAAGTTAGGAAATCCCCCTAACTTCTTATTAGTCTCATTCGTCTACACTCTCATTTTAGTCTCCTTAAGGCACTAATATGTTATAATAAATTCGGGAATTTAACCCAAAGTACTACGTACTTCTAATCTTTTAAAAATGACTCATTTCTATATAAAACATCCAAGATACTATTAACCGTAATATCAAGTCAAAATTACTTTTCAAGACAAGTCACAATACCTTTAGAAATAAAGTTAGGTTTCTAAATCAAGTGACTCCTTTTATTATAAAACCTTAGGCAATTGATGCCTTAAAATCAAATTGCCTTTTCATTAAAATCAAGTCATTTATCTTCCCATAAAGCAATTATAACCAACTTCCCATAAAGTCGTTATATTCACTTTATACCTTAGCCAAAATACAATTGCCTATCCAAGGGACTTATACGTTTAAAACGGAACAAGTATCACATACTTTAAAACTCTTCAAGTCCCTTAACTTTAATAAAACTTAAGACATCCTTTATACTCTCAAAGAAGTGAGTTAATCTCCTAACTCACCCGACTTGGCTATTTATAAAACTAGTAAAGGATATCAAGGGGTTGTACGTCTACCGTACTACATACGTGCAACTAGTCATGCTCAAAAGATAGGAAAAATTCTACATACCTCTTCGGGTCAAACCACTTGCCAAGTACAAAATCCCGCTCGTAGAATGTCAACCTATAATATTCACAATACGTCTATTAACGTCTTACTTCAAACGTAGAATATTATAAGTGTAAAGTCTCTAAATTCTACGGAAAATCGGACAACACCTCCTTTGTTTCTACTTACTTTGCCACCTTTTTCAAGGCCGAATACAATAACCAAACACGCCACATTTAAGGCCCAATCAATGCAATCAACAATAGGGGATTACACGCCTACTAGACGTGTAAAATCCCGCCCCACAATTGGAATCAAAGTAATACAACTACTAGTCCAATTTCGGCCATATTGAGTACCATAATACCACTTCTTATCCAATTTCCATTTCAATCCAAATTGTTAGCATAACATGGTATCAAGTCGCAATCGATTATACTACTATAACCTTCAAGTATGTAACATGCGACGATTCTAATAAACGACTAAATTGTAATCCAACTTCACAAGGCTTACATTACATTTCGGATTTTAAGGCTACAAGCAATCCATAATACTTATAAACTTCAACACATATACTTCATGCTAGCAACATGCAAAGCTAACAACAATATAATTAATCTTGTAACACTTTTAAGGGACAAGATTATACCTTAACGAATCTTAATCCAACTCCAAATCCGAAGTCGCTCCTTAGAAACTTAGAGCCTCTTCAAGACACTTCAATCCGCTACTTGAGACCCTTAGAACAACACCAACAAATTTTCTTCAAACTTCCAAACAAAACCTAGAAAGACAACTAGGTTTTCGCTTTGCGACTAACCCGAAAACTATCTTTTTCCGAGATTTTTCTATTGAGATATGCTTAGAATACACTCAAGAACCTTGGTTTAAAGTGTGGAGCTTAAAGAACAAGAAACAAAAAAATTTCTTTTCTTTTCTTAGTGAACCCGAGAGCTCATGCTTTGAGTTCTTCAAATCTTGTGAAAATTTGGCTAAGTGTTATACTTGTCTTGCTACTACTAGTAATATATAGTAACATGGAGGGTCAAGATGCAAACAAATGGGTGGTTTGGATGAGCTCTTATTAAATATCAAGCGTTGTGGTCCCATTGACCAAGTCAATTCTCTCAAGCTTTCAAGTTGCAAGACTTGTCTTGCTAACAAAGGTCCAATGACCCTTTAGCCCTTGCCACAATTCGTCCAAGGCATCATTAAGGGGGGGGGGTGACACGTGTCGCCCTCCCATTCGTCACAACAATACGTTTTCCGACAATTTCATAATTCCGATAAATTTTTACAAGTCTCAAATCTTAACACCTGTGAGTTCTTACGTACGTTCTCAAAACATGTTATGTAAATACGGGGTGTAACATTCTTCCCCCCTTAGAAACATTCGTCCCCGAATGTTCTTTCGGAGTTAAACTTAATATTAGCGGCATAGTTTCCTTTCACAACCCCGACATACCAACAATGCCACTGTTATACCCCGTATTTCCAGAGTATGTACGTATGGACGTACGTACGAAATTTGAGCCTTAAGTTAGGCATTGGATTCGAAATTTGGGCACAAGTACCGAGTAGAGTCGTTTTCCGACGAAACGTTTCCACTTTCGTAGGAAAATTCCGCCATGACATTTTTAATTTTTGCGGATTTTTCCGAGTGATTTAAACATTTTGGATCAACGGAGGGTGATATGTGTCACCTCACATCGAAGCAAGTCAGTGCTTGGACGATTTGGGCGCCCAAGAGGCATTGGTTGGCCTCGCCGATTGGCTCCTCTTTTGGCCTAGTTTTGCGCCATGTTTTGTGGAGTGTTTTGTGGAGTAGGGTTTAGGTGCACTTGGCTTAATCTTGTCCTTACACTTGCTATACACTTGGAAGGATCTTCGCCTTGGTTGGCCTTTGGTTTTGCTATAAATACCCCTAAGTGTGAAGACTTCATTCATCCAAAACTTCCAAGTCTTCAAACCCTCTCCTCCCTTGTGAGCTCTAGCCGAGAGCCTTCCCTCCCCTTTCGTGTGGGCTTTGGCCGAGGCTTCCCCTCCTCATGAGCTAGCCTGGGTACCCCTAGCCTAGTTGTTTCGTGATAATACACCCCCTCTTGGTAGAAATACTTCCAAGTATTGCTATAATGCCCAAAATACCTTAGCCTTGTACCTTGTAGTATTCCAAAGATACCTCTATACGTAGAGTCCTAAATACTACCTTTGTCCTTTTTAGTCTCAAACCGAAACCCTAAGGAATCTTCTTGTTAGTCAAGGATTTAAGTAGAAGTTGGATAGAACTTCTGCGGTTGTTTGGAGCGACGGAGCACCGAGTCGAGCTAAACGCTGCTAAGGATCGACATTTAACTTGGATAATTATGGGCTTATCGAGGTAATTATCTTGTCCTCTATTGTAATTGGAAATTACATGTTTGTTAGAATATATAGTTGAAGTGATACTATATACGGAACTATACTTAGTATTCGCAATGTCTTTTGACTTAAGCTCAAGAATAAAGAAAAGAATCGAATCAGATTTACATAGGATTGTATTGCGTCGACTTGTAGAGTTACCGAGTAGATGGTACACGCCCGGTTAGACGGTAAACCCCTCGGTTGGCTTGGTAGCCGGCCGATAGAGGAGGAGATTTACGCTGCCATGTGTGTAGGTGTCGCGAATTTTCAGAGAAAGATAGAAACTTGTGTTTTGGGGTTAATAGACGTCAGGACCTTTATAGGTGAAAGTACTAAGAGTAGCGTATTCTACTCGAGGAGTGGAAAGGGCTAGTGCGTTGTAGTACTTGGAGCATTTTGCTTATTGTCGATAAATCGTCGCGAGGTACGTGAACCTCTTCCTATCTCTTCTAGCACGATATGTGTGAACTATGTAGTACGCAGACGCATACGTGTTAATCAAGGTTTGATGAGTTTAAAACATAAAGTGTTATAACGGCTTTACGGGAAGTCGTTATAACAATTTACGAGGTAAGAAAATACTTTGTGGTTTTAAAAGGTAATCGATGTGAATTATAACCGCTAGTTATAATAAAGAACTTGATGTATTTCAAAAGATTTATAAATCGCTTTGAAGGAGAGTAACACTTGGTTTTAAAGGTTTTAAAAAGAGTTATACTAGCTTTATGGAGTTAGGTATAATGTCTTAAGAGAGGTAAAGAAAATGGTTTATCGATGTTAGAAGTTAAGAGACTTGATCTTATAAGATAAGAGACTTAACTTATTTGTTTTAATGTGAATGTTTGTGAAACCTCATTCGTGAGTAATGAGTACTTGGTTTTATTTAAAGGGATAATGTTTTATCGATTTCGAAATCGAACGTATCGACGACCACCGCAGCGTTAATAAAGGAAAATGTATTGAATAATGATGTATCGTATTAAAAACCAAAGAGAAACCTCCATCCGCATAGAAACTAAGACGAGACAAAATGATATTACATTTTCTAGATCATGGTCATTGTAATAAGAACGTTGTAAACAAGAATAACCTACTCACGCGAGACATATATTACTCAATTGTTCTAAAAAGGAATCAAGTGATTAAGTTTGGGAACTATGAAACCATTTGAAAATGAGAAGCTTGAGTAATCAAACTAGCAACCGAACTTAGGAAAAGAATGTTGTTACTTGATTTTGAAAAGGAATGGGTTGGTCATTCTAATACTACGTATCGTGACTTTTATAAAAGTAATGGATCTCTTTTAAAAGAACTTAACGATGTAGTACTGGGGTTAAAAACCCGACTTTGGCATAAAATGAAAGTACTTTGAGTTGTGTGAAACTTGCCTACGCTTGTTGTTGTGAAACTTGCCTATGCTTGTTGTTGTGAAACTCGCCATGCTTGTTGTTGTGAAACTTGCCTACGCCGTGATTTATAGCCTTTGTTGTGCCGCGGTATTTCGCGGTTACCGCCTCTCTCGACAGAGGCCGCTGACTTGTCGAGAACTTACTCGACGCGGCCGCGCTGATGGAGAATTCCACTGCATGTTTCCATTTTGATTATCGCTTGTTGCTGATGTCACACGGACATGTCTACACCACGCAGATTCCGGCACGCGCCACGCGTCGTTGATTACCCGATATATGGTTATTATCGCAACATGGACGGTCTACACCGACGCAAGATTCCGGGGCATGTGGCCACGCGCAGGTTGACCACCCAAAGATATTGTTATTGAGGTTATACGGGCATGCCTACACCGGCGCAAAGATTCCGGTACGTGGCTACGCGCCTTGTTATTATTGTTGCATCACGGACATGCCTACACCGGCGCAAGATTCCGGTACGTGGCCATGACGCGAACACGATGGGCGCGGGCGCGAGACCCATAGTTATATTTGAGTGGTGACTTGAGGCGCGAGTCCTCGACTTGATCGCTTATGTCGTTGATCAGATTTTGGTTATCATACACGCTCCCTCGCTTATATAGATCGTTATGATTTAACCGCAGATTTACGCTTTCACATACCGGGTACCGTTGTAGATCGACTCCTTCGGGGCCGCTCATGCCGCAGTAGAGGTACATCGGCCGCGGGTCCCCGCCTTAGGATCTCATTTCAGCCGGTTGAAAGCTCTGCCTTCTGAGGCTTATCTGGCATGTTTCCGAGTTGTAGATTCTGTACATCTGTGGTACATGTGGCCCCGCCCGCCATAGTTGTTGTAAATCTTAGAGGTCTCAGAGTAATCGCTGCAAGGTGGTTTGTAAAAAGGATAACTGTCGGGTTTTTATGTATATATACCAAGGCAATCGCTTGCTGGCCTGCTTTATGTTCATATATCTTATTTCTGTTTAAAGTTTTATTTTCCGCTGGTTTTCTCGATGTCATCACTAGGGTGCCCGGATAAGGCACCAAGAACGCCCCGAACGGTCGTTACAAAAGTGGTATCGTGAGCGCTTAATCTCTGAAAGTGTCTACGCATCGTGTCTAGTAGAGTTCGATTATCGGCGTGTTGTGCACCACATCTATAATCGTGAGGCTATAGGACATTTAGGATTGGTTTCTATTCTTCTCATTCCGAGATCGTGCCTTAGAGCCGTGTTATAAGTCGACCTCTCCGACGTGTCTCGCTTTTACCGCTTATGCCTCCGCAAGTGCAACCCGCCCAGTGGGCAAGGCAGCCAAGGAGTCGCTAGTGAGATACAGAGGAGTCCGAGGGCGCAGCCCTGGCCAAGACTGAGATGGCTTCCGACGGCGAGTTTCGCGACGCCGCCAAAGACCAAATAGGTTTAGAGTCGCAGCCGTGGCCGATGAGACTACAAGACTGAGCCTCCAAATCCCACACCGAGCAGGAGACGGGTCACAAGCGAGATGGCCCGCGATTGGCCGTGGTCAGGCTGATACGAGGACAGCCGATGCGCAGCCTGCCCAGAAGACGCGGTGCACCCGAGAGCAGATAGTTGAGGCTACGGACTTTCTCGAGTCAGAGCCCGCCAGAGTTTTACGGGTCGAGGCTCGAGGATGATCCGCAGGAGTTCATCCGCCGCCATGCAGGATCACGCGGTGATTAAGGCTTCAGAGACCGAGTTGCGGACTTTCGGTTCGCATCGGCCGCGCGTGATACCGCAGCCGATTGGTTTGATTCGCGAGCTTTCCGGAGAGTACGACCTCCAGCAGATGGAATGAGTTTTCGGGCTTTCTCACGCACTTCGCCTCCGCAGATGGCGAGGGCACGCCGGCGATTTTTGTTATCGAGATGAGAGGCGACCGTCGTGGAGTACAATGTCGAAGTTCGATTCTTCGCTCGAGCATGCCCTCGCGCTTAGTCAGAGATATGGAAGATAGGTGCATCGCCACGCCACCGCTAGATGATTATATGACCGAGTCTTGTACGGTGTTTCTCTTCACCGCATGGACATTGCCCGCATTCGTGCTCATGCACTCGGGCGCGGCGAGCGCAGAGATCGACGCAGCGGACCGCCACAGGTTAAGGCCAAGACGGCGGATATTTTGGCGACTTTCGAGGCGGACCGCCAAGAAGCAGACTAGTTATGCACTCCGCCATTACAGAGTGGTCCTTCGCACTTTCGACCTTGGGATATTCAGAGAAGGTCGTGGCTCCTGTGTTTCAGATGTTCGCGGAGTAGGTGGTTGCAGATGCACCCCTACCTCGGTGTGGTCGATGGTAGACCGTGATTTCGAGTGTCGTAGCACCAAAGGAGCTTGTTATTCTGCGCCAACAGGCCATATGACGAGAGACCGTCCGACTGTGGTAGCGCTGGTAGATAGCACAGACTACTAGAGCAGCTTGCAGCATTCTTCACCTTCCATAGCTAGGCAGATGCTCATACACCAATGGCCACAGAGGTCGCGGTGGAAGTTCTCGCTTTAGCGGCCTCGAACCGCCTAGTTTCGTATATCCTTAACCTCAGAGATACTTGTATGTATTGATGTTAATGATGTGTTAAGTGTTATGTTCGGATAGCTTTGTGCTATAGTGTGATTTAAAAATCTGGTTAGTGAGACGGAAGTGGTAGCTTCCATGACGTGTTCCGTGTCGGCGAGCGGAGTCGGGCGCTACAACTGGTCGGGTCAGCTATACGCGCCAACCCGCGCCCCGCTTCGGCGAAGCGGTCACCGGGTGGTCCCGCCAGTGGTGGTCACGAGGTGCTAGGCTCACGCTTAGATGACCATCGATGAGTTCATAGATACGCTCGACCAGAATCAGTTCGTGAAGGCCGGAATGGCCTTAGGGAAATCGAGGTTAGTAGATGACCAAGTTCGAGCGCGATTCCAAGGGTCGGAAACAAGCGCTGATGTATGTGATACGGATACTAGAACGAGTTCGAGTGTTCGAGACAAGTACTACGAAAAAGGGTGAAGAGAACGGGTGTTTTGTGGGCCAAAGCGTGGCATGATCATTTTCGTAAGTATAGCAAAGAAGACTATAATCGCACTGCTTGTTTTGAGACTTGAATGAACATTCGACGAATGTTTCTAAGGGGAAGAATGTTATACCTCAGATTTCCAGTATGTACGCATGGACGACGCACGTAAATTTGAGCCTTAAGTTAGGCATCGATTCGAAATTTGGGCACAAGTACGAGCAGAGTCGCTCCGACTAAACGCTTCCACAAATTAGCCGTAGGAAAATTCCGCCATGACATTTTTAATTTTTATGGATTTTTCCGAGTGACGAACATTTTGGACCAACGGAGTGGTGATACGTGTCACCTCACATCGGAAGCAAGTGTGCTTCGACGATTTGGGCGCCCAAGAGGCATCGTTGGCCTCGCCGATTGGCTCCTCTTTGGCCTAGTTTTGTGCCATGTTTTGTGAGTGTTTTGTGAGTAGGGTTTAGGTGCACTTGGCTTAATCTTGTCCTTACACTTGCTATACACTTGGAAGGATCTCGCCCTTGGTTGGCCTTTGGTTTTGCTATAAATACCCCTAAGTGTGAAGACTTCATTCATCCAAAACTTCCAAGTCTCAAACCCTCTCCTCCCCTTTGCGAGCTTCTAGCCGAGAGCCTTCCTCCCCTTTCGCTGGCTTTGGCCGGCAGGTTTCCTCCCCTCATGGAGCTAGCCGTGGGTACCCCTAGCCTAGTTGTTTCAGATAATACACCCCCTCTTGGTAGAAATACTTCCAAGTATTGTTATAATGCCCAAAATACCTTAGCCTTGTACCTTGTAGTATTCCAAAGATACCTCTATACGTAGAGTCCTGGAAATACTACCTTTTGTCCTTTTTAGTCTCAAACCGAAACCCTAAGGAATCTTCTTTGTTAGTCAAGGATTTAAGTAGAAGTTGATAGAACTTCTGGGTTGTTCGAGCGGACGAGCACCTGAGTCGAGCTAAACGTTGCTAAGGATCGACATTTAACTTGGATAATTATGGGCTTATCGAGGTAATTATCTGTCCTCTATTGTAATTGGAAATTACATGTTTGTTAGAATATATAGTTGAAGATACTATATATGGAACTATACTTAGTATTCGCAATGTCTTTTGACTTAAGCCCAAGAATAAAGAAAAGAATCGAATCAGATTTACATAGGATCATTGCAGCCGACTTGTGTAGAGTTATCGAGTAGATGGTAAACGCCCTGTAGACGGTAAACCCCTCGGTTGGCTTGGTAGCCTACTGATAGAGGAGAGATTTACGCTCGCATGTGTGGAGGTCGCTAATTTTCGTAGAAAGATAGAAACTTGTGTTTTGGGGTTAATAGACGCTTGACCTTTATAGGTGAAAGTACTAAGAGTAGCGTATTCTACTCGAGGAGTGGAAAGTGGCCAGTGCGTTGTAGTACTTGGAGCATTTTGCTTATTGTCGATAAATCGTCGCGAGGTATGCGAACCTCTTCATATCTCTTCTAGCACGATATGTGTGAACTATGTAGTACGGCAGGGACGCATACGTGTTAATCATTTGATGAGTTTAAAACATAAAGTGTTATAACGGCTTTATGGGAAGTCGTTATAACAAATTTATGTAGGTAAGAAAATACTTTGTGGTTTTAAAAGGTAATCGATGTGGAATTATAAATCGCTAGTTATAATAAAGAACTTGATGAATTTCAAAAGATTTATAAATCGGTTTGAAGTGAGAGTAACACTTGGTTATAAAGGTTTTAAAAGAGTTATACTAGCTTTATGTGAGTTAGGTATAATATCTTAAGAGAGGTAAAGAAAATGGTTTATCGATGTTAGTAGTTTAGAGAATTGTTCTTATAAGATAATAGACTTAAATTTTTTGTTTTAATGAGGATTTTTGTGTAAAACCTCATTCGTGAGTAATGAGTACTTGGTTTTATTTAAAGGGATAATGTTTTATCGATTTCGAAATCGTAACGTGTATCGACGGACCACCGCAGCTGCTAATAAAGGAAAATGTATTGAATAATGACGATCGTATTAAAACCAAGAGAAACCTCCATCCGCATAGAAACTAAGATTAGACAAAATGATATTACATTTTCTAGATCATGGTCGTAATAAGAATGTTGTAAACAAGAATAACCTACTCACGTGAGACATATATTACTCAATTGTTCTAAAAAGGAATCAAGTGATTAAGTTTGGGAACTATGAAACCATTTGAAAACGGTAAGCTTGAGTAATCAAACTAGGCAAACCGAACTTAGGAAAAGAATGTTGTTACTTGATTTTGAAAAGGAATGTGGTTGGTCATTCTAATACTACGTATCGTGACTTTTATAAAAGTAATGGATCTCTTTTAAAAGAACTTAACGATGTAGTACTTTGGGGTTAAAACCCGACTTTGGCATAAAATGAAAGTACTTTGAGTTGTGTGAAACTTGCTTGTTGTTGTGAAACTTGCCTATGCTTGTTGTTGTGAAACTCGCCATGCTTGTTGTTGTGAAACTTGCCTATGCTTGTGATGATAGCCTTTGTTGTGCAAGTGTGGTATTTCGGTTACCGCCTCTCGACAGAGGCCTGCTGACTTGTCGAGAACTTACTCGACGCGGCAGTGACGGAGAATTCCACGTATGTTTCCATTTTGATTATCGCCTTGTTGATGTCACATGGACATGTCTACACCGACGCAAAGATTCCGGGGCACGCGGCTACGCGTCGTTGATTACCCGATATATGGTTATTACCGCAACATGGACGGTTCTACACCGACGCAGATTCCGGCACGTGGCTACGCGCAGGTCGACCACCCAAGATATTGTTATTGAGGTTACACGGGCATGTCTACACCGGCGCAGATTCCGGTACGTGGCTACGCGGCCTTGTTATTATTGCTGCATCATGGACATGTCTACACCGGCGCAGATTCCGGCACGTGGCCATGATGCGAACATGATGGGCGTGGTGGGCGTGAGACCCATAGTTATATTTGAGTGGTGACTTTGAGGCGCGAGTCCTCGACTTGATCGCTTTTATGTCACAGATCAGATTTTGGTTATCATACATGTCTCCCGCTTTATATAGATCGTTATGATTTAACCGCAGATTTACGCCACATACCGGGTACCGCATCGACTCACCTTCGGGGCGCGCTCACGCCGCAGTAGGTACATCGGCCGTGGGTCCCCGCCTTAGGATCTCATTTCGGCTGTTGAAAGCTCCGCTCCTTCGAGGCTTATCTTGCATGCTTCGAGTTGTAGGTTCTTGTACATTCGTGGTACGGGCGTGGGCCCCGCCTCCATAGTTGTTGTAAATCTTAGAGGTCTGTAGCACTGTTGTGGGCAGGGTTTGTAAAAAGGATAACTGTTCGGGTTTTTATGTATATATACTGAAGGCAACTGTTTTGGTTGGCCTGTTTTATGTTCATATATCTTGTTTCTTGTTTAAAGTTTTATTTTCCGCTGGTTTTCTCTGATGTTGTGTCACTAGGGTGCCCGGGATAAGGCACCAGTAACGGGCCCCGGAACGGGTCGTTACAGCCACATATGGCCACATAATAACATTTACACAAAACAAATGCTCCAATTAAAACTTGACAAGTAAGGGAAAAGAATTACCTGACGGTATAGGGAATAAGTGAGGATACTTCCTCAACATGTCCTCCTCCGCTTCCCAAGTCATCTCCTCCTGCTATCATTCCTCCACAAGACTTTGACTAAGCCACATCCTTGGTCCACGCTAACCCGCGACGAGTATCGCTATAGGACTCTTCTCATACGATAACCCCTCTCACACCGGACTCACTAGCAGGAAAACTCTCGCCGATCACCGATACACTTCCGCAACATAGAAACATGGAAGACCGGATGTACCGCCTCTAACTCTGATGGCAGATCCAACTCATAGGCAACCTTTCCCACTCTACGGACGATCTGGTAGGGCCCAATGTACCTTGGGCGGAGTTTCCCCTTCTTAACGAATCTCATCACACCCTTCATGGGTGACACCTTCAAGACCCAATCGCTCACCAAACTCCAAATGTCGACGCCGATTATCCGCATATGACTTCGCCGACTCAGCCGCTATCAGCTTTCCCGATAAGCTTCACCTTATCCACACCGCTAAACCAAGTCCGCCAACTAATCAGACTCGCCACGTCGAACCAACCGATCGACGATCTACATTTCCGCTCATATAAAGCCTCGTATGACGCCATCTGTATACTGGAATGGTAGCTGTTGTTATAAGCAAACTCCACAAGAGGCAAATGATCCTCCCAGCTACCCCTGAAATCAATCACGCAGGCACGCAACATATCCTCAAGTGTCTGGATAGTATGCTCTTCCTGCCCGTCCGCTCGAGGCCAAATGTCATCGAGGCTCACTCGCTTTCCTAATCCCTTCTGAAAAGACCTCCAGAAGTTAGCCATAAACTGGGCTCCTATATCTGATATAATCGACACCGGGACACCGTGCAGCCTCACAATCTCTCCGATGTACACCGCATAGTCCTCACCAAAATGTCGCCCCGATCGAAGGAAATGGGCTGATTTCATCACCACAATAATAACTCAAATGGAGTCGCATTTCCTCCGAGTACGCAGGTAACCTCAGAATAAAGTCCATGTTGATCACCTCCCACTTCCAAGTCGGAATCTCAATAGCCGCAATAATCCACTGGGCCTCGTGCTCGACTCGACTCGGCAATTAGGACATCAGGTAACAAAACCGCCACGCCCTCTTCGTGCCATCCACCAATACAAACATCCGAGGTCATGGTACATCTTGGTCGACCGGATGAATAGAATAACGAGCACCGTGTGCTTCCCAAAATCTGACCGAAGTCCTCACATCGGAACACACAACCGCCTCAAATCTTAGCACCCCATCAGCGCTACTCGAATAGACTCTTCTCCTCCCGAAGAGTCGCATCTCGATACTGCATCAACGCTGGTCTCAACCGCCGCTTCACCTCATCAACGATGGAAGACTCGGAAACCTCACGAACCCGCACCCACTATCGTCGTCAGATCAATCAATCGAACCCCAAGGCTCGCTAGTGATGGATCTCGACGGACCATGTCCCGACTCTGGCCGCACCGGCTGTGCCCCCATCGATCTATGACTAAGGCATCAAGAACTACGCTGGCTTTCCCTGATGGTATGTAATATCAACATCATAATCTTTCAAAGAACTCTAACCACCGCCTCTGCCGCAGTTCACTCCTCTCGCTCAAGATATATCGAGGCTCTCGTGGTCAGATAAATATCCACGAACCCCATACAAATAATGTCTCCAAATCTTCAAGGCATGAATAATCGCGCTAACTCTAAGTCGTGGTAGGGTAATTCTCTCATGCTTCAGAATCGCCGGAAGCATAGGCTATAACCTTCCCGCCGCATCAAAACACACTCCTAGCCCGATACCCGAGGCATCACAATAGATCACGCACTGCCTAACCCTCAGAAGAGTAAGAACCGAGTCAGAGTCAACCTTTCCTTCAAAGAATCGGAAACCCTTCTCGCAAGCCTCGCCCATCGGAACTTGGTCGCCTTTCCGAGTCACCCTAGTCAACTGCTGAAATCAAGCAACCGCTTCCACAAACCTACGATAATAACCTACCAAATTTCTAAGAAATTGCGCACTCGCCGGAGTAGTAGGTCTCGCCAAGACTGACTACCTCAATCTTCACAGATCCACCCGAACACCATCACCCCAATAATATGCCCTGGAATTCCACCGAGGCCAACCAAAACTCACACTTGGAGAACTTGGCGAATAATCGCCGGCCCGAGGACCCTAAGTACCGCCTCGCGATCTGCATGCCTCGCTCGACCGCTAATAAACCAGATGTCATCAATGAATACAATCACAAATGTATCCAAAATGGCTTGAACACCCGCTTCATCAAATCCATAAATATCACGAGCGCTGGTCAAACCGAAGACATAACCTCAACTCATAGTGCCCATACCGGGTCCCGAATGCGCTTTGGGATGTCGCTTCTCGAACTCGCACTGGTGATAACTGCATCGCAGTCTATCTTGGAGAAACACCTCGCACTGCGAATCGGTCAAACAAATCATCAATCCCGGGAGGGGGTACCTATTTTTGATGGTTACCTTATTCAGCTGCCTGTAATCAACACACATGCGCAGCATCCCATCCCTCTTCTTCACAAACAAAACCGGCGCTCCCCAGGGAGATACACTAGGCCTGATAAAGCCTTTTTACAACAAATCTTTCAGCTGGTCCTTCACTCCTCAACTCAAAGAAAGCATTCTTGTATGGCGGAATGGAAATAGGTCGAGTGTCTGGCAACGTGTCAATACAAAACTCAATCTCCATCTCAGGAGGGATACCCGGAAGATCGTCTGGGAACACATCTGGAAACTCCTAACCATCGCATCGATCAAGAACTGCACTCAACCTCAGACAAATAATTCCAACCAGATGATAGATGTACTTTCTCGCACCATCTTCCTAGCCTTGAGGTAAGAAATAAACCTACCTCTGGGCGACGCCGTGTTGCTCTTCCACTGATAATCGCTCGCCAGAAATCGAACCGAACCAACTCGCCCTCATCAACGCTGGCATAACATGAAGCCAACCACCCATACCCATAATGACATCAAAATCACATCTCCAACTCTATCAAGTTCGCAAGGGTCCGACGATCAGAAATAAATACCGGACAACCTCTATACACCCGCCGCCTAACATCGAATCTCCCATCGGCGTAGCTACCTCAAAAGGCTCTATCGACACCGGCTTATCCCGATTCTACCCGCACAAGAGGGGACACATAGGACAAGGTAGAACTCGGATCTATCAAAGCATAAACGCCACAAAGATGAAATCAATAATGTACATGTGACGACGTTAGTGAGGCCTCCCGATCTGGCGCGGCTAACGAATATATGCGCTCGGGACCGCTAGAATCGAACCACCACCACGACTCTACCACTACCGCCGTCCGCTGAGTACTCGCCTCCGGCACATAACCATGTATGAGAGGAAGACCCAACAATCGATCCCGCTTACCGGCTGCACCGTACCATATGCCGCCTATACGGACAATCTTCCTCAAATGGCCCCGCCGCTACAAGAGTAACAAGCTCCCGGCCCCGCGACACTCGCCTCGTGAAACCTACGCATCGAGCACACCGAGGCGTGGGCGGTCCCGACGCGACGCTCGCCTCGAATCCCGATGTCCCGAGCCCCGACCGCTCCCGAATGACTGGCCGATCAGACTCTCCCGAAAACCGTGAAGAAGCACTCGCGGCCGGCCGGAAAGTGGACCTAGTTCGCCGCCGAGGCCGCCCGCCGAAAATCGCCCCGAGACCTCGCTGCCCCGCCTCTGGCCGCTCAGCCAACTGTCCTCCTCTCTATCCTCTATCCTCGCATAGGCTCGCATCTCCGCAATGTCCATACCGGCCAAGAGCCACTCCCAAACATGCAAGAATCATATGACGGCCTAGCCCCATCACATAACGATGAACTCTATCCGCCATGTCGCCTACAATAGTGTGCGACAACCGCCAAGGAGTCAAACCTGTGCTATACTCCCTGATAGTCCTCCCATTCTGCCTCAAGGTCAAGAACCTAACTACACGGGCTCTCCTCATCTCAGGAGGCAAGAAGTGATCCATGAAAGCCTCTGTGAACTCCTCACAAACAGCTGGAAGAGCATCATCACCTCTCACAAGACTCCATGACTCAAACTACCAACGCAATATCGCAGAATCCTAGAAGAGGCTAGTATAACATACTGCCTCCAAGCCCTAAGAACTCGCATAGTCCGTAGTCGCCGAATGAACTCCCGCGGTTCCTCCTCGCACTCAACCATAAAACTCGGCGACGACAACCTGTAAAATCCCGGATCCGCAAATCGCTTGCCTGTAGGTTAGCCGCCGCCTCGTCGGCCGCTCGCATTATACCGGTCAATAACCGGACCGCCTCGTAGTTTCTATACTCGCCTCGGCCGGATCGAGGCTCGTGCCGAACCTCTCGAGCTACCGCCGCCGGCCTCTAATATCGCCGGTGGCTGAACTCGCTGACCACTACTACCTCGTGCATAGTCCGTGGCTCGAGTCCGTAACCCTCCGAGTACCGCTTAGCAGCCAACGGCCGCTTTGCCCTTCGGGCCTCGCCGCTCCGCGAGGCATAACTGTTTCATAAGAATAGGTCAGAGAGGATTCAACCTAATAAGACAGCTCTACTGCACGATCTCAAAGAGAGAAGAATGGAAACCAATCCTAAATGCCCTGCAGCCTCCTGATTATAGATGTGGTTCACTACACACCGATAATCAAGACTCTACTAGACACGGTCAGACACTTTCCGAGGACTAATCGCCTGATACCACTTTTGTCACGACCACTCGGTCGCGATCGGTGCCCTACCGGGCACCCTGCCTGTATACATCAGAGAATAGCAACGGAACATACACAACATACAACATGTTTAGATAATAACAACACAGGCTAGCCGATAAGGCCGCCCTCCATAAAACATGCATAATCAAAGCCAAATCAGATAACTCTGCTCTTACAAGCCCAAAACACAACACGTGACTACTGCACTTAAGAATAACAATGGCGGACAGGTCTTCGCCATACCCCGAATGTACATAAGACTACAACATCGTGGAAAAATCAGACTAAAAGACAAGCCTCCGAGAAACTGAGCTCTCTGCCCGATAAGTGATCCTAAGAGTGAGGATCCACCACCTGCTTACCCCTACCTTCGGCATGAATGCAGCCCCCGAGGAAGGGGGTCAGTACACAATATGTACTAAGTATGTAAAACTGGAAAATATTGTAATTACATCATAAGTTTAAAACAAAGCCGGAGACATGTATGATAACAAAATTACAGTACACAGTGCCTTACTAACAATGAGAGTAAACCAAGAGTATATGTACAACATAAAAATAGGAGACTCACAATCAAATCATGGGTAGCGAACCCATGGAAACAAGTGGTATAACGTCTTGGGGGTTTACCCCTCATTTATACTCTTACCCTGAGGCAGGTGGTATAACGTCTTGGGGGTTTACCCCTCATTTATACTCTTATCCCGAGAAGGTGGTAAAGCAGTGGTATAACATCTTGGGGTTTACCTCATTTATACTCTTACTCGAGAAGGTGGTATAGCGCCTGGGGTTTACCCTCACTTATACTCTTACCCTATCTCAACCTCACATATTAATAAATAAGCAAGTTAGGAAATCCCCCTAACTTCTTATTAGTCTCATTCGTCTACACTCTCATTTTAGTCTCCTTAAGGCACTAATATGTTATAATAAATTCGGGAATTTAACCCAAAGTACTACGTACTTCTAATCTTTTAAAAATGACTCATTTCTATATAAAACATCCAAGATACTATTAACCGTAATATCAAGTCAAAATTACTTTTCAAGACAAGTCACAATACCTTTAGAAATAAAGTTAGGTTTCTAAATCAAGTGACTCCTTTTATTATAAAACCTTAGGCAATTGATGCCTTAAAATCAAATTGCCTTTTCATTAAAATCAAGTCATTTATCTTCCCATAAAGCAATTATAACCAACTTCCCATAAAGTCGTTATATTCACTTTATACCTTAGCCAAAATACAATTGCCTATCCAAGGGACTTATACGTTTAAAACGGAACAAGTATCACATACTTTAAAACTCTTCAAGTCCCTTAACTTTAATAAAACTTAAGACATCCTTTATACTCTCAAAGAAGTGAGTTAATCTCCTAACTCACCCGACTTGGCTATTTATAAAACTAGTAAAGGATATCAAGGGGTTGTACGTCTACCGTACTACATACGTGCAACTAGTCATGCTCAAAAGATAGGAAAAGTTCTACATACCTCTTCGGGTCAAACCACTTGCCAAGTACAAAATTCTGCCCGTAGAATGTCAACCTATAATATTCACAATACGTCTATTAACGTCTTACTTCAAACGTAGAATATTATAAGTGTAAAGTCTCTAAATTCTACTAAAATCTGACAAAGACCTCCTTTGTTTCTACTTACTTTTCCACCTTTTTCAAGGCCGAATACAATAACCAAACACGCCACATTTAAGGCCCAATCAATGCAATCAACAATAGGGGATTACACGCCTACTAGACGTGTAAAATTCCGCCCCACAATAGATATCAAACTAATACAACTACTAGTCCAATTTCGGCCATATTGAGTACCATAATACCACTTCTTATCCAATTTCCATTTCAATCCAAATTGTTAGCATAACATGGTATCAAGTCGCAATCGATTATACTACTATAACCTTCAAGTATGTAACATGCGACGATTCTAATAAACGACTAAATTGCAATCCAACTTCACAAGGCTTACATTACATTTCGGATTTTAAGGCTACAAGCAATCCATAATACTTATAAACTTCAACACATATACTTCATGCTAGCAACATGCAAAGCTAACAACAATATAATTAATCTTGTAACACTTTTAAGGGACAAGATTATACCTTAACGAATCTTAATCCAACTCCAAATCCGAAGTCGCTCCTTAGCAACTTAGAGCCTCTTCAAGACACTTCAATCAGCTACTTGAGACCCTTAGAATAACACCAACAAATTTCCTTCAAACTTCCAAACAAAACCTAGAAAGACAACTAGGTTTTCGCTTTGCGACTAACTCGAAAACTATATTTTTCCGAGATTTTTCTATTGAGATATGCTTACAATACACTCAAGAACCTTGGTTTAAAGTGTGGAGCTTAAAGAACAAGAAACAAAAAATTTTCTTTTCTTTTCTTAGTGAACCCGAGAGCTCATGCTTTGAGTTCTTCAAATCTTGTGAAAATTTGGCTAAGTGTTATACTTGTCTTGCTACTACTAGTAATATATAGTAACATGGAGGGTCAAGATGCAAACAAATGGGTGGTTTGGATGAGCTCTTATTAAATATCAAGTGTTGTGGTCCCATTGACCAAGTCAATTCTCTCAAGCTTTCAAGTTGCAAGACTTGTCTTGCTAACAAAGGTCCAATGAACCTTTAGCCCTTGCCACAATTCGTCCAAGGCATCATTAAGGGGGGGTGAAACGTGTCGCCCTCCCATTCGTCACAATAATACATTTTCCGACAATTTCATAATTCCGATAAATTTTTACAAGTCTCAAATCTTAACACCTGTGAGTTCTTACGTACGTTCTCAGAACATGTTATGTAAATACGGGGTGTAACAACGTTATACATTCTGAGTGTGATTGCGGGGTAAACCCCCAAGACATTATACCTCTCCGTGGATTTGCTACCCATGATGCGAGCATGGCGTATTTGCTCATCATGCCCGCAGGACCTAAGCGTGAAATAGTCCTCGCGGGTGAAATAGTCCTATGCTAGGAATACCTCACGCGGTCCACACGACCTATCCGGCGGATACGCCATACGAGAATACCTCATGCGGTCCATACGCTCATGTGAAATAGTCCTGCGAGTAGGATTGCTAAACGATACTATGGGCAGTGACCCTAAGTTGATCATAAGCTTCTTATTTTTATGCAAAGATACCTTACGGATGCACTTATGTGACTTTATCGCGCCCCGATTGGTCGGCAAGATAGGCGCCCTCCACAAAGCGGTCGATATGTTATGAAAGATAAGTAAGTTATATGGTAATGAACTTAATGATTTCTCCTAAGATGCACGTAAGAATTTGACTATAACTCTTATTGAAAACGGGAAAAGATAATGATGTACAACTAAGTTCATGAGTGGTAATGGCACGCAGATCCGCATTTACCTTTTATACTTGCTCGCCATTCTTTTGTACAGCTTATGATTTGTTATCGCATCTTATTTCCGCTCCATATTCTGCACTGTTGTAATCGACTTCTTCGGGCCGCTCATGTCCGCAGTTTAGGTATTACGCTGTGGATCCGCGAGCTTAGGATCCGGTTCAAGATTTTGAGACGGCTCCAATGTTCGGAGCTTGTCATCATAGTTATGTATATTCGTGGTACGGCGGCCTTGTCCGCCATAGTATTTTTCCAAACTCTTATGTCCGTAGTCATAACTTGTGGGTCGCTTTGTAAAAAAAAAGGTGGTAATCGCTTGGTTTTACATATTTATATGTATTCAGAAGGTAGCCTTATCGGCTAACCTATTATTTATTTCTTGTTAAGTTTACGATGTATGTTCCGCTACTATTCTCTAATGTATACCGTAAGTGGTGCGTGCAGTAGGCACTACCGCGTCGGCTCGTCGCGACTGCATAGCCTCGAGGTTGTAGATTTATGTACATTCAGGGGTATGGCGGGCCCCGTCTCACACAGCTTGTTATGTCAAAAATTCTTAGAGGTTTGTAGTCATATCTTGTGGATCGGGTTGTAAAGAAAAAGAGGTAATCGTTGGGTTATGTGTATACTTTTGTATGGCCTTATCGGCTAACCCGTTATTTATTTCTTTGAGTTGTATGTATGTTCCGCTACTATTCTCTCGATGTATACTGTAAGCGGTGCCTGTGTAGGCAACATGTCATGCCCGGGTCGTGACAAAAGTGGTATCAGAGCGCTTAGTCCTCTGAAAGTGTCTACATCGTGTCTAGTAGAGTCTTGGTTATCTGTGTGTTGTGCACCACATCTATAACCGTGAGGTTGCAGGACATTTAGGATTGGTTTCATTCTTCTCACTCGAGATCGCGGCAAGAGTCAGGTTGTTAGGTCGCTCTCACTAACGAGTTACGCTGATCGCAGCACTGAAAGCGCAGTGACCCAGGAGGGATTATGTGGATTGCGTATCCAGGTTGGTAGTAATTGTTGTATTGTTGGTATTATGACATACATCTATACGGATTTGTGTATGAGGGTCAGACGCGTGTTGCCTAGAATGATTTTATATTACCAAGAGTTGGTAAGGATTAATTAGATACCGGGAAGGTATGAAATAGTTTAATGAATTCTCATCAAGGTTTTACGTGCTAATTTGAAATAATTAAGTGTTACACCCCGTAAGTCCAGGACATGTATAAGAGAATGTACGTAAGGAAACAAGACTTGGAATTTGGTACGAAAGGAAGAATTGTTTTTCCGGCGGGAAATCTTCCGAACGTAGGAAAGGAAAAATGTTCGTTGTTGAGAATTGGATTCTCAAAATGCATTATTTGAAGAGTATGGAACTTTTAACATTATGGAAATTTATTTTTACGGTTTTGGTCACGTGGGGCCCACCCGAGGAATTTTACGTTTTGCGGGGCCCACGAGGGTTACGGAATTTTTATGGACGAATGAGAGGGCGACACGTGGCACCCCCACACTTGGTCTTGGTCGAATTTTGCAAGGCTAAAATTGTCATTTACCATGGTGGAAGATAAGTCTTTCTAAGCTTGAGATTGTTGACCAAGTCAACTTGTCCACTTGGCTATTATCCATGTGATCTTCATCTTAGCCACCCATTTGTTTAAGTCTAAGTCATCCAATGTGTTATATAAGCTTACTACTAGTGCAAGACTAGTCTTGAACACTTAGAAAAATTACACAACATTTTCTTGTTGCTAGAGAGCTCTCGGGTTTGTGGCTCTATCCACACAAAAAATTTGTATTTTTTCTCCATTAGCCACAAGACTTTAACCCAATGTCCCTAAGGGTATTGTAAGGATATCTCAATAGAAAGATTTCGGAAAAATGGCGTTTTCGTATTAGTCGCAAGGCGGAAACTTAAGGAGTTCTTCAACTTTGAAGTTGCAATATGAAGATGGGTTCTTCATAGGCTTCTAAGGAGTGCTTTGAGCGGATTGGAACTTGAGGAAAGGAGCTAAGAATTGCTAAGGAGCGACTTTGAATCTTGGAAATTTTAAGGGCTTATAAAGGTATAAATCGTGTCGTTTTAGTAATTAAGATTTACTTGTTGTAGTAGCTATGGATATTAGCAAGCATGAGGTGTATATTATGAAGTTTGATAAGTATATCGCTATCGAACCCTAATCCGAAAACAAGCATGTTAGCCTTAAGATTACAATTCAAGTTGATTATTAGTTTAAGTCGTCGCATGTTGTATAAGAAGGAAATTGTAGTTGTTGAAGTTGTTTATGACCTTAGAACTTGGAATTGGAAAAGGATTGGAAAAGACTTTGAATTGTTGGTTTGTTGGCCGAGAATGGCTAGTGAGTTTTAAACTACTTGGTATGAATCATGGGCGGAATTTTACACGTATTGTAAGGCGGTAATCCCTTTGTTTGGTTGTTGTTTTGAGCCTTAAACGTGGCGTGTTGGTTATTGTATTCGCCTTGAAAAAGGTGGCAAAGTGAGTAGAAACAAAGGAAGTGCTTCCGATTTTCTGAGAATTAGACCGTGATACTTAGTATTATTCTACGTTAGAGACTAGAAATTGATAGTCATGTTGTGACCATTATAGGTTGACACTTCTACGTACGGCGTATTCGGCTTAGCTTGTGGATTTAGCCGAAAAGGTTTGTGAACTATGTTACACCCCGTAATTCCAAGAGGATGAGATGAGAACGTACGAAAGGAAATAAGATTCGAAGTTGGAAAAAGAAAAAAAGTTGGCAGAATATTTTTGGACAGTTTTTCAGTCAAATTGTAAGCAGTATATCTCCTAGTATAATTGGGTTTTTTAGGTGTTTCAAAAGCCTAATATGAAGTTCATTGAGTCTAGTTTCCAACGCAACAAACCGCTCGTCGATAGGACATCGGAGTAGAAAGTTATGGACGTTACAAGATCGGCTGACAGAACAGACAGGGTCAGGCGCCGCGGCGCCGGCTGCAGGGCCAGGGCGCCGAAAGGCCTGAAATTGTCTGAAATTGCAGCGCCGCGGCGCCGGCTGCAGGGCCGCGGCGCCGAGGCGGGATTTTTGCGGAAATAAGGTAAAAAATAGAAGATATTTGTTGTGGAGGACCCCTGGGTGGGTGACAAGTGTCCCCAACTCGTGAACAAGATAAAGGCTATATAATACATGTCTTGCTAGATTTAAATCATTTGCAAGACTTCACCCAAATCTTCTCTTCTCTTCTCTCTCAAATGGTTAAAACCCTAGGCCTAAATGAGATTTTTGGAAAGGCAACAAGAAGGAAATATGTTGGCTTGTAGGGATTAGTAGAGATGATTTTAATGGAAGAAGAATTTCAAAAGAGTGAGCTAAAGTTGCTAAGGATCGACTTGTAATCTTGGAGCATATTTGGGCTAAATGAGGTATAATCTTCATCTTACTTTTGTAATTGAAGATTCCATGTTATTATAAGTTAGAAATGATCATGTGATATGTGTTATGAAGTTTGATGTTGTTATGGAAATTTGGAAGCTCAAAAAAATGACATGTTTAGCCATTTGAAATTGAAATATAATTTTGGTCGATAACTAGAATTGTCGATGTTAGCTACTTGAATATTATAGTTGTTATAATCAATCATGCCTTATAACATGTTATGCTAACAACTTGATTGAAATGGAAATTGGATAAGAATTGGTGTTATTGTACTCAATGCGCCGAATCGACTAGTAGTTTGTATTAGTTTGATATCTTTGTGGGGCAGAATTTTACACGCCTTGTAGGCGTGTAATCCTCATTGTTAACTACTTTGTTGAGCCTTAAATGTGGCGTGTTTGGTTATTGAATTCGGCCTTGAAAAAGGTGGCAAAGTATGTAGAAACAAAGGAAGTGCTGTCCGATTTTCCGTAGAATTTAGTGACTTTGCACTTGAAATATTCTACGTTTGAAGTAAGAAGTTAATAGACGTACTATGGTCATTATAGGTTGACATACTACGTACGGCGAATTGGACTTAGCAAGTGGATTAAACCGAAGAGGTATGTGGAACTTTATTATCTCTTGAGCATGACTAGGTTGTAAATGTATAATACGGTAGACGTACAAGATTTTGACAATCTAGGTCCATTTGATATCCTTGGCTTATTTTTAAGAATGCCCAAGTTGATTGATTTAGGGAATTAACTCACTTGTTTAAATATTAAGGATATCTTGGTTTTCAAAAGTTAAGAGACTTTAAGTATGTTGAAAGTATTTTTGATACTTGTTTTGTTGGAAAGTTTAAGCCTCTTGGTTTTAAAGAATAATGTAAGTTTATAAGGTATAAAGCTAGTATAACGGCTTTATGGGAAGTTGGTTATAATAGCTTTATGGAGGGTTAAAAAGAGTGATTTACTTTAAGTAATTTAAGTATGATAAATGACTTGGAATAATGAAAGACAAATTGATTTAAAGGCATCAATTACTTAAAGTTTTAAAAGAAAGAAGTCACTTGATTTAGAAGCCTATAATTGTATTTCTAAAAGGTATTGTGACTTGTCTTGAAAAGTAGTTGTGACTTGATACTATGGTTATTAGTATCTTGGAAGTTTTATATGAAAATGAGTCATTTTAAAAGAATAGGAGTACGTAGTACTTTGGGTTAAATTCCCGGATTTTTATAATGACATGTTAGTGCCTTAAGTAAACTAAAATGAGTGTACATGATAAGACTAATAAGAAGTTGGGGATTTCTTAACTTGCTTATATATGGTAAGATGTTTAGGCTTATGAGTGCTTATGTTATGTAAGATGTTCAAGAAGTGCTTATGTTATGTAAGATAAGTTTCAGAGTGCTTATGTTATGTGTGATAGCCGGTTTGTGTTAGTGGTATGTTATTCATTACTGGTCATTCTCGGGTTTGTGGCATTTGCATATTCCGTGGATTTACTACCCACGACGCAGGAATACCTCACGAGTCCGTAAGGGCTTACGCGGTGAAATAGTCCCACGCGCGGATACACTATCCGGCGAATACCTCACGCGAGTCCGTAAGGCGGCTTACGCGGTGAAATAGCCTCACGCGGGCGGATACACTACGCGAGAATACCTCACGCGAGTCCGTAGCGGCTTACGCGGTGAAATAGTCCCACGCGGGCGGATACCTTACGCGGAATACCTCGCGGGTCCACACGACCCATGCGGGTGAAATAGTCCTGGTAGGATTGCTTAACGATACTCCGCGGACGGTCCCGCTTTGATCGCGAGCTTCCTATTTTTATGTTGTAAGTATACTTTTGATTACTCATTGTTAGTAAGGCAATCGTGGTAATCGTTAATCGAAAGTTATCATACTTGTCTCCGCTTTATTATAGACTTATGATTTCATTACGCATTCTCGCCACATATTTGGTACACGTTGCATCGACCTCCTTCGGGCCGCTCACGCCGCAGTAGAGTACGCGCTGTCGATCCTCGCCTAGGATCACCGCTCACCGCTGAGAAGCTCATTTATTCCGGCTTATCCTCGGTATTGTCGGTTGTTGTACATTCAGAGTATGGCGGCCCCGTCCCGCCAAAGTTGTTATTCTGCAGGTCCGAGTCACATTGTTGATCGGGTTGTAAAGAAAAAATGTCGCTTTATTTGTATAGTTTACGGAAGCGTAGCCTTATCGGCTAGCCCGTTGTCATTTATGTTAAGCATTTTATCGGCGTATATTCCGCCGCTATTCTCGACGATATCGCGGGGTGCCCAGTAGGGCACCGCCGGGCCTGGGTCGTGACAAAAGTGGTATCATAGCGCTTAGTCCTCTGAAAGTGTCTACAGATGCAGTGTAGAGTCTTGATTATCGGTGTGTTGCGCACCACATCTATAATCGAGGTCGCAGGACATTTAGGATTGGTTTCATTCTTCTCACTCGAGATCGCGAGATAGAGTCGTATGGTTGTGGTCGCCTCCCTAACGAGTTATGATTGTTTGCAGCCTACGAGAAAGGCAAAGTGACTCAGAAAGATTATGTGGATCGCGTGATCCAAGTTGGTAATGTTTGTAGTATAGTTGGTAGTGCGACATACAACTATACAGATTTATGGATGGGGGTCACATATGTGTGGCCGAGGATGATTTCAGATTACCAGGATTTTGCTAAGGACTAAATAAAGACCAGGCAGGTATGAACAGTTAAGGAACTCTCATCAAGGTTTTACGTGCTAATTCGAGATAATTAGGTGATGATGAGTTGTGTGAGAATGAAATGGACCCTTAAGAGGTTAATTAAGGGACTTAATGGAAGACTATGTTAATAGATTGAGCTACGTAGTGGGATTTCGAGAATGGTACGTGAGATCCGATGGAGTAAGTATGGTTGTTGTGACAAGACAACCCGATTATAGTATATGAGAAGTTAGTGTACCCGCTATGGGGTGGGATCATTGATAGAAGTCCCGCCACGCGACAGGTCACGAGGTACAAGCCCGAGTCTAGTTAATCGCTTTACTGTTCGTGGACGTGTTCCACCGAACTGTGCGAGAGCCGGAAATGGCCTTATGTTGTTTAAAATAGTAACTCCAAAGATCGAGGCCCGAATCGCATGAAGGCTATGTACGACGCTTAGAATAAGTTTGAAGTACGGAAGAGTACGACCAAGAAGAAAGAGAGCAACCAAGTGTAAAGAAACGGAGCCCGAATTCACGAGGACCTTTCGGCGTGACTACACCCGCGAGTGTTGGGTGGTAGCCGAGCGGTAGATAATAGTTGCGAACGATACAAATCGTTGGACCCCAGCAGACTCCAGCAGAGTCGTATGCACGCATATCGAGGTCACATGAGCACGCTAGTTGGCCTCTTGTTATGCCAACGCGACTACGCAGAGAGATCGATTCGGCACCGCTTCCGTAAGCCTGTTATCGAGTGGAAAGGAAGAGAAGCAGGTAACCTGAATTATCCTTCTTTCTTTGACACGGTTGTTTTTAATAAGTCCGTGTGACTCGCTCATTCGAGGTAAATAGACGCAGTAAAGTAAGAAAAATTGAATTTGAAGGAATTTATGTTAAGTGCCCTTCGAGGTACTTCGAGTTGGCTCGTGGCGGTCGTACAATGCACCTTCCGATAATTTCAGGAAGTGTGCAAGGCATGAATAAAATAAGCACGAGTGTCGCTAAAACCGAGGGCATCTTTGGTAGGTTTTGAAAATCTACATGACTTTTGGCGCGCGTGATGATTAGATATTTATCGCACCAAGAGACCTCGTGATTAGGGTTGTGACTCCAAGGAAAGTTTATAAGAGGAGATAAGTTCTCCCCACGCAAAAGCGACGCTTTTACATATTATGGGGTCAAGGTACCCATGTTGTTAGACGTGATACGAGATCGTAAGGTCTTCGTATCGCCATGCCATAGGTTACAGCTTGTAGATAACCGTGGGAAAAGTGTTGTGTTGGGGTAATTAAGAACGACGCATTTAATTGGTCGGAAGTATCGTAAAGATATAAATGCAGTGGTACGCATGTATGAAATCACGATTATGAATCATGATAGAAATACTTTTGCTAATATTAAGCCTAAGGTAAGGTTATGACTGTAATGATAAATGAGAATACGACTATGGTTATGTAAGTTGCACGAGATATGATTACCCTGCACTAGTGTAAAGACTATTAGTAAATAATGGGAAGTAAGAACATTTCGAGGAAACGTGGTAACACCTAGCTATAGGCTCTACAACCGGAAAGGAAAATCGGGTTACTACTGACGAGATCAAGGAAATCTCCCCTAAATTGTGATTGATAGGAAGTCTTAGCCAGGAGGCAAGCAAAAGGATCAAATCTAAGTTAGTGACCAAGTTTGGTTGCAACAGAGAAAGGGAAACAGGAACCATAAGTGAGATTAAGGATACCCGAATATTTCGCAGGATTGAGAAAGGCTTTCAGTTATTGGAAGATAAGTTGACCACGACTACAGTTCTAACCCCTCCTGTGAGACTAGAGGGTTAGGTTATTATTTTAACACGTTGGGTGTTGGGTAGGTTGTGTGCTGATGCAACACGATAAGGTTAGAGCCTATGTTTCCCGGCAGTTAGGGAAGCATGAAAGGAAATTACGCCACTCATGATTTAGAGTCGGCGGTAGTTATTCGTGATTCAAGATCGAGGCATTCCTTATAGAGATTTCATGTGGATGTATGTGCGCAGACATAAAAGCCTTCTGATACCTTCGCATGCAGGTAGTAGAATTTGCGACAGCGACTGTGGTTAGAGTTATTCAAGGATTGTGTTATCAATATCCTATACCATCCGGGGAAGGCCAAGACAAATGATGTATACTCTTAGTCGCTGGTCTACGGGTAGTCCGTCGGATGAGCTGTGCAGGCATGGCGTGGTCCGTAAGATTCGTTAGCTAACGAGCCGGGTTCGCTTATTTGTTTCAAGGTTAATGAAGTTTAGATCCGCGGTTGCCGAGTCTTCCGTCAAGGAGGTAAAGAGGCGACGATGAGGATCCGCTTATGATACGCAGATCGAGATACCAGCTCCGAGAGGAGAAGAGCTCGCTTGAGTAGCACCGACGAGGTGCCGTGATATGAGGATAGATTGTGTGTACAGGTCTGCCGCAGGACTAGTCACAGGTTTTGGGGAGGCATACGGCTTATTGCTCAAATTTTTCGGGTCGACTAAGTTGTGTCGTGACCTCGATGTATGTACGGGTAAGATGACCTAAAAGGGACATAGCGAGTTTCATCGCTTAGTGTCCGAATTTGTAGCAGTCATGGTTGAGCACCGTAAGCCCACTGGGCTATCGCAGCGATTTAGATCCCGACTTAGATGTGGGAGGTAATTAAAACGGATCTTGTTACGTGGTGGCATCGCATCGAGGAAGCGCGACTCCACGTGGGTCATGGTAACAGTCGACGAAAACCACGTGTTCTTCCGGTTAGGACCACTTACTCCTACCGAGGTTCGTGCTAGCTTTTATAGCAGTGGGATTGTGAGACCGCACGGGTTCCTACGCTTATGATGTCGCATGATGAGCTCGACACGATAACTTCCGAGGTTTTTCGTAAGGGTTTTAGGACACAGCGAGTCTCAAAGTTGTATTACACCCTCGCATCACGGACGTGCAGCGCACTATCCGTGCACTCGAGGATAGGTCATGTACGTGTTCTTGATTTCAGAAATAGCCTGGAGGGTTAGTTGCCTCTTCTTGAGTTACGACGAGCAATGCATACCCTTCCAGATTCGATGGCCCCGTATGCAGGCCTTGTATGTAAGAAAGTGTAGATCGCCGGCTGATGGTTCGACATAGCCGAGGTTCGCTTATTTGGTCCGCATTTGATTCACGTGCCGATAAGGCGAAGCTTATCCGAAAGATTATTAGTAAGCTTAGAGTAAGCGTAAGCTTTATGCAGATAACCGACGCCGACACTTGGAGTTCGTGCCGACGCCAGAGCATAAGTATTGTATGTGGCCAGCGTGGCAAGTGTGATTATGTTGGGTGTAGTGGCGGACTATGCCAATATCCGTTTAGATTGGACTCCAAAAGAACATTCGAGGACGAATGTTTCTAAGAGGGGAAGAATGTTACACCCCGTAATTCCAAGAGGATGAGATGAAAACGTACTAAAGGAAATAAGATTCGAAGTTGGAAAAAAAAAAGTTGGCAGAATATTTTTGGACAGTTTTTCAGTCAACTTGGGAGAAGTATATCTCCTAGTATAATTGGGGTTTTTAGGTGTTTCAAAATCCTAATATGAAGATCATTGAGTCTAGTTTCCAACGCAACAAACCGATCGTCGATAGGACATCGGAGTAGAAAGTTATGGACGTTACAAGATCGACTGACAGAACAGACTGGGTCAGGCGCCGCGGCGCCGGATGCACGGCGCTTAAAGCCCAAATTGTCTGAATTGCAGCGCCAGCGCGCCGGCTGCAGGCGCTGGGCCAAGCGGATTTTTGCAGAAATAGGGTAAAAATAGAAGATATTTGTTGTAAAGGACCTCGGTGGGTGACAAGTGTCCCCCAACTCAGGAACAAGATAAAGGCTATATAAGACATGTCTTGCTAGATTTAAATCATTTGCAAGACTTCACCCAAATCTTCTCTTCTCTTCTCTCTCAAATGGTTAAAACCCTAGGCCTAAATGAGATTTTTGGAAAGGCAACAAGAAGGAAATATGTTGGCAAGCTTGTAGGGGATTAGTAGAGATGATTTTAGCGGGAAGAAGAATTTCAAAAAGATGAGCTAAAGTTGCTAAGGATCGACTTGTAATCTTGGAGCATATTTGGGCTAAATGAGGTATAATCTTCGTCTTGCTTTTGTAATTGAAGATTCCATGTTATTATAAGTTAGAAATGATCATGTGATATGTGTTATGAAGTTTGATAAGTGTTATGGAAATTTGGAAGCTCAAATTCGAAAATGACATGTTTAGCCATTTGAAATTGAAATACAATTTTGGTCGATAACTAGAATTGTCGCATGTTAGCTACTTGAATATTATAGTTGTTATAATCAATTGTGGCCTTATAACATGTTATGCTAACAACTTGGATTGAAATGGAAATTGGATAAGAATTGGTGTTATTGTACTCAATGTGGCGAATCGACTAGTAGTTTGTATTAGTTTGATATCTTTTGTGGGGCGGAATTTTACACGTCTTGTAGGCGTGTAATCCCCTATTGTTAACTACTTTGTTGAGCCTTAAATGTGGCGTGTTTGGTTATTGAATTCGGCCTTGAAAAAGGTGACAAAGTATGTAGAAACAAAGGAAGTGCTGTCCGATTTTCCGTAGTATTTAGTGACTTTGCACTTGAAATATTCTACGTTTGAAGTAAGAAGTTAATAGACGTACTATGGTCATTATAGGTTGACGTCACGCATTGACGCAATCGACTTAGCAAGTGGATTAAACCAAGAGGTATGTGGAACTTTCTTATCTCTTGAGCATGACTAGGTTGTAAATGTATAATACGGTAGATGTCACGACCCGATTCCGGGCCCGTGACTGGTGCCTTACCCCGGGCACCCTAGTGATACAACATCAGAGTAATCAACGGAACATAAAACGATACAAGACATAATATGAAATATGAAACAATAATCTGAGAAAACTTGCCTTTCTAAGCATATATGTAATTAACAACTTTTTCAACATGAGCTTTAATCCTTTTACAAACCCCGCCACAACAAAGATTACTGCACTCTAAGAATGATACGACAACAACGGCGGATGTGGCCCCGCCAAACCCCGAATGTAAACACTTACTACGACAGTGGACTATACCACCGATAAGCCTCCGAGAAACGGAGCTTCCCAAATCAAACGCGACTCGAGAGCTAGGATCAACGATCGCGGACTCTCAACTCGCGCAGATTTAACGCAGCCGGGCGAGGTCAAGATAACAGCACCGAGTATGTGAAACTAAAAATATCAGAAATGAAATCATAATAGTCTATAAAGCAGAGACATGTATGATAAGCAAACTACGCTCACAACAAATAAGCAACACGCCAAGTCGTGACTCACGCCTCAAAGTTATCACAATAAAACCGTGACGGCAAGTACGAAGGCATAGCCGACTACTAAGACCCACGCACCAAAAATACCACAAATCGTATCCCGAGGTCTTTCTAGACCGCACTACATGATCGGCCGCCACTCGCCCGCAATATCAATGCGCGCCTATCCTCGAACTCTCGCACCCGCATAGGTCACACACGGACCGCATGAGGTATTCCTCGAATCACGGTCCTGCATCGCCGAGGTATACCCTCGCATCGGGCGCAGCTAACCCTCGTATCCGCCAGGCTCCCGCAACCCGCATAGTCTCAAAAGACCGCATAGTCTCAACAAGATAGGGAACCCGCATCGTGCTAAACACCCGAATGATCAACTCGAGCTACCGCGACTCCGCATAGTCACGAGGACCGCATAGCCGAAAGACCGCAAGGGTGGCAAGCCCTCGGATAATAAGTCAAAGGGGTATGTGATACAATAACAAGATAAACGCTTAACGCTTAACAACGTAAGCACAACAAGAATGACCCCTTACATCACGATCACACAAGATACTAACACACGAAGATCCTAACATGTTTACTTATCACATCAACAAGAAAGTATTTACAAGGCTATCTCAAACCAACACAATCAAGTTATTCACACAAGGTACTTTATGCTAACAAGTTCGTATCTATCCCTAAAGTACTTCATACATTAAAGCTTTTAAAAGATCCATTGCTTTCACATAAGTCACACCATACCCGTAGTATAAAATAGAGTGATCGTCTTTTTAAGTAAACCAAAACACTTACCTTTGTAAAATCAAGTAACAACATTATTTTCCAAACGCTCAAGTTTGCCTAATTTCAAATGTTCACGCTTCTTATTTTAAAAAGGTTTCGTAGTTCATAGTCTTATTCATTTAAGAATATAATTCTCTTTTCAACAACTGGGAGACATAAGCCTTATATGGAAGTAGGATATTCTTGTTTATAACAATCTTATTACAAAAATCATGATCTAGAAATATCATTTTGTCTCATCTTAGCTTCTATGCAGATGGAGGTTTCTACGGTTTTATTAATACTTAATTAGTCAAAACATTTCCTTTTATTAACGCCGCAGTTGGTTTGTCGATACAAATTCTCGATTTCAAATCAAGAAACATTCTTAAGCCGTTATACCTAACTTCCCATAAAGCTAGTATTACTCTTAAGTTTTCCAAAACCAAGTATTACTTCTTCTTTCAAAATGATTCAAAATCTTTGCAATACTTCAAGTTCTTTATTAACACATAACAAGCCGCTTATAGTTCAAGCTTACCTTTTTAAAACCACATGTATTTTCTTACCAACATAAAGTCGTTATAACCAACTTCCCATAAAGCCGTTATAACACTTTATGTTTCAAACCAATCAAATACATTAAACACACGACGATACCGTACTACATAGTTACACACATATCATGCTGAAGAGATAGGAAGAGGTTCACATACCTCGCGACGGTATCGACTAATAGCAAAACGCCCAAGTACTTCCAACCGCGGCTACTCCTTGCCAAGTAGATCGCGCCACACGTAGTACTTCAACCTATAAGGCCACAAGGCGCTTTATTAACATTTAGATCTCATCGTAGAACATTCTACCAAAATTCAAAAGACTCTCCCGCAACAACAGAAATCTCCTCCTCTACCGAGGCCGCTACCAAGCCAACCAGTGGGGTTATATGTCTAACCCTAACGTACAATTCTACTCCACTGCACTACTACACAAGTTCATCAGAATACACCTATGTAATTACAGCTCAAGATTCTTCTTTAAATTCAGCTTAAGTCGCAAGACATTGCCGTAAGTATTATTCAGCTTAAGTCAAAAGACATTGCCAACTAACTACGTTCAATTCTATATATAGTATACTTCAACTATATATTCTAACAATATGTAATTTCCAATTACAATAGAGGGACAAGATATTTACCTCGATAAGCCCATAATTATCCGAGTTTAAAGTCGATCCAGTGGCAATCGCTTAGCTCCAACTCCGGCGCCCAACCCGCCTCCAAACTACCCTTAGAAGTTCTAACCAACTTCTACAAACTACTCCAACTAACCATGGAGATTTTCCTTGGTTTCAAGTAGTGACTGACGGGAAGTATAATAGTATAACTGGGCTTTTCAGATAGGTATGACCTTAGAATACTACAAGGTATACGGCTAAGGTAATTTGGGCATTATAACAATACTTTGAGAGTATTTCAACCAAGAGGGTGTATTATACGAGACAACTAGCAGTGGGGTACCCTGGCTAGCACCACTAGAGGGGGAGTGTACTTCGGCCAAGGCCTCTAGGAGAGGAGGCCTCTGGCCGAACTCAACACAAAGGGGAGGGAGAAGGAGAGCTTTCAAGACTTAGGCAAATTTGTGGATGAATTTGTCTTCCAAAGGGCTGGTATTTATAGGTCAAGTGAAGGCCAACCAACGGCCAAGATTATGCCAAGTGCAAGGCAAGTGTAGGCCAAGATTTAGACAAGTGTGCGTGGGTCCCACTTATCAATCAACACACAAAAATATCCTACCAACTAATGCACACCTTTCGCCAAGCTACCGCCCATCACTCCACCAACTCGGCGGTGACAAGTGTCGCCTCTCGTTGTCCAAAATGTTTCGCCTCTGAAAAATCCGCAAAAATTAAAAATGACATAGCCGAAATTCCCTACGAAAGTCGTGGAAAACGCTTTCACAAAAACGACTCTAATCGTGTTGTGAACAAAGTGAAATTGTCCAAGCCTTATTCTCAAGTTCAAATTTTCTACGCACGCCCCACGCACATACTGAAATACGGTATAACATTCTCCTTAGAAACATTCGTCCGAATGTTCCTTCTAAGTCTCAAAACAAACGCCGGTATAGTCCTCACCGCTATACTTATTTAAAAACAATCTCGCACGCATGGCCACTTTAACCAACTGCGCAAAATACTTACCTTCAAGTCCACGAGGAAACACCTCTAACATCACCACAACCACCTCTCCGGGTCTAAAATATACTTCCTTCGTGACCTTCTCTTTACAAAAGAAATGATACCACTTTTGTCACTTTGCCGCGAGGTTCACTCCGGCGACCCAACAAATGGTACCGGCCGCACGCGATCCCCGAGGCCGACGACACTCAACTCTTACCACATTTCGATATCGCCGCTTTCCAAAACTCGGGTTACTATCCCTAACGTGGTCATCATTAATCGGGAACACTCGACGGATCTTTGATACTTCAACATCACAATACGAAGACCGGACGACCGCTTCCTACGCCGGACGGCAAATGCTAACATATAGGCAACCCGCCTATCCTTCACATGAACTCACAAAGGCCCAAAGTAACTCGCTAAGTTCCTCTCGCTTTTCCAAAACTCGCCGCACTCCAAACCGGTGGTACTTTCAAGACCGACCATCAACCTGAACTCTAAGCGTCGTCGCCGATTATCCGCACGATTTCCCCTGAGCTGCCAGAACTTCTTCTAGACAAGCTTCTCACTATCCACATCACCGGAACAAGCTCAACCAACCGTCTCGAACCTTGCCAACATCGAACCAATCGACCAAGAACTTACACTTCCGCCCTTACAAGGCTTCATAAGGCGACATCCGAGCACTGAAATGGTAGCTTAAACGCTCCCTCTACAGGAGACAACAATCCCCACAACTACCCCTGAAATCCACACACTGGCCCGAGGGCGAATGCGATTCTGAGACTCACCTGAGTTCTTAACCTTGCCTGGTAAAACTTCCAGAAACAAAAACAGCCGTAACCTGGGCTCCACTGTCTGCCATAAGGTGAAGGTAGGCACCCCGTGCAGCCTTACAACCTTTCTGAGGTCTCAACACAGCCGTGTAAACGGTCCTGACCGACGAACACGATGGGCTGCCCCCATCGGCCCGACTACTGGTTGAATGCATCCACGAACTCGTACGCTGGTTAACTAAACTTGGGCCTAACACCCTCGTGACCCTACCACAAGGCGGGACCACCACAAACTGACCCCATCATCAAACCGGCCGCGGGTTGACCCGCAACGTGTCCTCAACCCGACCCGGCAACGCGCAAAACGCTAGCTCCCCGAAGGAAAACTCTCACTAATCACGTTACGAAAACCTAGCGGTCTTCTTAGCTCAACTACCCTCTTATATTCCACACTACTAGGGACCTATCCCAACATAACTCACGTGCACTACGCACTTCCGATAAGGGTCAAACATAACACTACACCTTTTCTTGAGATGGCCTCACCTCTAAGGTCTTTACGTAAAAAGCTCTAAGGCTCACACCTTCTCTATCCCCCAAAATCTTACTCGGTTAAACAACCATGATTTCTAATCACAAAAAAAAAAATATACACACTGCTATCAGAACATAGCACTTAAGATATACTCATCTCATCATACGTACTAATCTCTAGAGGGTTAAGGATAAACTCAGATCTCGCTCCACTCCTTAAGTCGTTCTAATCAAACTCGCCGTAGGCGATAGCTAAGGAAGATGACAAACTACCCACCGATCCTGAAGGCTAAGTCCTCCCGCAAGGACACTCTTTCCACATCAGACCCTGACGGTCATAGGTACAACAAGTACCAACTAAAAATATGACATTCCCGATGACGCTCGTCACACCGCGTGAACCGGAAGCTCGGAGTTCGACCACTCGCGCACCCGAACGCCCCGAACCTCGCGGAGGACCACTGCGACCGGTGGATGTGCATAATCAAATCTCGCGGTGAGGTGACTCGCCGAAAGTTACCAAAGGACCTTGCCGCTGCCTCTTCGCCGCCTCGTTAACCCGCCGATCTACGCTTTCTACCGCGTGCATAAGCCCGCATACGTGCCATGCCGCTTCAATCAAGAACTTACTCTTGCACAACCTTCTCGTTGAAATACATCAAGACTCGCGGTACATCGGTATACTCTCTGGTAGCCAAATCCATAGTTAGTAACAGGGTCGCCTCCTTGAAATCTATATTCACTGCTCCCTGGCCGCGAAGGTTCAAATATCATGGCCGCAGTAGGAACTGCTGCCGCCGTGCTAAACTCTGCTGGGGCTAGTGACGTCGCAGAACTCCCCGAATGAAGCACCACTCAAGGTGACAATTGGGCCTGTGCCCACGTAACCCTCTCAGATTTACTCGCAGCCTCCTCGGCCGCTTTGCCTCACGGGCCCGGGTTGCCTCACGCAGGCATAACGATAAGTGGAAATAATTTCGTCGTAGGTCCAACTTACAACACAACTCTAAGGCACGATCTCGAGTGAGAAGAATAGAAACCAATCCTAAATACCCTATAGCCTCCGATTATTGGTGGTGCACAACACACCGATAATCAAGACTTCATCGGATACGGTCAGACACTTTCCGAGGATTAATCGCTTCGATACCACTTTTGTCACGACCGATTCCGCCCGTGATCGTGCCTTACCCTGCACCCTAGTGATACAACATCGAGTAATCAATGAACATAAACGATACAAGACATAATATGAAATATGAAACAATAATCTGAGAAAAACTTGCTTTCGGCATATATGTAATTAACAACTTTTTCAACATGAACAGCTTTAATCCTTTTTACAAACCCCGCCACAACAGATTCATGCACTTAAGAATGATACGACAACAATGGCGGATGGCTCCCGCCAAACCCCGAATGTAAACACTTACTACGACAGGGACTATACCACCGATAAGCCTCCGAGAAACGAGCTTCCCAAACGCCAAATCGTGACCTCGAGAGCTAGGATCAACGATCGGTGGACCTCAACTCATGAGATTTAACGCAGCTCAAGGAGGTCGATAACAGCACCGAGTATGTGAAACTAAAAATATCAGAAATGAAATCATAATAGTCTATAAAGCAGAGACATGTATGATAAGCAAACTACGCTCACAACAAATAAGCAATCACGCCAAGTCGTGGACTCACGCCTCAAAGTTATCACAATAAAACCGCACGGCAAGTACGAAGGCATAGCCGACTACTAAGACCCACGCACCAAAAATACCACAAACCGTATCCCGAGGTCTTTCTAGACCGCACACATGATCGGCCGCCACCGCCCGCAATATCAATGCGCGTCTATCCTCGAACTCTCGCGACTCCGCATAGGTCACACACGGACCGCATGAGGTATTCCTCGAATCATGGTCCTGCATCACCGAGGTATACCCGCATCGAAGCGCATAACCCTCGGTATCCGCCTAGGCTCCCGCAACCCGCATAGTCTCAAAAGACCGCATAGTCTCAGCAGACCGCATAGGAATCCCCGCATCAGCTAAACACCCGAATAATCAATCTCGAGCTACCGCGCTCCGCATAGTCACGAGGACCGCATAGGCCGTAAAGACCGCATCAAGCGGTGGCAAGCCCTCGGTATAATAAGTCAAAGGGTATGTGATACAATAACAAGATAACCGCTTAACGCTTAACAACGTAAGCACAACAAGAATGACCCCTTACATCACGATCACACAAGATACTAACACACGTAGCATCCTAACATGTTTACTTATCACATCAACAAGAAAGTATTTACAAGGCTATCTCAAACCAACACAATCAAGTTATTCACACAAGGTACTTTATGCTAACAAGTTCGGGTATCTATCCCTAAAGTACTTCATACATTAAAGCTTTTTAAAAGATCCATTGCTTTCACATAAGTCACACCATACCCGTAGTATAAAATAGAGTGACTGTCTTTTTAAGTAAACCAAAACACTTACCTTTGTAAAATCAAGTAACAACATTATTTTCCAAACGTTCAAGTTTGCCTAATTTCAAATGTTCACGTTTCTTATTTTAAAAAGGTTTCGTAGTTCATAGTCTTATTCATTTAAGAATATAATTCTCTTTTCAACAACTGAGACATAAGCCTTATATGGAAGTAGGATATTCTTGTTTATAACAATCTTATTACAGCAGCCATGATCTAGGAAATATCATTTTGTCTCATCTTAGCTTCTATGCAGATGGAGGTTTCTACTGGTTTTATTAATACTTAATTAGTCAAAACATTTCCTTTTATTAACGCTGCAGTGGTTTGTCGATACACATTCGATTTAAATCAAGAAACATTCTTAAGCCGTTATACCTAACTTCCCATAAAGCTAGTATTACTCTTAAGTTTTCCAAAAACCAAGTATTACTTCTTCTTTCAAAATGATTCAAAAATCTTTTGCAATACTTCAAGTTCTTTATTAACACATAACAAGCCAGTTATAGTTCAAGCCAGTTACCTTTTTAAAACCACATGTATTTTCTTACCAACATAAAGCTGTTATAACCAACTTCCCATAAAGCCGTTATAACACTTTATGTTTCAAACCAATCAAATACATTAAACACATGTACGTATACCGTACTACATAGTTACACACATATCATGCTAGAAGAGATAGGAAGAGGTTCACATACCTCGCGACGAGTATCGACTAATAGCAAAACGCTCCAAGTACTTCCAACCGTCGGCTACTCCTTAAGCCAAGTAGATCGCGCCACACGTAGTACTTCAACCTATAAGGCCACAAGGCGCTTATTAACATTTAGATCTCATCGTAGAACATTCTACCAAAATTCAAAGACCTCCCCAACAACAGAAATCTCCTCTCTACCGAGGCCGGCTACCAAACCAACCGGGGTTATATGTCTAACCCTAACGGTACAATTCTACTCCACGGTACTACTACACAAGTCTCCATGAATACGTTCTATGTAATTACAGTCAAGATTCTTCTTTAAATTCAGGCTTAAGTCGCAAGACATTGTAAGTATTATTCGGGCTTAAGTCAAAAGACATTGCCAACTAACTACGCTCAGTTCTATATATAGTATACTTCAACTATATATTCTAACAATATGTAATTTCCAATTACAATAGAGGACAAGATATTTACCTCGATAAGCCCATAATTATCCGAGTTTAAAGTCGATCCAGGCAATCGTTTAGCTCCAACTCCGCGCTCCAACCGCTCCAAACTACCCTTAGAAGTTCTAACCAACTTCTACAAACTACTCCAACTAACCATGGAGATTTTCCTTGGTTTCGGTTAGGTGGTGACGGGAAGTATAATAGTATAACGGGCTTTTCAGATAGGTATGACCTTAGAATACTACAAGGTATACGGCTAAGGTAATTTGGGCATTATAACAATACTTTGAGAGTATTTCAACCAAGAGGGGGTGTATTATACGAGACAACTAGGCTGGGGGTACCTGGCTAGCACCACTAGGAGGGGAGTGTACCTCGGCCAAGGCCTCAGGAGAGGAGGCCTCTTGGCCGAACTCAACACAAGGGAGGGAGAAGGAGAGCTTTCAAGACTTAGGCAAATTTGTGGATGAATTTGTCTTCCAAAGTGGGTATTTATAGGTCAAGTGAAGGCCAACCAATGGCCAAGATTATGCCAAGTGCAAGGCAAGTGTAGGGCCAAGATTTAGACAAGTGTGTGTGGGTCCCACTTATCAATCAACACACAAAAATATCCTACCAACTAATGCACACCTTTCGGCCAAGCTACCGCCCATCACTCCACCAAATTGAGGGTGACAAGTGTCGCCCTCTCGTTGGTCCAAAATGTTTCGTCTCTCGGAAAAATCCGCAAAAATTAAAAATGACATAGCCGGAAATTCCCTACGAAAATTTGTCGGAAAACGCTTTCACGAAAAACGACTCTAATCGGGTGTTGTGAACAAAGTGAAATCGTCCAAGCCTTATTCTCAAGTTCAAATTTTCTACGCACGCCCCACGCATATACTGAAATACGGGTATAACAAGACGACAAGATTTTGACAATCTAGGTCCATTTGATATCCTTGGCTTATTTTTAAGAGACTTTAAGTATGTTGAAAGTATTTTTGATACTTGTTTTGTTGGAAAGTTTAAGCCTCTTGGTTTTAAAGAATGTAAGTTTATATATAAAGCTAGTATAACGGCTTTATGGGAAGTTGGTTATAATAGCTTTATGGAGGTTAAAAGAGTGATTTACTCTAAGTAATTTAAGTATGATAAATGACTTGGAATAATGAAAGGAAAATTGATTTAAAGGCATCAATTGCTTAAAGTTTTAAAAGAAAGAAGTCACTTGATTTAGAAGCCTATAATTGTATTTCTAAAAGGTATTGTGACTTGTCTTGAAAAGTAGTTATGACTTGATACTATGGTTATTAGTATCTTGGAAGTTTTATATGAAAATGAGTCATTTTAAAAGAATAGGAGTACGTAGTACTTTGGGTTAAATTCCCGGATTTTTATAATGACATGTTAGTGTCTTAAGTAAACTAAAAATGAGAGTGTACATGTATAAGACTAATAAGAAGTTAGGGGATTTCTTAACTTTCTTATATATGGTATGATAAGCCGGTAGTGCTTATGTTATGTAAGATAAGCCGGTAGTGCTTATGTTATGTGTGATAGTCGGTTTGTGCTAGTGGTATGTTATTCATTACGGGGTCATTCCCCGGGTTTGAGGCATTTGCATATTCCGTAGATTTACTACCCACGATGCGAGGAATACCTCATGCGAGTCCGTAAGGGCTTATGCGGGTGAAATAGTCCCATGCGGGCGGATACAGCCTATGCGAGGAATACCTCATGCGAGCCCGTAAGGGCTTATGCGGGTGAAATAGTCCCATGCGGGTGGATACAGCCTATGCGAGGAATACCTCATGCGAGTCCGTAAGTGCTTATGCGGGTGAAATAGTCCCATGCGGGCGGATACAACCTATGCGAGGAATACCTCATGCGGGTCCACATGACCTATGCGGGTGAAATAGTCCTGCGGGTAGGATTGCTTAATGACATCGCGGGTGGTCCCGCTTTGATCGCGAGCTTCTTATTTTTATGTTGTAAGTATACTTTGATTACTCATTGTTAGTAAGGCGCGTGTATCGTTAATCGAGTTATCATACATGTCTCCGCTTTATTATAGACTTATGATTTCATTACGCATCCTTCCGCCACATATTTGGTACATGTCAGACCGACGCCCCGGGCTGCGTTCATGTCGCAGTGAGTCTTCGATCTTCGCTCTTAGGATCACTGCTCAAATTGTTGAGAAGCTCCTTTATTCCGGAGGCTTATCCCTGGTATTGTCGGTTGTTGTACATTCAGGGGTATGGCGGGGCCCTGTCCCGCCAAAGTTGTTATTCTTAGAGGTCTGTAGTCACATTGTGGATTGGGTTGTAAAGAAAAAAAAATGTACTGTTTTATTTGTATAGTTTACGGAAGGTGGCCTTATCGGCTAGCCTGTTGTCATTTATGTTAAGCATTTTATCAGTTGCGTATGTTCCGCTGCTATTCTCTGATGTATACCGAAGGGGGTGCCCAGGTAGGGCACCAGTCGCGGGCCCGGGGTCGGGTCGTGACAAACTATCTCCTCTTCTAGCATGATTCCTTAAGATAAAGAAAGTATGTCCTACTCCTTAAATGATTCATTCCGTGGTTGTACTTGGATTGCCTAATATAGAATTTGTTCTATGTACTTCCTTGATTGTACTTTGATGTTTAAATTGTAAGTTGTATAATCCATTGCCTTGGTGGAGTTTGGATTCTTAAGGGTGAAATTATTTTGCTTAAAGTACATAGAGTCTTGAAAAGGAAGTGGTTTTCCAAAACCTAAGGGTTGTTATAATGACCTTAGGGGAGTTAAATGAGTGATTTACTTAATTGGTTTAAAAGAGGAGAAATGACATGATTTAAGAGAAGTAACTTGTTTTAAATGAGTGATTTACTTGAGGTTTAAAAGTAGAAGAAACTTTTTTTCTAAATATTAAGAGACTTGAAGTATTTGAAAGTTAAGAACTTGGTTTGTAAGTATGTGATACTTGGTTTTAATTAGTATAAGTCTCTTGGTTATAAAAGGAATGAATATGTCTAAAACCATAAAGGGTTATAACGGCTTTATGGGAAGTTGGTTATAACGGCTTTATGGAAGGTTAAGAAAGTTGTCTATTTTTGATTAATGGGCATAGGTTGCCTAGATTTTGAAAATTTGAAGTTACTTGATTTCAAGCTTTGAAATGAGTTTTCTAAAAGTGTAGTAACTTACTTTGAAAAATAGACACACCTTGATACTACGGGTGTTGGTATCTTGGGGTTTTACATAGAAAGGAGTATTTTGAAAAGAATGTACGTACGTAGTACTTTGGCTTGATTAATTGAGAATTATTCTATGTGTGCTTTGATAAGTACTTTGGCTTGATTAATTGAGAATTATTCTATGTGTGCCTTGATAAGTACTTTGGCTTGATTAATTGAGAATTGCCTATGTGTGCTGGTGATAGCCTTTGAGTGCAAGTATTATGTTTTATTACGTTGCCGACTTCTCGGTTGGAGAACCGTCTTGTTGTAGAAGTTACTTGGACGCATCGACGCTGTGATGTGGGATTCCACGGGTATGCTTCCGTTATTTGTAGTACTTAGGTTAAATTCGGATTTTTATAAAAGACATGGTAGTGCTTATGTTTTGTTTGACGGCCGGTTGAGATAGGGTAAGAGTATAAGTGAGGGGTAAACCCCCAAGACGCTATACCACCTTCTCCAGGGTAAGAGTATAAATGAGGGGTAAACCCCAAGACGTTATACTCGCTATACCACATTCTCGAGGTAAGAGTATAAATGAGGTAAACCCCAAGACGTTATACCCGCTTTACCACCTTCTCGGGGTAAGAGTATAAATGAGGTAAACCCCAAGACGTTATACCACCGCCGTTTTCCTACTGCCCGCATGCAGTTTTAGGACACGTGGGACTTGGTGTTCATGTATGCCTATTGGTGTTATATTATATCATGGATCTGGCGGTGAGAAAGGATTCCACGCATGATTGATATTATGGGCGTGAGACCCATGGTTATATTTTAGAAATGACTTGAGGGCATGCTGTCACGACTTATTATGGCCTTATGTGTTGTGTATCGTAGGTTGGCTATCATACATGTCTCTGTTTGTTTAGACTGTTATGATTTCATTACGATTTCATCATTTCACATACTTGGTACATTTTTCATCGACCTCCTTGGAATGCGTTCATGCCGAGTTTAGGCACCTTGATTTGGTGATCGGCAGTGTAGGACCTGCTCGAGTTGTTTTGGATAGCTCCTTCTTCATGAGTTTATCTTTTGGTATAAGTTCCTTGATGCAGACTTTTGCGATTATATGCGGCGGGGCCTTGTCTAGTCATATTTCAGTATAACTCTTAGAGGTCTGTATTCATATGTGGGATTGGACTCATGTATGGTGTAGTGTCTTTTGTTTATGTATATTATATGGCAGCCTTGTCGGCTTTGCCTTGCACGTACGTTGGTTTTTTTAAAAAATAAAAATGAGGTGTTATTTAATTTCCGCAGTTTGCTTAGTTGTTAAGGTAGAAGGGTGTCCAGGTAGGGCACCAGTCACGGGCCCGGGGTGTTATACCCCGTTTTTCCAGAGTATGTACGTGAGGGCGTACGTGTACAATTTGAGCCTTAAGTAGGCATAGTTTCGAAATTTGTACACAAGTGCCGAAAGGAGTCGTTTTTCGACGAAACGTTTCCACAGCTTACGTTGGGAAAATTCCGGCTATGTCATTTAGTATTTTTGCGGATTTTTCCGAGCGACGGAACATTTTTGGACCAACGGGAGGGTGACACTTGTCACCTCTCATTGACGGCAAAGAAGGCTTGGCCTTGGCGATTGGCTCCTCTTTTGTGCCTTGCTTTGTGGCTTGTTTTGTGGAGTGTTTTGTGGAGTGTTTTGTGGGTGCACTTGGCTTGATCTTGGCCTTACACTTGCCTTGCACATGGCTTGATCTTGGCCATTGGTTGGCCTTTGGGTTTGCTATAAATACCCCCTTAGTTGATGAACTTTCTTCATCCAAAAATCATTTCCAAGTCTTGAAATCTCTCCCCCTTTGTGAGTTGAAATTCGTCCAAGCCTCCCCCCCTTTGTGGAGCTTGTGAGAGGTCTCCCCTTAGAGAGTGAGGCTTGTGGTGGGTACCCCCAGCCTAGTTACTTTCGTATAATACCGCTTGTTGTGGTATAGAAATACTCTCCTAGTATTGTTATAATGCCCAAAATACCTTAGCCTTATACCTTGTAGTATTCCAAAGTTACCTCTTTACGTAGAGTCCGGAAATACTACCTTTTGTCCTTTTAGTCTCAAACCGAAACCCTAAGGAAACCTTCACTGTTGGTTGAAGTTTTGGAGTAGAAGTTGGATAGAACTTCTAAGGGTTGTTTGGAGCACTCGGGTAGGAGCTAAACCTTGCTCAGGCGCGACATTATACTCGGATAATTTTGGGCTTATCGAGGTAAACACTACTGTCCTTCTATTGTAATTGGAAATTACATGTTGTAAGAATATATAGTTGAAGTATACTATATATAGAACTATACTTAGTACTGTGGCAATGTCTTTTGACTTAAGCCTGAAGAATTAAGAATCAAGAATGTAATTACATAGGGTCAGACATATGAGACTTGTGTAGTATTCTTGTAGTAGAATTGTACACGTCCGGTTGGGCGTGTAAAACCACGTTGGCTTGGTAGCGGCCTCGACAGAGAAGGAGATTTACGTTGTGGCGGGGAGATCTGCGAATTTTACGTAGAATATTCTACGTTGTGGTCTAGATGATAATAGGCGCCTTGTGGCCTTATAGGTTGAAGTACCTACGCGTGGCGCGATTTACTTGGCTTAAGGAGTAGCCGACTGTTTGGAGCGTTTTGCTATTAGTCGATACTCGTCGCGAGGTATGTGAACCTCTTCCTATCTCTTCTAGCATGATATGTGTGTAACTATGTAGTACGCAGTGAGCGATACGTGTTTAATGTATTTGATTGGTTTGAAACATAAAGTGTTATAACGGCTTTATGGGAAGTTGGTTATAACAGCTTTATGTAGGTAAGAAAATGGGTTGTGGTTTTTAAAAGATAATTGATTTGATTTATAACTGGCTTGGGGCGTTATAATAAAGAACTTGATGTATTTCAAAAGATTTATAAATCGTTTTGAAGAAAGAGTAACACTTGGTTTTAAAGGTTTTAAAAAGAGTTATGCTAGCTTTATGGGGAGTTAGGTATAATGTCTTAAGAGAGGTAAAGAAAATGGTTTACTAATGTTAGAAGTTAAGAGACTTGATCTTATAAGATAAGAGACTTAACTTATTTGTGTTAATGTGAATGTTTGTGTGAAACCTCATTCGTGAGTAATGAGTACTTGGTTTTATCTAAAGGGATAATGTTTCTTGATTTGGAAATCGAATGTGTATCGACTGCACGCTGCGGCGTTAATAAAGGAAAATGTATTAAATAATGATGAATTGTATTAAAACGGAGAAACCTCCATCTGCATAGAAACTAAGATGAGACAAAATGATATACATTTTCTAGATCATGGTCTTTGTAATAAGAATGTTGTAAACAAGAATAACCTACTCTACGTAGGCATATATTACTCAATTGTTCTAAAAAGGAATCAAGTGATTAAGTTTATGAACTATGAAACCATTTGAAAATGAGAAGCTTGAGTAATTGAAACTAGGCAAACTGGAACTTAGGAAAAGAATGTTGTTACTTGATTTTGAAAAGGAATGTGGGTTGGTCATTCTAATACTACTTATCGGGTGACTTTTATAAAAGTAATGGATCTCTTTTAAAAGAACTTAACGTATGTAGTACTTTGGAGTTAAAACCGGACTTTGGCATAAAATGAAAGTACTTTGAGTTGTATGAAACTTGCTATGCTTGTTGTTGTGAAACTTGCCTATGCTTGTTGTTGTGAAACTTGCCTATGCTTGTGATGATAGCCTTTGTTGTGCAAGTGTGGTATTTCAGTATTCTGCGTCTCGATAGAGGTCGACTTATTGAGAACTTACTTGACGTCTTTGGCGGTGATGGAGAATTCCACGGGTATGCTCGCTGATAGTGTTATTCCGTGGACTAGCTCTCCATGAGGTTTCTTCTTGTTCGGCTGGGTATCGGTGGTCGGCTCGCACTTGCCCCGTCTCGTGGTGATTCGGCCTTGGTATCTGGTAGTCACCGTGACTTGCCTGCGGTCTGATGTGAAGTTTCGTGATCGACCTTGGTCCCCGTGGTCGACCACCGTACTTGCCGGTCGGTGCGTGGCCGGCCTTGGTATCCTGAGTCGGCTCTCGCACTTGCCTCGGCCGTGTTTTGGTTGCATTGTATTATTGGTACGGTCGGATCTGTAGTTATACTTGTCTTATGCAGTGCTTTATAACATTGGTGGGACATGGTGTTCATGTATAATCCTTGGTATGGTTATATCATAAAGCCGGCGGTGAGGAAGAAATTCCACGCACGCAGTGATAATTTGGAGCGTGAGTCCTGTCTTGATATAGCGGTTATATGTTATATATCGTAGTTTGGTCATCATACATGTCTCTCGCTTTATATAGACTATTATGATTTCATTTCTGATTTTCTGATTTCACATACTGTTGTCTTGACCTCCTTCGGTTGCGTTCATGCGCAGTAGAAGTACATTGGCTGTCGATCCCCGCTTGTAGGATCACGTTTCCGCGTTTTGGGAAGCTCCGTTCCTTAGGAGGCTTATCTTTGGTAGCTTTCCCTGAGATGTAAGTTCTTGTACATTCAGGGGTATGGCGGGCCAGTCGTCATAGTTATTATTCACTTCTTAAGTGCAGCCTTTGTTGGCGGGGTTGTAAAAAGGATTATCTTATTCGATTAAAAAAATGTGTTTATATATTCATGAAGGCAACCGTTTTGGTTGGACTGTTTTTGTCATAACTATATTTATATTGTTAAATTTTTTATTTCCATTGGTTTTCTCGATGTTGTATCACTAGGGTGCAGGGTAAGGCACCGATCACGGGCGATTTGGGGTGTGACAAAGTGGTATCGAGCGATTAATCCTCGGAAAGTGTCTGAACCGTGTCTAGTAGAGTCTTGATTATCGATGTTGTGCACCACATCTATAATCGTGAGGCTATAGGACATTTAGGATTGGTTTCCATTCTTCTCATTCCGAGATCGTGCCTTAGCCGAGTGATAAGGTGGACCCTACGGCGTGTTCGTTTTTACGATTATGCCTCTGCGAAGGCAACGGGCGGCAAGGCAAAGAGGATCTGCGAGTAAAGCGGCGAGAGACCACGATACTGAGCCTCGATCCGCGATGCAGGCGAGGAGATGAGTTACAAGGAGGCCCGATTAATGGCGGGGTTGTGGCAGACACGAGGATAAGTGGGCCTTGTAGCGGAAGATGCTGATGGTTCACCCTAGATCGAATAGTTCGAGGCTTCGGATTTTACGAGTTGTAGGCGCGAGTTTTATGGGTGAGGCACGAGGATGATCCGCGGGAGTTCATCAGCGATTCTGGATCATGAGTGATCGAGGCATCGGAGGTCGAGTCGGTGGCCCTAGGTTCACATCAATGCGTGATACCGCGATGATCGGATTTGATTCTTGGGAGCTGTCGAGGAGAGCATGCACTTCCAGCGGTATGGAACGAGTTCTCGGAGGCTTTTCTTGCACATTTCTTGCCTCACGGATGAGAGGGCTCGGGCGGCGATTTTTGGTGTTCTGGCGAGCGGCGACGTTCGGAGTACAATGTGAGTTGACTCATTGGCGATGCGTCCGCGTTAGTAGCTAGTATGGAGGATCGAGTGCACCGATATGTTACTGGCTCGATGATTGCCTTGCAGAGTTGTTGGTGTAGCTCTTGGCCGGCATGGACATCGCCGCATGCGGCGTATACACTGATGTGAGGAGCGGATTAATCGGCGGAATGACCAAAGTCAGCGAAGAGGGCGTAGCAGCGGGTCCTTTGGTGACTTTCGAGGCGGACCGCCAGCCGACTAGTTATGTACCTCGTCGGTCAGTGGTCCTCCCAGGCTTTCGGACCGCCGGATATTCGGGAAGCGGTCGGGGCTCCTGAGTTTGATTTTCGGGAGAGCGGGAGTGCTCGCGGATGAGGTTGCCCATGTCTCAGTGTGGCGTTGTGGAAAGCTTCATAAGGGAGAATGTCGTACTAACTCGGGAGATTGTTATTTTGCGGCCCAGCAGGCCATCGGCAGAAGCTGTCCGACGAGGTATGCGGTAGGATAGCATGGACTCTTAAGCGATTGCGGGTTCTTCACGCCGTAGCGAGCGGGATGTTTGTACCGGAAGGCCGGTAGAAGTCGCGATGGGAGTTCGATTTTAGCGGTCCTTGAACCGCCTAGTTTGAGTATATCCTTAACCTACAGAGTTTTGTTTGTATTGATGTTGTTGATGTGTTTAATGTTATGTTTGGATAGCTTTGTGCTAAAATGTGATTTAGAAACACAGTTAGTGAAAAGGGTAAGTCACAGGTAGTGTGAGATGGAAGTGGTAGCTTTCATGATGTGAAATAGTAAGATTGTTCGGATCGGGGAACAAGAGTTAGCGGTTGAGGTCGGGTTGAGGACCATTTGCGGGTCAACCGTAACAGTTTGGGGTGGTCGATTCTGGGTGGTCAGCGGTGGTAAGTCACGAGGGTGCTAGGCCCAGTTTAGATGACCATCGTATGAGTTCGTGGAATCACGTTCGATCGAGAATCTGTTCGTGAAGGCGGGAATGGCCTTAGGGAGTCGAGGTTAGTGAGATGACCAAGTTTGAGGTAGTGACTCGAGGGTTGGAAAGCGAAGCGTTGAAAGAAGTGTGATGCGGATACTAGAGCGAGTTCGAGTGTTAGTGACGAGTACTACGAGAAAGGGAGAAGTGAGCGTGTGTTTTGTGGCGGTGTGGCATGATTGTTTTAAATGCGTATAGCGGTGAAGACTATCGGCGCTGTTTGTTTTGAGACCTAGACGGAACATTCGGGACGAATGTTTCTAAGGGGGGAAGAATGTTATACCCGTTTTTCAGTAATATGCGTGAGGCGTGCGTGTACAATTTGAGCCTTAAGTAGGCATAGTTTCGAAATTTGTACACAAGTGCGAAAAGTCGTTTTTCGGCGAAGCGTTTCCACGACTTACGTTGGGAAAATTGGCTATGTCATTTAGTATTTTTGCGGATTTTTAGAGCGTGGAACATTTTTGGACCAGCGGGAGGTGACACTTGTCACCCTCGTTGGGCGGCAAAGAGAGGCTTGGCCTTGGCGATTGGCTCCTCTTTTGTGCCTTGCTTTGTGGCTTGTTTTGTGGAGTGTTTTGTGGAGTGTTTTGTGGGTGCACTTGGCTTGATCTTGGCCTTACACTTGCCTTGCACATGGCTTGATCTTGGCCATTGGTTGGCCTTTGGGTTTGCTATAAATACCCCCTTAGTTGATGAACTTTCTTCATCCAAAAATCATTTCAAGTCTTGAAATCTCTCCCTTTGTGAGTTGAAATTCGTCCAAGCCCTCCCACTTTGTGGAGCTTGGTAGAGGTCTCCACTAGAGTGAGGCTTGGTGGGGTACCCCTGCCTAGTTACTTTCGTATAATACCGCTTGTTGTGGTATAGAAATACTCTCTAGTATTGTTATAATGCCCAAAATACCTTAGCCTTATACCTTGTAGTATTCCAAAGTTACCTCTTTCGTGAAGTCAGGAAATACTACCTTTTGTCCTTTAGTCTCAAAGAAACCCTAAGAAACCTTCATTGTTGGTTGAAGTTTTGGAGTAAGTTGGATAGAACTTCTAAGGGTTGTTTGGAGCACTCGGAGTAGGAGCTAAACCTTGCTCAGGCGCGACATTATACTCGGATAATTTTGGGCTTATCGAGGTAAACACTACTGTCCTTCTATTGTAATTGGAAATTACATGTTGTAAGAATATATAGTTGAAGTATACTATATATAGAACTATACTTAATCTTGTGGCAATGTCTTTTGACTTAAGCTGAAGAATTAAATGATGAACTGTAATTACATGGGGTGTATTCTGATGAACTTGTGTAGTATTCTTGTGTAGTAGAATTGTACACGTCAGGTTGGGCGTGTAAAACCCCCACCAGTTGGCTTGGTAGCGGCCTCGATAGAAGGAGATTCTGTTGTGGCGGGGAGATCTTTTGAATTTTACGTAGAATATTCTACGTTGTGGTCTAGATGATAATAGGCGCCTTGTGGCCTTATAGGTTGAAGTACCTGGCGTGGCGCGATTTACTTGGCTTAAGGAGTAGCCATTGTTTGGAGCGTTTTGCTATTAGTCGATACTGTCGCGAGGTATGTGAACCTCTTCCATCTCTTACAGCATGATATGTGTGTAACTATGTGATACGGTGAGCGTACGTGTGTTTAATGTATTTGATTGGTTTGAAACATAAAGTGTTATAACGGCTTTATGGGAAGTTGGTTATAACAGCTGTATGTAGGTAAGAAAATGGGTTGTGGTTTTTATAAGATAATTGATGTGATTTATAAGCGGCTTGGGCGTTATAATAAAGAACTTGATGTATTTCAAAAGATTTATAAATCGTTTTGAAGAAAAATGTAACACTTGGTTTTAAAGGTTTTAAAAAGAGTTATGCTAGCTTTATGGGAGTTAGGTATAATGTCTTAAGAGAGGTAAAGAAAATGGTTTACTAATGTTAGAAGTTAAGAGACTTGATCTTATAAGATAAGAGACTTAACTTATTTGTGTTAATGTGAATGTTTGTGTGAAACCTCATTCGTGAGTAATGAGTACTTGGTTTTATCTAAAGGGATAATGTTTCTTGATTTGGAAATCGAGAATGTGTATCGACAGGACCAACTGCAGCGTTAATAAAGGAAAATGTATTAAATAATGATGAATTGTATTAAAACCGGTAGAAACCTCCATCTGCATAGAAACTAAGATGAGACAAAATGATATACATTTTCTAGATCATGGTTTGTAATAAGAATGTTGTAAACAAGAATAACCTACTCTCGTAATGCGACATATATTACTCGATTGTTCTAAAAGGAATCAAGTGATTAAGTTTATGAACTATGAAACCATTTGAAAATGAGAAGCTTGAGTAATTGAAACTAGGCAAAGCGGAACTTAGGAAAGAATGTTGTTACTTTATTTTGAAAAGGAATGTGGGTTGGTCATTCTAATACTACGGGTATCGGGTGACTTTTATAAAAGTAATGGATCTCTTTTAAAAGAACTTAACGTATGTATTACTTTGGAGTTAAAAAACAGGACATTGTCATAAAATGAAAGTACTTTGAGTTGTATGAAACTTGCCTATGCTTGTTGTTGTGAAACTTGCCTATGCTTGTTGTTGTGAAACTTGCCTATGCTTGTGATGATAGCCTTTGTTGTGCAAGTGTGGTATTTACGTATTCTGGCGTCTCTCGATAGAGGCGGTCGACTTGTTGAGAACTTACTTGGACATCTTTGGCGGTGATGGAGAATTCCACGGGTATGCTCGCATTGATAGTGTTATTCCGTGGACTAGCTCTCCATGAGGTTTCTTCTTGTTCGGCTGGGTATCGGTGGTCGGCTCTGCGTACTTGCCGTCTCGTGGTGATTCGGCCTTGGTATCGGTAGTGACCCTCGCTTGCCCGTTCGATCTGATGCGAAGTTTCGTGATCTGACCTTGGTCCACGGTGGTCAGCCCTCGTACTTGCCGGTCAGTGCGTGGCCGGCCTTGATATCCGTAGTCGGCTCTCGCTTGCCGTATCGGCCGTGTTTTGGTTGCATTGTATTATTAGTACGGTCGGATCTGGTAGTTATACTTGTCTTATGCAGTCTTTATAACACAGGTGGGACATGGTGTTCATGTATAATCCTTGGTATGGTTATATCATAAAGCTAGCGATGAGGAAGAAATTCCAGAACACAGTGATAATTTGGAGGCGTGAGTCCGTCTTGATATGCTTGGTTATATGTTATATCTGTAGTTTGGTCATCATACATGTCTCGCTTTATATAGACTATTATGATTTCATTTACGGTATTCTGATTTCACATACTTAGTACTGTTGTCTTGACCTCGCCCGGAGCTGCGTTCATCTGCAGTAGAAATACGTTAATTTGTCGATCCCCTTGTAGGATCACGTTTGGCGTTTTGAAGCTCAGTTCCTTGGAGCTTATCTTTGGTAGGTTTCCACGAGTTGTAAGTTCTTGTACATTCGGGGGTATGGCGGGCCTGTCGTCATAGGTTGTTATTCCTTCTTAAGTGCAGCCTTGTTGTGGCGGGGTTGTAAAAAGGATTATCTTGTTCGATTAAAAAAATGTTTTTATATATATGCATGAAGGCAACCGTTTTGGTTGCTTTTTTGTCATAACTATTGTTATATTGTTAAAGTTTTTATTTCCATTGGTTTTCTCGATGTTGTATCACTAGGGTGCAGGGTAAGGCACGATCACGGGCGGTTGGGGTGTGACACGGGGTTGGGGCGTGACAGTGGTATCGAGCGATCGATCCTCGGAATGTTCTGAGCCGTGTCTAGTAGAGTCTTGATTATCGGTGTGTTGCGCGCGCCCATAAGCGAGGCTACAGGACATTTAGGAGTTAGTTTCTATTCTTAGCACTCTAAGATCGTGCCATAGAGGCGTGTTAGTAAGATAATTCCTCTCTGGCGTAATTTTGTATTCTTGTTATGCCTCGAGAGAGGTGACCGCCCGTAAGGGCAAAGGAGTAGGAGCTACTAGTCGGATTGAGAGTTGATAGGCGTATGCCGGTATATCTGGATGTTGTCGTAGTCGGCGAGTTCTTGCGCGAGTTTTGAGACCCAGCACGAGCCTCCGGTTTCTCGATTAGGAGAAGATTTTAGGAGTCGTGAAGGAAGCCATTATGTTATTGACCAAGATAAGCGGTGCTCTGATTTCATCAGCGAGGAAGTTATTCGGCGATCTGACAGTGTACGAGAGGCGAGAGGCAGCGGAGATCAGCGTAAGAGGCTAGGCAGTTGGTTATCGGTGAGTTTTTGGGCGAGCGACCTCGGCGGAGTGAGATATTCGTCGGCCTACCCGGTACATACCCGCGGCTCACGGTGGGAGTTTGGACCTGAGGTATTTAGGAGCGGTCCAGAGCTCAGGTCGAGTTCTCGGAGGAAGCGAGAGGACTTTCTCGGTCGAGGCCACCTATTCCTCGATGTATCGGATGTGGTAAGCATCATTCGGAAATGTTGTTATGGCGGTGTTTGTTTTGTTGTGGCCGTCAGGCCATATTCGGAGTATGTCCTTTTAGAAAAACGCAGGTGAGGTGGCTCGGCTATGAGGCCGATGGTTGATTCATTTTCCTTCCACGGTTTGCGTTCCGAGCGGGGTGTTGAGATGTTAGCGGTAGTGGTAGAGGTCAGAGTGGAGTTTATAGTTACGGAGTCGCTTGAACGCGAGAGATAGCGTCAGCTTGGAGCGAGGATCGGGAGGCGACATCGCCGCGGGGTTCTGGTATATGTCGATTCTTTTGAATCATCGTGCGTTGTTAGATTCAGATTTTGCCACTAGCGTATATGTTTTCCCTTTATTGCTAGCGATTGTAAGTGATAGTAACCCAGGTAGGAATACTTTGATTAGTAAGTGAAAAGTAAGAATGTTGACAAGAATGATAAGTGTTGAGACTATAGTTGTGTAGAGTTCACAAGTTATAATTGCCCATGTGATGTAAGACCCGATAGGGAAGATTATGCAGTAGGAATACTTTGGCTTATGTGATGAACCTCTAGTGAATAGGGGATAGGGTAAGAAGTACCTTGAGATAAGAGGAGATTTATTTGGACTAAGAATGAGAAGTTAAGTGTGACGATGAGTGGGTTATGGACTCATTTGAATTGGTAGATGGTATGGAATGGGGTGATGTCGGTTAGAAATGGTCAGATTATATGGTAGGGTCAGGGATGCAGGCCCAGTTTAGTTAATTGTTATGCAGATTCGTGGAATCGTTCCACGAACTAGGTCGTGGGGCCGAGAAGAGCCTTAGCGGAGATTCAAGTAGCATATGGCCAAGTTTGGATAGTAACTCGAGGATTGGAGAACATAAACAATATTTGAGATTTTGTCTGGTACTAGATAAGTTTGGAAATGCGAAAGTATGACTAAGGAAAGAAAGGAACCTCTAAAGATCTGTTTGTGATAAAATGATAACGCCGAGTTTTGTGAGAAGGGGCCGTGACGGAAGGTCCATTGTTATGTTTACGTATGTTGTGGTGGTCGTGTGTGACATCGTTGGTCTTGTGCGATTTTGATTGTTAGGCATAGTATAGAGTTTATCAGGAGTTTGTATAGCTTGACAGCGACTAAGAACATTCGGGGCGAATGTTTCTAAGGGAAAGAATGTTACACCAGTAAGTCGGGACATGTATAAGAGAATATGCGTAAGGAAACAAGACTTGGAATTTGAGTACGAAAGGAAGAATTGTTTTTCGTGGGATATCTTCGACGTCGGAAAGGAAAAATGTTAGTTGTTGAAATTGGATTCTCAAAATGCATTATTTGAAGAGTATGGAACTTTTAACATTATGGAAATTTATTTTTACGGTTTTGGTCACGTGGGGCCCACAGAAATTTTACGTTTTGCGGGGCCACGAGGTTCTGAATTTTATGGGCGAATGAGAGGCGACATGTGGCACCCCACACTTGGTCTTGGTCAAATTTTGCAAGGCTAAAATGGTCATTTACCATGGTGGAAGATAAGTCTTGCTAAGCTTGAGATTGTTGACGAAGTCGACTTGTCCACTTGGCTATTATCCATGATCTTCATCTTAGCCACCCATTTGTTTAAGTCTAAGCCATCGATGTGTTATATAAACACTACTAGTGCAAGACTAGTCTTGAACACTTAGAAAAATTACCTGACATTTTCTTGTTCTTAGAGAGCTCTCGGGTTTGTGGCTCTATCCGAAAAATTTGTAGTTTTTCTCCATTAGCCACAGACTTTAACTTGATGTCCTAAGGGTATTGTAAGGATATCTCGATAGAAAGATTTGGAAAAGCGGCGTTTTCGTATTAGTCATGGCGGAAACTTAAGGAGTTCTTGACTTTGAAGTTGGAACTTGAAGATGGGTTCTTCATAGGCTTCTAAGGAGTGCTTGGAGCGGATTGGAACTTAAGGAAAGGAGCTAAGAATTGCTAAGGAGCGACTTTGAATCTTGGAAATTTTAAGGGCTTATAAAGGTATAAATCTTGTCGTTTTAGTAATTAAGATTTACTTGTTGTAGTAGCTATGGATATTAGCAAGCATGAGGTGTATATTATGAAGTTTGATAAGTATATTGGCTATTGGAACCCTAATCCGAAAACAAGCATGTTAGCCTTAAGATTACAATTCAAGTTGATTATTAGTTTAAGTCGTCACATGTTGTATAAGAAGGAAATTGTAGTTGTTGAAGTTGTTTATGACCTTAGAACTTGTAATTGGAAAATACTTTGAATTGTTGGTTTGTTGGCCGAGAATGGCTAGTGAGTTTTAAACTACTTGGTATGAATTGTGGGGCGGAATTTTACACGTATTGTAAGGCGTGTAATCCCCTTTGTTTGGTTGTTGTTTTGAGCCTTAAATGTGGCGTGTTGGTTATTGTATTCGGCCTTGAAAAAGGTGGCAAAGTGAGTAGAAACAAAGGAAGTCTTGTCGATTTTCCGTAGAATTAGAGGCCAGTATACTTAGTATTATTCTCGTTAGAGACTAGAAATTGATAGTCGTATGTTGTGACCATTATAGGTTGACAACTACGTGCAGCGTATTCGGCTTAGCTTGTGGATTTAGCCGAAAAGGTATATGAATTATCTCCTCTTCTAGCATGATTCCTTAAGATAAAGAAAGTATGTCCTACTCCTTAAATGATCCATTCCGTGGTTATACTTGGATTGCCTAATATAGAATTTGTTCTATGTACTTCCTTGATTGTACTTTGATGTTTAAATTGTAAGTTGTATAATCCATTGCCTTAGTGGATTTTGGATTCTTAAGGGTGAAAGTATTTTGCTTAAAGTACATAGAGTCTTGAAAAGGAAGTGGTTTTCCAAAACCTAAGGGTTGTTATAATGACCTTAGGGGAGTTAAAGGAGTGATTTACTTAATTGGTTTAAAAGAGGAGAAATGACATGATTTAAGAGAAGTAACTTGTTTTAAAGGAGTGATTTACTTGAGGTTTAAAAGTAGAAGAAACTTGTTTTCTAAATATTAAGAGACTTGAAGTATTTGAAAGTTAAGAACTTGGTTTGTAAGTATGTGATACTTGGTTTTAATTAGTATAAGTCTCTTGGTTATAAAAGGAATGAATATGTCTAAAAACCATAAAGGGTTATAACGGCTTTATGGGAAGTTGGTTATAACGGCTTTATGGAAGGTTAAGAAAGTTGCCTATTTTGATTAATGGGCATAAGTTGCCTAGATTGTGAAAATTTGAAGTTACTTGATTTCAAGCTTTGAAATGAGTTTTCTAAAAGTGTAGTAACTTACTTTGAAAAAATAGACACACCTTGATACTACGGGTGTTAGTATCTTGGGGTTTTACATAGAAAGGAGTATTTTTGAAAGAGATATGCGTGCGTAGTACTTTGGCTTGATTAATTGAGAATTATTCTATGTGTGCCTTGATAAGTACTTTGGCTTGATTAATTGAGAATTATTCTATGTGTGCCTTGATAAGTACTTTGGCTTGATTAATTGAGAATTGCCTATGTGTGCTGGTGATAGCCTTTGAGTGCAAGTATTATGTTTTATTACGTTGCCGCGACTCTCGGTTGGAGAATTCATTGTCTTGTTGTAAGTTACTTGGATGTCCGAAGCGGTGATGTAGGATTCACGGGTATCTTCCGTTATTTGTAGTACTTAGGTTAAATTCGGATTTTTATAAAAGACATGGTAGTGCTTATGTTTTGTTTGTGGTAGGTTGAGATAGGGTAAGAGTATAAGTCGGGGTAAACCAGAGCGATATACCACATTCTCGGTAAGAGTATAAATGAGGTAAACCCCGAGGCGTTATACCACTGCTATACCACGCCTCGGGGTAAAAGTATAAATGAGGGTAAACCCGAGGCGTTATACCACTTGCTTTACCACCTACTCGAGTAAGAGTATAAATGAGGGTAAACCCGAGCGTTATACCACGCTCGTTTTCCTACTTAGCGTCTGATTTTAGGACACGGTGGGACTTGGTGTTCATGTATGCCTATTGGTGTTATATTATATCATGGATTTCTTGGCGGTGAGAAGGATTCCAGGCGCATGATTGATATTATGGGCGTGAGACCCATGGTTATATTTTAGAAATGACTTGAGGCATCGTCCACGACTTATTATATTGCTTATGTGTTGTGTCTTGTAGGTTGGCTATCATACATGTCTCTGTTTTGTTTAATTTATGATTTCATTCTGATGCTTCATTTCCATACTTGGTACATTCTTCGTCTTGACCTCCTCAGGGGTTGCGTTCTGCGCGAGTTTAGTCCTTGATTTGGTGATCGGTGGTGTAGGACCACCTTTCGAGTTGTTTTGGATAGCTCCTTACATTGAGTTTATCTTTTGGTATAAGTTCCTTGATGCAGGCTTTATGCGATTATGGATGCGGCGGTCTTGTCCCGTCATATTTCAGTATAACTCTTAGAGGTCTGTATTCATATGTGGGATTGGACTCATGTACGGTGTAGTGTCTTTTGTTTATGTATATTATATGGCAGCCTTGTCGGCTTTGCCTTGCACGTACGTTGGTTTTTAAAAAAAATAAAAATGAGGTGTTATTTAATTTCCGCAGTTTGCTTAGTTGTTAAGGTAGAAGGGTGCCCAGGTAGGGCACCAGTCACGGGCCCGGGGTTTGGGGCGTGACATTAAGAGATGATGAGCTATCTGAAAAAGTAATGAACCCTTAAGAAGTCATGTTAATGGATTTAATGGAAGACTATGTTGATAGATTAAGCTACGTGGTATGCTTAAGAGAATTGTATGAATGAGATCTGTATGGAGTAAGTAATGGTTATTGTGATCAAGACAACACGATTATGGTATTATGAGAAATTATTGTACCCGTTTATGGGGGACTGATAAGGTAGGCTTGGAGCATGGAAATTGCGAGCCTAAGAATATTGATAACCGCTGAGACCTTAGGTTTATAAGGCATCCTCGGGCAATAAGATTTAATTCAGACTAAGGGTAAGAGTTAAGTGCGATGGTGGGTCAGGTTGAGGACCTGTGCAGTCGCCCGTAGCGAAATGGAGTGGGATCAATTGGTAGTAGTCGCTAAGTGGCGAGTTCACGAGGTGCAAGGCTCGAAGTCTAGTTAATTGTTTTATGGGTTCGTGGGCGCGTTCCACGAACAGTCGTGAGCGAGGAAATGGCCTTATATTGTTCGATTTAGTAACTCCAAAGATTGGAGGCGAGAATCGATATGGAGGTTATGTCGTATGCTAGTATAAGTTTGGAAATGCGGAAGAAATGCGACCAGTAAGAATGAGAGCAACCAAGTGTAGAGGAATAGAGCCTGAATCCATAAGGACCTTTCGAGGTGGCTACACCAGTGGGTGATTGGGTGGTAACTGAGCGGGTATAAGAGATTTGCCCAATGATGATGTAGTCATCAGGCCCTAGCAGATCTAATAGAGCTGGATACTACAGACTTTGAGGTCATTATCGGTATGTACTAGTTGGCTTCTTGTATGCCAAGGTTGACTGTAGAGAGAAGTTAGTCGATTCTAGTTTCCCGGTGAGCCGGTTATCGATGGGGAAGGAATAGAAGTGTTGGTAATATGTAAGTTATTCCTTCCTTCTTTGACATGATAAGTTGTGGAGTCGATATGACTTGTTTTAGTGAAATGATTGTTTTGAATTTGAACGTTAAGAGACGGAGATAAGAACATACAATTATTGAAGGATTTTATGTTAAGTGCCCTTGGAGGTACTTGGAATTGGTTTAGTGTGGCGGTCAGGGCCACGACTTTCCGAATAATCTCTAGAGAATGCGCAAAGCAAGAATAAGATAAGTACGAGTGCTGCCTGCGAGAAAACAGAAGACATCGTTGGTAGGTTTTGAAAATCTGTACGATTATAAGGTGGCGCTTGATGATCAAGATTAGGAAAGGTAGATAAGCTCTCTCCCCCACGTAAAAGAATGGTTATACGTATTATAGGGTTATGTGTACCCATGTTGTTAGGCGATGGATGTGAGACTGGTAAGATCTTGATGTCGTCGTACCGCAGATTCTGATTTTAGATAACCGTGGGAAAATTATTATGTTGAGGCAATTGAGGAGTTTGTGAGATTATATATTAGGAAGATTATGAGACTGCACGGGGTTCCTACATTTATTTTTGACAAACAGATGAGCGATTCTTGCTAGCTTACGGAGGTTTATTTTGAAGAATTTGGGGACACAGTGAGTCTCGGTGTTGCATTCTTTCACCCTCGAGCGGACCAGGCGAGGCGTATTATCCATACCGCCGAGAATAGATTGCGGGCCTGTGTTAATGATTTCAGGGGTAGCTGGGAGGATTATTTTTGCCTCTCATTGAGTTTACGTATTATAACAGCTACCATTCCAGTATTCGGATGGTACATTATGTTGCCATGTGTGGCATAAGATTATATTTAGTATGGTTAAAGGAGACTATGTCGCTATCTAATTAGTTGACTCCGAAAGAACATCCGGGGATGAATGTTTCTAAGGGGGTAAGAATGTTACACCCCGAAATTCCAGGACATGTATACGAGGATAGACGTGAGAGCACAAGACTTATAAATTTGAACGAAGGAAAGATTTGTTATTCTTAAGGAAAAGTTTTCTGAACCTCGGGAAGGAAAATGTTCGTTAATGAGAATTGGGTTCCCAAATTTGTTATTTAAGACTTTTAGAATTTATCGAAATTATGAAATTTTATTTTGAGTTGAATCGTGGGGCCACCAGAAATTTCACGTTTTGTGGGGCCGAGGTTTCGATATTTTGACCAATTATGGAAATTTGGAAAGCGAAATATTTTAGACCAATGGGAGGCGACCGTGTCACCCTCCACGTGAGCTTGTTGGATGAAGAAAATAATGGACGCGTCGAATAGTCAGTGAGCTTGATATTATTGACCATATCTTAGTAAATCCATATGTTTTAATCCTAGCCATTGGTTTTCTTATATAATACTACTACTAGTGCAAGACTAGATCATTCAACACTTAGAAAAAATTTGAGGAAACTTGTTATGCTCCATTAGAGGCTCTCGGCAATGGCTTCTTGAAGGAGAGAAAATTTTGCAATCTTGCTTCATAATTCACAATACTTCAACCCAAGGTTCCTAGGGGTATTGTAAGGATATCTCAATAGAAAGATCCCGGAAAAGCTACGTTTTTACGTTAGTCGCAAGATAAAAACCTAAGGTGTTCTTCAACTTTGAAGTTGGAACTTGAAGAAGAGTTCTTCATGAGCTTCTAAGGAGTGCTTAGAGCGGATTGGAACATAAGAAGAGGAGCTAAAACTTGCTAGGATCAACTTTGACGCTTGAATATTATTAGGGCTTATTGAGGTAAAATCTTCATCTTCTTAATGTGATTAAAGATTACATGTTATAGTAGTTGATAAGTGAGCATGTGGTATATAAATTGAAGTTTGAAAAGATTTGGATCATGTCGACATGTTGAAAACCGAAAATGGGCAAGTTAGCCATTAATGTTGTAATCAATTTGGTCGATAGTTACAATCGTCGCATGTTAAGGAAGAAAGTATTTATAGTTGTGTAATTGTTATTATGTATATAACATGTTGGAATAACAACTTGGATTAAAACGGAATTGAACGGAAATTGACTGTCACGACCCGACCAGACTGGCGGTGCCTACAGGCACCCCGTTCAGGTATATATCAGAGAATAGCAGCGGAACATACACAACACATATCAATACTTTAGAAAATAAACATCAACAGGCTAGCCGATAAGGCCACCTTCCGTAAAATGTACATAAACCAAAATACATCTGTACAACTCTGTTCTTTAAAACCCAATCCACAAATATGACTACAGACCTCTAGGAATAACAATTGTGGCAGGACAGGGCCCCACCATACCCCTAAATGTACATAAATCTACAACATCAGGGAAAACCGTACCAAAAGACAAGCCTCCGGAGAAATGGAGCCTCTGACACCTGATCAGTGATCCTAAGAATGAGGATCCACCACCTGCTTACCCCTACATGTGGCATGAACGCAACCCCCGAGGAAAGGGGGTCAGTACACAATATGTACTAAGTTTATAAAACTGGAAAATACTGCAATTTACATCATAAGTCTTAAAATAAAATTGGAGACATGTATGATAACCAAAATTACAGTATACTGTGCCTTACTAACAGTGAGAGTAAACAAGAGTATACTTTACTGCATAAAAATAGGAGGCACATGATCAAAGTAGGGTCACCCGCCCGTAGTATCATTAAGCAATCTTACTCCTGGGACTATTTCACCCGCAAAGGCCGTATCGACCCGCATGAGGTAACCCGCGCATAGGTATGTATCCGCGCATGGGTCGTATGGACCCATATGAGGTATTCCTCGCATAGACTGGTCCGCCCGCGTAGGACTATTTCACCTTAAAGCCCTTACGGACTCGCGTGAGGTATTCCTCGCATCATGGGTAGCAAATCCACGGAATATGCAAATGCCACAAACAGGGAATGACCGTAATGAACAATATATCACTAGCACTACCACATCATACATAACATAAGCACTACGACATCATGCATAACATAAGCACTTCTGCATCATGCATAACATAAGCACTCTGGCATCATACATAACATAAGCACTTAGAAACATCATACATAACATAAGCAAGTTAAGAAATCCCTAACATTAGTCTTATTAAAATTATACACTCTCATTTTTTTACTTAAAGCATTGCGTGTCATATAAAAATCGGGAATTTAACCCAAAGTGCTCGTGCTTCTACTCTTTTAAAATGACTCTTTTTCATATAAGCTTCCAAGATACTAATAAACATAGTATCGAGTCCTATCTACTTTCAAGGCAAGTCCATGATACCTTTTTAGAAAATACTGGCGTATATCTTCTAAATCAAGTGACTTCTTTCTTTAAAACCTTAAGCAATTGATGCCTTCAAATCAATTTGCCTTTCATTATTTCAAGTCATTTATCATACTTACATTACATAGAGTAAACCACTCTTTTAACTTTTCATAAAGCTATTATAACAGCTTCCCGTAAAGTCGTTATATTAACTTTATACTTTAAGCGATTACATTCTTCCTTATATCGAAGGGACTTATACTTTTAAGCGAAACAAGTATCATATACTTTTAAAACACTTCAAGTCCCTTAACTTTGAAAACTAAGACATCCTTTATACTTTTAAACAAGTGAGTTAATCTCCTAACTCAACCAATTTGGACATTCTTAAAACAAGTAAAGGATATCAAAATCTTGTACGTCTACCGTACTATATAGGTACAACTACTCATGTGTTATACCCCGTATTTCCAGAGTATGTACGTAAGGGAATACGTACAAAAGTCTAGCCTAAAGATAAGCCTTGGACGTTTTTATTTGTGCCTGACTCACTAAAAGAATCGTTTCAATGAAAGCGTTTCCACGACTTCGTAGGGTAAATTCGGCTATGCCATTTCTAATTTTTGCGGATTTTTCCGAGAGGCGAAACATTTTGGACCAACGGGAGGCGACACTTGGCACCCTCCAATTGGTGGACAGATAAATCCATTGGACGAAATTGGAAGCTTGGCACGTTTTTGTGCGTGCATAAGTCGAGGAGTTGGTAGGATATTTGTGTGGAGTAAATCTTCACCCTACACTTGCCTTGCACTTGTCTTAATCTTGGCCATTGGTTGGCCACTTCTTGACCTATAAATACCCGGCGAGATGAAGAGTTCTTCGTCCACAAATCTTTCAAGTCTTGAAAATCCTCTCATCTCCCTTTGTAGCCTTTTCGTCTAAACACCTCCCCTCCCTTGTTGTTATACCGTATTTCGGTATATGCGTAAGGGAATACGTGCAAAATGTTTGGCCTTAAAGTTAGCCTTGGGCGTTTTTGTACACAACTCACTAAAAGAATCGTTTTTCAGAAGCGTTTCCACGACTTTCGTAGGAAAATTCGGCTATGCCATTACTAATTTTTAGAGGCGAAACATTTTGGACCAACGGGAGGCGACACTTAGCACCCTCCCATTGGTGAACTTGAATCGTCCATTTGGGCCAATTGGAATCTTAGCACGTTTTTGTGCCTTGTGCACAAGTCGAGTTGGTAGGATATTTGTGTATAGTTAATCCTCACCTACACTTGCCTTGCACTTGTCTTCATCTTGGCCGTTGGTTGGCCAAGGCTTGAGCTATAAATACCCTTAGAGATGAAGAGTTCTTCATCCACAAAGTTATCTTCCAAGTCTTGAAAAAATCCTCTCCTCTCCGTAGCCTTTCGTCGACACCTCCCCGCGAGTGAGTTTGGTAGAGGCCTACCCCCTAGCCTGGCGAAATCTACCCCCTCCCTTGGTAGAAAAGTTATCTTCTAGTATTGTTATAATGCCCAAAATACCTAGCCCAAATCCCTTAGTCCTTAGTAGAAGTTGTGAAGAACTTAAGGTTTCTTAGACTCTGGGAGCGTTCAACTTAGGAGCTAAACCTTGCTCGGTAGCGACTTTATCTAGGATATTATTGGGCTTACCGAGTAACTAATCCTAACCCTCTTTTGAATTAGAGAATGCATCTGTAGTAGTATTAGAATAAGTATTAAATACTTAGAAGAATATCACGAATAGAATTGAGCTGTTACCACAGTGAAGGGTTTAAAGAAGAATAATCAAATGTACTTACATAGAATTTGTTTTCTGATGAACTTATATAGCTCACGGGTAGGGAAGTCTTGCCGGACTTTCCGTAGAATTGTGAACCCTCTGTTTAGAATGACCTTGAGTAGTCTTTGATAGATGTATGTGACTATTATAGGTGACTCTCTGTGACATATTGACTTGGCGGTGGTTTTATTTGAGAAGGTATGTGATTCTTCCTAAAGCATGATATTTTACAATATATAGTGCGGTGAGCGTACGTGTGTTAAGCGAATAATAACTACGGCAATGTCTTTGACTTAAGCTGAATAATACTTATGGCAATGCCTGGCTTAAGCTGAATAATACTTACGGATGCCTGTGCTTAAGCTGAATAACAAGAAGCGAAAACATTTCAAAGAATACTGAATCATTTTTAATGAAGATAAATATTTGGTTTTAAAACAAAAGCTTAAGAGTTATACTAGCTTTATGGGAAGTTAGGTATAACAACTTAAGAAGATAAAAGGCTATTTACTTGTTTGTTTATAAAAGCCTTGTATTGATTTACATTAAGTGTAATAAGATTTGTGTGATAAGTAGACATATTATGATGCTACAGGTTAGTGTCTTGAAATCTTTGTGTAAAGGGGTCATTCTTGCTGTGCTTACGTTGCTATTAGGTAAGTCAGTTATCTTGTTATTGTATCACCTACCCCATTTGTTATTATCAGAGGCTTGCCCGCTTGATCTTGGTCTATCGGCTATGCGGTCTGTGAGACTATGCGAGCAGCGGTATGCTCGAGATTGATCATTCGGGTGTTTAGCTGATGCGGGGATTCCTATGCGGTCTGTTGAGACTATACGGTCTTTTGAGGCTATGCGGAGCTGCGGGAGCCTAGGCGGATCTGGGGTTAGCTGCCCCGTCGAGGATACCTCATGCGGTGCGTGTGTGTGACTATGCGAGTGCGAAAGTCGAGGACTAGGCACGCAGAATGATACTATGGGCGATTAGGCCTTGCCGATCGTTAGCGGCCTAGAATAGACACATTCTGATTTTCCTATTCTTTGTTGTTGTTGTGATGTGGCACTATGTGCAATTGGCGATTGTATTTGTGAAAAGGTTTTAAATACTTTGATTTCATTTGATTCTTTATAGTTTCACATACTTGGTACTGTTATCTTGACCTCGCCGAGGCTGCGTTCATCTGCGAGTAAAGGCAAGCAGTGCTAGATCCACATCCTTAGGATCTTTGTGTTGGTGTCGGGAGCTCCATCTTATAGGAGCTCTACTTTTAGGTATGATCTCCTGTATTGTAGATAGTTTTATCTGATCGGGGTATGGCGGGGCCTGTCGCCATAGTTGTTTACTTCCTTAGAAGTGCATAGTACTATTATGCGATTGGGATGCGCAAAAACTTGAGTCATTATATTATCTTAGTAAGGCAAGCTTTCTTGAGATAAAGCATTTACATTTTACTATGTTTCTGTCTTGTTTTATATTTCCGATTACTACGATGTATGACTACTTGGGTGCCGTAAGGCACGATCGCGAACCGGGCAGTCGTGACAAAAGTGGTATCGAGCGAGTTAATCCTCGGAAAGTGTCTGACCAGTATCTAGTAGAGTCTTGATTATCGGTGTGTTGTGCACCACGCGATGTCGAGGCTATAGGATATTTAGGATTGGTTTCCATTCTTCTCATTACGAGATCGTGCTTTAGAGGCATGTTATAGGTTGGACCCCTAACGTATTCCTTTCATATGATTATGCCTCGCGTAAGGCAACCGGGCCCGAGAAGGGCAAAGCGGCCGAGAGGCGCTAGCGAGACACCCAGTCACGAGGCTCGGGCGGTCTATACGAAGGCGGCGAGTTATGCGCCGCCCGGCCCAGCGAACCACGGTACCAGCCTCGCGTCCCGCGGCACAGGCGGAGAGTTAGGAAATGAGAGATAGCCCGACTTTTGGCTAAAGTTGTGGCGTCGAGAGAAGGCTGAATCTGGCGATTCGATTCGGCTCGGCTCGGTCGCGCCGTAGTGCGCGAGGCGAATAGTTTGAGACTACGGGATTTCCTTAGTTGTAGCCCTCGAGTTTCTGGTCGGGCGGAGGATGATCGCGAGAGTTCGTCCGTCATTTGCGAAGGATTATGCGGGTGATCGGGGCTTGACCCGAGTCTGTGACATTCGGTTCGCATCGGTGCGTGATACGCGATCGATTGGTTTGATTCGTAGGAGCTTTCGGGAGAGCATGCACCTCCGGTATGGGATGAGTTTTGAGGCTTTTCTCACGCACTTGCCACCGCATGAGATGAGAGACGCAGTGATGGGTGCTTCTTTGAGGCAGGAGGGCCTTGCGGTGAGGAAGTCTGATGTCGAGTTTGATTCTTTGGCTCGATATGTCCACTGCCTTTGTAGCGAGAGATGGAGGGCCGGGTGCATCGCTATGTCATGGGCTAGATGATTACATGGCGAGTCTTGTGCGGGTGTGTCCGCCGGCGGCATGGACATAACCGTATGCGAGCTCGTGCACTAGGATGCGAGGAGGCGTAGAGACCGCCGGGTAAGCGATATCAGCGGCGAAGAAGGCGAAGGCGGTTCTTTTAGTGGTTCGGGGTGGCGGCATCGAAGTCGGTGCACCACGGCCAGCGCGAGCGCTCTACCTCATTCGGTGCGAGGCGATCGGGGCGGTCGAGGCGAGGACTTGATTTCGAGTAGCGAGGTGCTAACCGTTGAGTCGGCTTCGGTGTGCGTTGTGGCGAATACCATTACGGGCTGTACTCAGAACTGCTATCTTGTGGCCGGCGGTCATTTCGCGAGTTTGTCGGCCGGGGCGGCGGTAGTAGGGCCCGATCTACGAGTGCATTGCGCTCCGTCCCTGCGATTACTCGCCGGAGAAGGTACTCGTGGACCAGCGGGTCGCGGCGAAGGTCGTGTACGGGTCCCGATTAGCGGTCCTCGAACGCATTTATGCTTTAATCCGGTAAGCGGGATCGGGAGGCCTCGCTTTGATGTCGTCGGTACATTGCTCGGTTTATGGGTTTGATGTGTATGCTTTGATAGATCGGGTTCTACTCTGTCTATATATCTCACTTGTTGCTAGTAGGATAGGGATAGAGCACGAGTCCATGGACCGCTTCGAGTAGCTACGCGATGGGTGATTCGGTGGTAGCTCGGCGGGTATATAGAGCTTGTCTGTGACCATTCTGATCGTCGGACCTTAGCGAGCTTGATAGAGTTGGAGATGATTTACTTGCGTGATCATGGGGATGGATTGGCTAGCTTCTTGCTATGCCAATGTAAGCTGAAGAGAAAGTAATGCAGTTCCAGTTTCTGAGGAGCGGTTGTTGTGTGGGAGAACGCGGTTTCGTAGGGGTAGGTTTATTTCCTACCTCGAGGCTAGGAAGATAATGCGAAGGGTATATCTACCATCTCGTTCGGGTGTTTGATCTGAAGGCTGCGGTACCAGATTTTCCGTCGATTCGGTGGTCGAGAAGTTCCCAGGCGTATTTCAGGCGACCTCGGGTATCCCTCACGAGAGGAGATTGAGTTTTGTATTGACATATTGCGGACACTCGGCTTATTTCCATTCGCCATCTGAGAATGGCTGCCGAGTTGAGAAGTTGAAGGATCGGCTTAGGGATTTCTTTGGAGAAGGGCTTCATCGGGCCTAGTGTTTCTCCACAGGGAAGCGCGGTATTGTTCGTGAAGAAAAGAAGGGCGGGGCCAGCTGCGCATGTGTGTTGATCTGGCGGTGAACAAGGTGACCATTAAACGAATACCCTTCCGAGATTGATGATTTGTTCGACCGGTTGCGAGTGCGAAGATGTTTCTCAAGATTGATCTGCGTTCGGGCTATCATCGAGTTAGTGTCGGAGAGGTGGATGTCACAGAATTGCATTCGGACGATGCAGGCATTATGAGTTGAGTCATGTCTTTTGGGTTGACGATGCTCAAGCGGTATTCATGGATTTGATGAGCGAGTGTTCAAACCATTTTGAACACGTTTGTGATAGTGTTCATTGATGATATCTTGGTTTATTCTCGCTCGGGCGGGGCATGCGGAGCATTTGAGGTTGTCTTGTGATTCTCGGGACCAGCGGTTATGCGCCAAGTTTTCCAAATGTGAGTTTTGGTTGACTTGATGGCGTTTCTTGGGCATATTAGCCGAGTGATGGCATTCAGTGAATCTGGCGAATCGAAGCGATCGAGGACTTGGCCTAAACTCTTACTCAAGCGAGGTTCGCGATTTTACAGGCCTTGCGAGGATATTATCGGTTCGTGGAGAAGTTTGCTTCTATCTACGCACCATTGACTAAGTGACTCGGAAAGCAGCCAAGTTTGATGGTGATGCTTGTGGCGGGGTTTCGATTCTTGAAAAGAGGCGGCGGCCGCCCGTTCTTTCTCTTCCGGAAGGTCGGATGGTTATGTCGTGTATTGTGATCGTCGGGCATCGGGTTGGGATGTGTGTTGATGCGGCGTGGCGGGGTTATAGCATATGCGTCGGCGGTGAAGAAACACGAGGAACTACCCGCGTGATTTGGAGTTGGCGGTGTGATTCGCGCTTTAAAGATCGGAGGCACTATTTGTATGGGGTTAGCGTGGATATTTTCAGACCACAGAGCCTCGGTATATCTTGACGGAGGGAGATGAACTTCACGGAGAGCGGTGGTTAGAGTTGCTTAAGGATTACGATGTTGATATCTGTACCACGGGAAGGCGATGTTGTGTGAGATGCTCTTAGTCGTAGGTCGATGGGAGCCTATCGGATGTGCGGCTAGAGAGGAGGACATGGTTCGTGATTTGCATCGATTAGCGAGCCTTGGTGTCCGTTTGATTGATTACGATAGCGGTGGGGTTAGAGTTCGTGAGGTTGCGAGTCTTCCGTCGTCGAGAGGTGAAGAGCGGCGATTCGAGATCGATTTTGATTCGATATCGTGATCTGACTCTTACGTGAGGCAAGGGTCCTTTTGAGGTAGCTTTGATGGGGTGCTAAGGTTTGGCGAGTTGTGTGTTCGGATGTTTGAGACTTGTGAGTTCTTGGGAAGCACGCGGTAGCGCGTTACTCTATCGTCGAGTCGACTAAGATGTACCACGACGCCATCGTGTATTGGTGGGATGGCTTGAAGAGGGGCGTTGCGAGTTCGTAGCTCGGTGCGTGTTGTCGATGGGTGAAGGTAGAGCACGGAGGCACGGTGGTTTATTCTGAACGATTGAGATCCGGCACGGAAGTGGGAGGTAATCAACATGGACTTAAATCGGGATTACCTCGCACTCGGAGGCATGATTCTATATGGGTTATCGTCGGCGGTGTGAAATCAGCCGCTTTCTTCCGTCGGGGCGACTTTTGGTGAGGATTATGCGGACTTTACATCAGAGATCGTCGGTGCGTGGAGTCCTACCCGATCATATCGACAGAGAGGCGGTTCTGGCTAACCAGAGTCGCTTCGAGAGGTTTAGGGGCGAGTGAGCACAGTGCGCATTTCATCCGCGAGCAGAGCGGACGAGCGAGCGCGCTATCGGACTCTTGAGGATATCTTTGCGAGCTGTGTTATTGACCGATGGTAGTTGGGAGGATCATTGCCTCTAGTTGAGTTCGCGTATAATAATAGCTACCACTCCGGTATTGAGATGGCGCCTTATGAGGCCTTGTATGGGAGGAAGTGCGGTCGCCTATAGGTTGGTTCGATGTGGGCGAGTGCGGCTAGTGGGACGGTTTGGTGCGTGAGCGATGGATAAGGTGAAGCTTATCGAGGCGGCTATTGACTCGAGTCGGCCAAGTCGTATCACGAGATCATCGTCGTCGACATGCAGAGTTCGCGATTGATGATTGGGTTTTCTGAAGGTGTCACCCGTGAAGGGTGTGATGAGATTCGGGAGGAAGGAAACTTCGGCCCGAGTACGTTGGGCGTTTGATTGTCGCGAGGTAAGGCAAGGTTACTATGAGTTGGATCTTCGTCCGTCTGGAAGCGGTGCATCGGTTTTCACGTATCTATCTTTGAGGAGATGTATGCAGGATCCATCTAAGGTACGCCGTTGGCGATGTCGGGTGGCCAGGGGTTATCGTATGAGGAGATTCCATAGCGATAGTCGATCGTCGGAGTTAGGCGTCTGCGGACGAGGCGTGGCCGTCAAAGTCTTGTGGCGGAGCGAGCTCGAGGAGAGATGGCGTGGGAAGCGAGGAGGGCATGAGGCGAAGTATCCTCGCTATTCCCCGCCTCGGGTAATTCACTTTCTGCTTGTAAATTTTCATTATCGTTTATGCCTAAGTGTTGTTTTGTGGCGTGTGTGGCATTTGCAAAAATTTAAGTTATGAAGAACCTTATCGTTATCTGTCTTGGGAAGGAACATTCGGAACGAATGTTTCTAAGGAAGAATGTTATACCGTATTTCAGTATATGCGTGGGAATACGTCTGAAGTCTAGCCTAAAGATAAGCCTTGGGCGTTTTTATTTGTGCCTGACTCGCTAAAGAATCGTTTTAAATGCGAAAGCGTTTCCCTGACTTTCGTAGGGTAAATTCGGCTATGCCATTTCTAATTTTGCAGATTTTTAGAGGCGAAACATTTTGGACCAGCGGGAGGCGACGCTTGGCACCCTCCGATTGGTGGACTTAGATAAATCCGTTGGGCGAAATTGGAGAAGCAGCGCGTTTTTGTGCCTTGTGCACAAGTCGAGGAGTTGGTAGGATATTTATGTGGAGTAAATCTTCACCTACACTTGCCTTGCACTTGTCTTAATCTTGGCCATTGGTTGGCCACTTCTTGACCTATAAATACCCGGCAGGATGAAGAGTTCTTCGTCCACAAATCTTTCAGTCTTGAAAATCCTCTCACTCTCCTTTGTAGCCTTTTCGTCCAAACACCTCCCCTCACTTGTGAAGGCCTTGGCCGAATACCCTCCCCTACAGCCTAGTAGTTTGGCGAGGCCCCAACCTAGCCAAAACCTACCCCACTCCTTGGTAGAAAAGTTGCCTTCTTGTATTGTTATAATGCCCAAAATACCTAGCCCAAATCCATAGTACTTAGTAGAAGTTGTGAAGAACTTAAGGTTTCCTTAGACATACAACTTAGGAGCAAAACCTTGCTCAGTGCGACTTTATCTAGGATATTATTGGGCTTACAGGGTAACTAATCCTAACCCTCTTTTGAATTAGAGAATACTTCTTGTAGTATAAGAATAAGTATAAATACTTAGAAGAATCTTTGAGAATAGAATTGAGCTGTTATTCTGTAGAAGGGTTTAAAGAAGAATAATTGAACTATGCTTATATAGAATTGTTTTCCTGATGAACTTATATAGCTCAGGGTAGGGAAGTCTTGCGAGCTTTCCATAAATTATGAACCCTCTGTTTAGAATGACCTTGAGTAGTCTTTGATAGATGCGTGACTATTATGAGGTGACTCTGCTGCGACATATTGACTTGGCGGTGGTTTTTATTGAGAAGGTATGTGATTCTTCCTAAAGCATGATATTTTACAATATATATAGTGCGGTGAAGCGTCGTGTGTTAAGCGAATAATACTTACGGCAATGCCTGGCTTAAGCTGAATAATACTACGCGATGCCTCGGCTTACTTTGAATAATAAGAATGAAAGTATTTCAAAGAATCTTGAATCATTTTTATGAAGAGAACTACTTGGTTTTAAAGCGAAGCTTAAGAGTTATACTAGCTTTATGGGAAGGTAAGTATAACCACTTAAGAATGATAAAAGAAACAGTTTGCCTATGTGTTTATGACAGACTTATATTGAATTGTGAAAAGAATAAAAAGATAGTTTGGTAGGTAGACATGATATGATGCTATGTGTGTTAGTGTCTTGTAACGTTTGTATAAGAGAGTATTCTTGTTGTGCTTATGTTGTTTAAAGATAAGCTGTTATGTTAGTGTACTATCGCTCGCCTCTTGACATATTCACAGGGGTTAAGCGCCTCCGATGCGGGGTAGACTCGGTGATGCAGGACCGTGATTCGAGAATACCTCATGCGGGTCGAGGACTATGCGGGCTACGGGAGTTCGGGTTAGTGATGCGGGGTTATACCTCATGCGGTCTATGTGGCCATGCGGACTACGAGTCGGGGCGATGCAGGAGTAGCTACCCTCGATGCGGGGTTATGTACCTATGCGGGCCTATGTGAGTGGCCTATGCGGACTCGAGTCGAGATTAGGCTTGCATGGTGATACTACGGAAATTGGCCTGCTTGATCATTTGCAGCCTAAGAAAAGACACATTACTGTTTACCTATTGTTGCTCTTGTTTATGATGTGGCTATATGCGGTCCACTTGGTTGTTTCATACATACTTATGGCTGGTTTTAAAATGATATGTTTTCATTTAAGTATTTCTGATTTCATATACTTAGTACTGTTGTCTTGACCTCCTTGAGGCTGCGTTCATCTGCGGTAAGAGCGGCAGTGCTAGATCCACATTCTAGGATCTACGTTGGTGTCGGGAGCTCCGTCCTTTCGGAGGCTCTGCTTTTAGGTATGATCTCACTGTTGTAGATAGTTTTATGATCGGGGTATGGCGGGGCCCTGTCGCCATAGTTGTATATTTCCTTAAGTGCGTAGTCATGTTATGCAGTATCGGATGTAGCTAAACCATGTTTATATATATATGCTAGAAAGCGATATTTTCTCACTTAAAGCGTATGCTTATTTTATAAAGCTGTTTCATGTCTTGTTTTATATTTCGTGATTACTCGATGTATGACTACTTGGGTGCCCGGTAAGCACGATCCGGGCCGGAATGGGTCGTGACATCATGCTCGAAGATAGGAAAGTTCCACATACCTCTTGGTTCGATCCACGCTAAGTCGATATGCGCGCGTAGTATGTCGACTATAATGACCATGTCGTCTATTAACTTCTTACTTCAAGCGTAGAATATTTTAAGTGTAAAGTCACTAAATTCTCACGGAAAATCGAACGACACTTCCTTTGTTTCTACATACTTTTCCACCTTTTTCAAGGCGAATTCAATAACCAAACACGCGGCGTTTAAGGCTCGATCAATGAAGTTAACAATAGGGGATTACAGCATATGAGGCGTGTAAAATTCCTCCCGTAATTGATATCAAACTAGTCGACATACTATGTCATTTCGGCAACTTGAGGTACAACAACACAAATTCTTATCAATTCCTTTTCAATCCAAGTTGTTTAGTATAACATGATATTAAGCGCGATCAGTATAACTACTACAATCTTGAAGTAGGTAACGTCGGCGATTCTAAATAACGACCAAATTGTATTTCACTTTCAAATGGCTAGAATGTCATTTGGTTCTAGGCCTACTATCCATATCACTTATAAATCTTGACACATAATACTTCATGCTAGTTAAAATGTAAGGCTACAACAATATGTAATCTTATAACACTTTAAGAGAACAAGATTGTTACCTCGTGACCTTAATCGACTTGAAGATCGAAGTCGCTCCTAGCAACTTAGAGCCTCTCCGACACTTCAATTCGCTACTTGAAGCCTTAGAAGATCACAAACAACTTTCCTTTAATCTTCCAAACCAAACCTATGAAAGCGACTAGGTTTTCACCTTGCGACTATCTGAAAGCGATATTTTTAGGGATGTTTCTATTGAGATACCACTTACAATACCACTTATGAACCTTGGTTTTAAAGTGTGGAGCTTATTGAATGACAAACAATTTTTTTTTGAAACCTTGAACCAGAGCTCTCGCGATGTTCATCCAATTTTCTTGAAAATTTAGCTAAGTGTGGAAGCTTGTCTTGCTACTAGTATACATATATAACATAATGGAGGGTCAAGATTAGCACATATGGATGGCTTGGATACATTTCACTAGGATCAAGCCTAAGTGGCCCTTTGACAAGTCAATAATATCAAGCTTCAAGACTTAGCAAGACTTGGTCATCTAACTTATGGTTAAATGACCCTTTTGTCCATGCCAAAATCGTCCAAGACCAACTCAAGGGGTGTGGCGTGTCGCATCCCGTTCGTCATGATATTTCATTTTAAACAATTCCATAATTCGATAAATTTTTACTAGTCTCAAATCTTAACATTTGAATTCTTACGTGCGTTAACATAAATATGCCTGGAATTTGGGGTGTAACATTCTTCCCCAGAAACTTTCGTCCCGAATGTTCTTCCAGTCGACTTATAAATTGCGACATAGTCTCGCTTTACAACCTGACATACCAATAATGCCACGTATGGCCACATAATAGCACTTAAGCAAAATACTTGATTAAAACTTGACAAGTAAGGAAAAATGAATTACTGAAGGTGTAAGGAATAAGTGAGGATACTTCGCCAGCGTATCTCCTCCGCTTCCCAGTCGTCTCGCTCACTGTTATAATTCCGCCACAAGACTTTGTGAAGTCACATCATGGTCATGATCACGACTGGCGATCGAGTATCGTTATGGGACTCTCATAATCGATAACCCTCTGTCACACTGGACCTCGCTAGGGGAAAACTGCCGATGGATCTCGATACACTTCCATGACATAGAAACATGGAAGGCCGGATGTCTTGCCTCTAAATATGATGGCGGATCCAGCTCGTAGGCAACCTTGCCTACTCTACGGATGATCTGGTAGGGCCCGATGTACCTTAGGCTAAGTTTCCCTTCTTAGAACTCATGCACCGCCATGGGTGATCGTGAAGACCGATCGTCACTGAAACTCCAAATGTCGCGCCGATTATCTGCGTAAGACCTGCAGGCTACGAGTGCTATGATGCATCTTGGATAAGCCACCTTATCCGCCCTTTGAATCAAATCTGGCCCAACTAAGCGAACCTCGCCGCGTCGAACCAACTAATCGGCGACTACACTTCCCGCCATACAAAGCCTCGTATGGCGCCGTCGAATGCTAGAATGGTAGTTGTTGTTATAAGCAAACTCCACGAGGCAAATGATCCTCGGCTACCCACGAAATCAATAACACGGGCTCATGACATATCCTCAGTGTATGCGGATGATGCGTTACATGCGCGTCGATGCAGGGATGAAGCAGCGATCTTGAGACTCACCTGTCACTAATCCATACGGAAAGACCTCAGGAAGTTGGCGTAAATGGCGGGCTCTGCATGCGATATAATCGATATAGGGACTCGTGCGACCTCACGATCTCACGATATACAATGCGGCGTAATCCTCGGTAGAATCGTAGTCTGGTGGAAAAAGTGGGTTGATTTAGTCGACTGTCAGCAATAACCGGATGAGTCATACATCCTGCGAGTCTGAGGTAACCTGTAACAAAGTCCATTTTATCACCTCGGCTTCCGTGCCGGAATATCGATAACTGCGATAGCCAGCAGCTACGGTGCTCAACTTTGACTGTGGCGGTTAGGACAACTTTGCGTAACAAAACTGTCGCGTCCTCTTGAGACATCCGCCAATACATACGAGGTCATGGTACATCTTAGTCGACCACGGATGAATAGAATAACGGGCGTTGTGTGCCTCCCGAATCTGGCGAAGTCTGCGGCATCGGGAACACACGATCGCCCTCAAACCTTAGCACCCGTAGCTACCTCGAATAGATTTTCTCCTCTCGAAGAGCGGTATCTCGATCTCAGTATCATAGCGGGTCCTCATCGTCGCCTCCTCACCTCATCAGCGATGGAAGACTCGGCAATCTCACGAACCCGTACCCGCTATCATCGGTATCGACGATCGAACCCCAGGCTCGCTGGTGATGGATCTGACGGACCGTATCTGTCTCTCTGGTGTACCTCAGCGGACTCCCGTCGATTCTGACTCAAAGCATCTGCAACCGCATTGCCTTTCCGGATGGTATAGGATGTCAACACCATAATTCTTGACAACTCTAACCACGTCTCTGCGCAAGTTAAGCTCTCTCTGTCTAAAGATGTCTTGGAGGCTCTTGTGATCTGTATAAATATCACATGAACCCATTATAAATAATGTCTCCAAATCTTTAAGGCATGAATAAGCTGCGACGACTCTAAGTCGTGGGTAGGGTAATTCTCTCATGCTTAGTAGCTGCTTAGTGAAGCATAGGCTATAACCTTGTCTTTGCGTCAATCGCACCTGGCGATGCAGGCATCGCGATAAATCACGTATCCTCTAACCGCCGGGAAGAGTAAGCGGAGTCGTCGTCGACTTTTCCTTGATGGCGGAAACCGCTTCTCACGACCTCTGTCGCGTAACTTAGCGCCTTGTGAGTCGGCTAGTCAGCGGTGTTGATATCAAAGCAAGCGCTCAACAAACCTACGATAATAACACGCGACCACTAAGAAAGCTGCGCACCTAGTCGAATAGTAGGTCTCGGCCAAGACTTGACCGACTCAATCTTTGTCGTATAAATATGAACACCATCCGCCCGATAATGTACTTGCGAATGCTAATGAGGCGACCAAAACTCACGCTTGGAGAACTTGGCAAACAAGCTGCGGCTCAGGAGGACCCAATCACCGTCCTCAAGTGATATCGTGCTCTACTGCGTGCGTGAATAAGCGGAATGTCATTAATGAATACTATAACAAGCGTATCCAAAATGGCTTGAACACGGTTCATCAAATCCATAAATACCGCTTGGCGTTGGTCAAACCGAAAGACATCACCTGAACTCATAGTGCCCATCACGGGTCACGAATGCGATCTTTGGGATATCTGCCTCTCTAACTACTTTGATGATAACGGACGCGAGTCTATCTTGGAAAACACCTCGCACTGCTGTGGTCAAATAAATCATCAATCACGGGGAGGGTATACATTCTTGATGGTTACCTTATTAATTGCGTGTAATCAACACACATCGCGATGTCCCATCCTTCTTCCGAAACAAAATGGCGCTCCCGGGGAGAAACACTAGGCGATAAAGCCTTTTTGGCAAATCTTTCATGGTCCTTGACTCCTCGACTCGGCGGTGCCGTCTATCTGGCGGAATAGACATGGCGAGTGTGCGGCAACATATCAATACAAAACTGATCTCCTCTCGGGAGGATGCAGGTCGTGCAGGAATACATCGAAATTCTCTAACCACGGGCCATTGAATAGGCGGCACCTCGGTCTGTATCGAATACGAATCGGATGATAGATGTACCCTACTGCACCGTCTTCCTAGCGAGGTAAGAAATAAACCTACCGCCGTAATGTTGTGTTGCCGCTTCCACTCGATAAGCGGCTCACGAGCGGAATCGGACCAACGTGTCTCTGATCAACATTGGCATAACAGAAGTCAACGATCCATTACCCGTAATGGCGTCAAAATTTGTCATCTCGACTCTATCAAGTCTGCTGGGTATGACGACGTAAATAAACAGGAAACCTTTGTACACGCTCGGCTAACAGAATCACCCACTAGCATAGCTACCTCAAAGGCTCTGTCGACAGCTCTATCCGGATTCTACTAGCGATAAGAGGACACATGGGACAAGGTAGAACTGGATCTATCAAGCATAAGCGTCGCGGCATGAAATCAATAATGTACTATGGCGGCGTCAGGGAAGCCTCACAGTCTGGCGGTGGCTAAGGAATATATGCGATTCAGTGGACGCTAAGCTAGGACCCCGTCCACGACCTGCTGCGGCTGCCGATCGTGAACACCACGCCTCGGGTGCGTAACCACAAAGAAGAAGATCCGACAAGCGACCTGTCGGTGAACCATAACACTCCGCCGCCTGCGGTCGGACAATCCCTCTTCATATGGCCTGCTTGTCTGAGAAACAAGCTCCGGCCGTCGACACTCGCCGGGTGAGATCTACGCGTCGAACACTGTGAGATCTGGTGGTCTCGATCGGTGTGATCTGCCTCGCGAAACTCAAGTCACGGAGCCACGACCTCTCACGAATGACCGGCTAATCAACCTCCTGCCCGAAGCGAGAAGGGGCACTGCATGCGGTGAAATGTGGTCTAGTCTGCTGTTGAAATTGTCGCCTCATAAATGGCCTGGAACCTGTTGTCACAGCCTCTTGAGGCTTTGAGTCTAGATGATCCTCTTTCTCTCTGTCCTCTATCCCCTGTGCATAGGCTTGCATCCTGGAAATATCCATACTGGGCTGAAGAGACACCCCCAAGCATGCAGTAATCATATGATGGTCTAGCCACATCACATAGCGATGAACTTTATGCGCCGTATGGCCGCGATGGTGGCGCATGCAGCTAGTGAGTCGAACTCGGTGTACTCTCGGCGATCCTCGTTCTGTCTCGATGTCAAGAATCTATCACGCGGGCTCTCGCCGTCTCGGGAGGAAAAGTGATCCGAAGGCCTGCGTGAACTAATCTCGAAGCAGTGGAAGAGCACGCCGCCTCTGAGCAACTCGTGGCTCAAACCAGTTCAACGCGATATCACGTGCAGGTGAGGCTAGCACAACCGACTACGTCTCAGGCCCTAAGCACTACATAGTCGGTATGCTGCGAATAAACTCTTGAGGATCCTCGCCGGATCTTGAACCATAGAACTTCGTGTGGATGACAACCCAAAAATCCTGAATCATGGCTATCGGTTAGGGTTAGCTACTGCTCGTGTCGGCGCTACCGCTTCCACTATGTTGGTGATAGCAGGATCTGCTCTCCGTAATCTCTATACTCGGCAGGCTGCGGAACTAGAGGCTCGGTGCAGAAACCTGCGGAGCTACGGCGCTCTCGACTCCTCTGTCTTGCTGGCGTGGTGAACTCGCCGACTGCCTCTGACCTCGGGCATAGTGCGTGCACGAGTCCTGTAACCCTCTGCGTGCAGCTGGCACCTCCTGCTGCCTTGACCTTACGGGCCTGAGTGGCCCGTGGAGGCATAAGCGATACATAAAAATAGGTCGAGAGGATTGACCTAATAAGGCGACTCTTGCGCGATCTCGAGAGAGAAGAATGAAACCAATCTAAATGTCCTGCGACCTCACGATTATAGATGTGGTGCCTGACGCACGATAATCAGACTCTACTAGACGCGATGCGTAGACACTTTCCAGAGGACTAAGCGCTCTGATACCACTTTTGTCACGACCCGACCGGGCGCGGCCCGGTGCCCTACAGGCACCATTGAGTATATATCGAGAGAATAGCGGAACATACGACAACGTATCAATACGTTAGAAAATAAACATAAGCAGGCTGAGCGATAAGGCCACCTTAGTAAAATGTACATAAACCAAAATACATCTGTACAACTCTGTACTTTAAAACCCAATCCACAAATATGACTACACACCTCTAGGAATAACAACTGTGGCGGTACAGGGCCCCACCATACCCCTGAATGTACATAAATCTACAACATCAGGGAAAACCGTACCAAAAGACAAGCCTCCGGAGAAATGGAGCCTCTGAAACCTGATCAGTGATCCTAAGAATGAGGATCCACCACTGCTACCCTACGTGGCATGAGCAACCCCAGGAAAGGGGGTCGTTACCTGATATGTACTAAGTTTATAAAACTAGAAAATACTGCAATTTACATCATAAGTCTTAAAATAAAGTTGGAGAGATGTATGATAACCAAAATTACAGTATATTGTGTCTTACTAACAATGAGAGTAAACAAGAGTATACTTTACTGCATAAAAATAGGAGGCACATGATCAAAGTAGGGTCACCCGCCCGTAGTATCATTAAGCAATCCTACTCGCAGGACTATTTCACATGAGTCGTATGGACCGCGTAGGTAACTTCGCGCATAGGCGTATCCGCGCGCATGGGTCGTATGGACCCGTATGAGGTATTCCTCGCATAGGAGTGGTCGCCTCGCGTAGGACTATTTCACATAAAAGCCATACGGACTCGCGTGAGGTATTCCTCGCATCATGGGTAGCAAATCCGAGGAATATGCAAATGCATGAGCAGGGAATGACCAGTAATGAACAATATATCACTAGCACTGTGGCTATCATACATAACATAAGCACTCTGAACATCATACATAACATAAGCACTAGAACATCATACATAACGTAAGCAAGTTAAGAAATCACAACCTTATTAGTCTTATAAATATACTGCTCATTTTAGTTTACTTAAGGCACTAACATGTCATTATAAAAATCAGGAATTTAACCCAAAGTGCTACGTGCTTACTCTTTTAAAATGACTCTTTTTCATATAAGCTTCAAGATACTAATAACTATAGTATCGAGTCTATCTACTTTCAAGGCAAGTCACAATACCTTTTTAGAAAATACACTTATAGGCTTCTAAATCAAGTGACTTCTTTCTTTAAAACCTTAAGCAATTGATGTGTTACACCCCGTAATTACAGGACATGTTTTATGAACGTACGAAAGAACTCACGAGTGTTAAGATTTGAGACTTGTAAAAAGTTATCGGAAATATTGGAATTTGTCGGAAAGCGTATTATTGTGGAATGGGGGCGACACGTGTCACCCGCTTATAGATGCCTTGGACGAAATTGGCATGGCGATATGGTCATTGACCATAGTCTTAAGATGACAAAGTCTTCGAATTAATGAGCTTGAGTTTCTTGACCAAAGTCAAAGGTCATTAGTCTTGATATTTTATAAGAGACCGTCAAACCCCGATTGTTTGCGTCTTGACCTACATTACACTATATAATACTACTAGTAGTGAGACTAGTTCCATACTTAGCCAAATTTTACACAAATTGAAGAACATAGAGCGAGAGCTCTCGGGTTTGGAGTCAGTAGAAGGAAAAAAATTTGTTTGTTATCGATAATCTTCCCACTTTAAACCAAGGTTCCTATGTGTATTGTAAGCTTATCTCGATATAAAAATCCGGAAAAAGAGAGTTTTCGTATTAGTCATAAGTGAAAACCTAGTGGCTTTCTAGGTTTTGGATTGGAAGTTTGAAGGAAAGTTGTTGGTATGGTTCTAAGGGTCTCAGTAGCGGATTGAAGTGTCTTGAAGAGGCTCTAAGTTACTAAGGAGCGACTTCGGATTAGAAGATTTGATTAAGATTCGTTGAGGTATAATCTTGTTCTTTGAAAGTATTACAAGATTATTTATATTGTTGTTAGATTTACTTGTTGCTAGCATGAAGTATATGTGTTGAAGTTTATAAGGATTATGGATTGATTGTAGCCTTGAAAATCCGAAATGTAATGTAAGTCATGTTAAGTTGGATTACAATTTTGGTCGTTTATTAGAATCGTCGCATGTTGTTGACTTGAAGATATTAGTAGTTATAGTCGTTTGCGACTTGATATCATGTATTGCTAACAACTTGGATTGAAATGGAAATTTGATAAAATTGGTATGGTTGAACTCGAGGTGGCCGAATTTGGACTTTTAGTTTGTTATTCATTTGTATTGAACTACTTTCTAAATAGTGAGCCAATTGGGGCTGTTTAGTTATTCATTTGCATTGGAATACCTTCTATATTGTTGTGAGCCAATTGAGGCTGTTTGGTTGTGTATTCGGCCTTGAAAAGGTGGCAAAGTTAGTAAAAACAAAGGAGGTGATGTCCAGATTTTAAAGTAGAATTTAGCGACTTAGCACACAGAATATTCTACGTATGAAGTAAGAGGTTAATGGGCGTATGGTGACCATTATAGGTCGATGTACTAAGTATAGCGTATCTACTTGAAGAATGGAATAGCTCGAGGTGGAAGTACTTTGGAGCTTTTTGCTCTTGTCGATAATCGTCGCGAGGTATGTGAACCTCTTCCTTGCTGACATGATTCTATGTATGGAATATACATGTAGTACTATTTCATGATTCCTACACTCTTAGAAGTTAAGAGGTATGTATGTCGATTTACTCTACGTAAAGGTTATGTATAAGTTATCTAAGTTCTTGCCAAGTCTTATGGGGATGTTGGTAAGAGTCGTTAGGAGGTATTTTGGAGCCAAGTTGACTTGGCTAATTTCTGACGAATAAGAATAAGTATCGAACAAGCCATTGCGGCGTTAATAAAGGAAAATGTAATGACAATTAATTGTGTTAAAACAAGTAGAATTCTCCGTCTGCGTAGAAGCTAGATAAGACAAAATTGTATTACATTTTCTAGATCATAGCTACTTGATTAAGATAGTTATAAATAAGTATAACTTATTCCTGCGCACAGTATATGTTACTTAATTTATAAGAATTTCATTATGAAGTTTTAAGACTATGGACCTCAAATTGTTAAAGGTTAAGGGACTTTATTTTTCAAGTTAAGAGACTTGATTCTTAAAGGGAGAAATGAATTGATTTAAAAGTATAGAATACTTGATTTGGAAAGTATTGATTTCTTGCCATTCTAAGTTAAGCTGGTTTTCCTAAAAGTTAAGAGACTTGAAGTATTTTGAAAGCTATGTGATTTGAATTGAAGTATAAGTTTCTTGGTTATCAAATGAATGAATTCGTCTAAGAAATAAAGAGTTATAACGGCTTTATGGGAAGTTGGTTATAACAACTTTATGGAAGATTTAAAGAATGGTTTTCTTGATGTGTAAGCAAAGTAATGATTTGAAATAAAGAAGGGCAAAATTGTTTTAAAGGTACCAATTGCTTAAGGTTTTAAAGAAAGAAGTCACTTGATTTAGAAGCTATAATTGTATTTCTAAAAGCATTGTGACTTGTCGTGAAAAGTAGATATGACTTGATACTACGGTTATTAGTATCTTGGAAGTTTTATTTGAAGAGAATCATTTTAAAGGAGTAGAGGCCGCGTAGTACGTTGGGTTAAATTCGGATTTTATAATGACATGTTAGTGCCTTAAGTAAACAAAATGAGAGTGTATATGAACAAGCTAATAAGAAGTTAGGGGATTTCTTAACTTGCTTATATTATGTATGATAAGCGGTAGTGCTTATGTTATGTATGATAAGTCGGTAGTGCTTATGTTATGTATGATGGCGGTTGAGTTAGGGTAAGAGTATAAATGAGGCAAGCCCAGGCGTTATACCATACTCCGGGGTAAGAGTATAAGTGAGGGTAAATCCCAGACAACATACCACTGCTTTATGTGTTATTTGTGGCCAAGTCGAGATAGGGTAGAGTATAAATGAGCGAAGCCCAGGCGTTATACCGCTTCTCGAGTAAGAGTATAAATGAGGCAAGCCCGAGGCGTTATACCACTGCTTTACCACTTCTCGGGGTAAGAGTATAAATGAAATGAGCCCGGACGTTATACCACTGTTTTGATTGATTTTATGGGCGTGAGACCCGTGGTTATGTTTTACACTTTTAGGTATCGGCGGTGATGGGGATTCCACGGGCGTGCTTTGATATTAGTGTGTGATCGCGTCGGTTTGGTAGGGTAGTATATGTGTCCCTCGTAGTGGGCGGACTATGTTATGAAAGATAATTAAGTTAGATAGAAATGAACTTAATGACTTCTCTAAGTAAATGCGTAAGATATGGCTATAACTCTTAATGGAATGGAAAAAGATATTGATGTGAAATTAAGTTCATAAGTGGTAATGACACGGCGAGGATGCGGTATGTATTTTTATACTTGTCCTTGTCATTCTTTTATCTGATTATGATTTGTTTCTTGTCGTTATTTACATTCCATATTAAATTTTTGTTATGCGGCCCTTGAAGCTGCGTTAAATGTCTGCGAGTTTTGGTACCTGATTATGGATCATGAGCTTAGGATCTGGTTGACATTTTGAGATGGCTCGATGTTCGGAGTTGTCATGGCTATGTATATTGAAGTGCGGCGGGGCCTTGTCCACTTGTGATGGTTATGTTAACACTCTTGAAGTGCTGTAGTCACATATTGTGGGTCGGTTGTAAAAGAAAGGAAGCTGCTTGGTTGTTTTTATATATGTCTTGGAAGGTAGCCACTGTCGGCTAACTTTGTTGTATTACTTCAGATATTTTATTTATAAGTTTCATGTATGTTCGCTGATTTTCTCGATGTTTACAGTAAGGGTGCGGGTAGGGCACGATCGCGATCGAGGGTGGTCGTGACAAAAGTGGTATCGAGCGATTAGTCTCGGAAAGTGTCTGAGGCCAGTGTCTAGTAGAGTCTTGATTATCGGTGTGTTGTGCACCACGTCTATAATCGGAGGCTGCGGGACATTTAGGATTAGTTTCCATTATTCTCGCTCTGAGATCGTGCGATAAATTTGTGTTGTTAAAGTCGTCCCTCACAACGAGTTATATTGATTGCGATTCTACGAGAAAGCGTGATGACCGGGAATGACTATGTGGATTGCGTATCGAGGTTGGTAGCGATTATAGTGTAGTTGGTATTGTGACATGCGTACATCACGGAGTTATGTATGAAATTCGGGCAGCGTGTTGCCTAGAGTGATTTTAGATTACCGAGAATCGGTAAGGACTAACTAGATCTGGGAAGGTATGGAATAGTTAATGAATTTCGCGAGTTTTGTGTTTTATTTGAGATAATTGGGAAAGGATGGTACATGCGATAAGGTAGTGAACCTTAGAAGCCATATTAAGGAACCTAATGGAATGTCATGTTAATAGATTAAGTTGTGTAGTATGCTTAAGAGAATTATACGGATGAGGCCTGTATAGAGTAAGTAATGGTTGTTGTGATCGAGACAACATGGTTATGATTTTATGAAGTTTTTTTTTATATACGTTATTGGGGATTGATAAGGTAGGCTTGGGCATGGAAATTGCGAGCCTAAGAATATTGATAAGCTGAGACCTTAGATGTATGAGGCTTTCTCGCGATAAGATTTTAAGTCGGACCCGATGATAAGAGTCAAGTGCGGCCCGAGTAGGGTCGAGGACACATTCTGGGTCTCCCGTGGCTGGAATGGGTGAGATCCGTTGGTAGTAGTTCGCTACGTGGCGAGTCCACGAGTGCAAGGCCAAGTCTAGTTAATTGTTTCTGGGTTCGTGGGCGCGTTCACGGAACCAGTCGTGGCCGGAAATGGTCGTATATTGTCTTATAGAGTGACTCCAGATTAGAGGCGAATTGGTATGGAAGTTATGTATGTATGCTAGTATGAGTTAGAAGTACGAAAAGGTAACCTCGTTTGGGCTTATGATGGACAGATATGCGTGTGCGAGGTATTAGGGCCATGTGTGGCATTGTTGGTATGTCGGGGTTGTGAAAGGGAACTATGTCGCTAATTATAAGTTTGACTCCGAAAGAACATTCGAGGACGAATGTTTCTAAGAGGAAGAATGTTACACCTGTAATTACGGGACATGTTTTATGAGCGTCTGAAAGAACTCACAGTGTTAAGATTTGAGACTTGTAAAAGTTATCGGAAATATTGGAATTTGTCGGAAAGCGTATTATTGTAATGAATGGGGCGACACGTGTCACCCCTTATAGATGCCTTGGACGAAATTGGCATGGCGATATAGTGGGTGACCGTAGTCTTAAGATGACAAAGTCTTCGATTAATGAGCTTGAGTTTCTTGACCAAAGTCAAAGGTCGCTAGTCTTGATATTTTATAAGAGACCGTCAAACCCGATTGTTTGCATATTGACCTACATTACACTATATAATACTACTAGTAGTGAGACTAGTTCCATACTTAGCCAAATTTTACACAAATTGAAGAACATAGAGCAAGAGCTCTCGGGTTTGGAGTCGACTAGAAGGAAAAAAATTTGTTTGTTATCGATAATCTTCCGCTTTAAACGAGGTTCCTATGTGTATTGTAAGCATCTCGATAGAAAAATCCGGAAAAGAGAGTTTTTCGTATTAGTATGAAAGTGAAAACCTAGTGGCTTTCTAGGTTTTGGATTGGAAGTTTGAAGGAAAGTTGTTGGTATGGTTCTAAGGGTCTCAGTAGCGGATTGAAGTGTCTTGAAGAGGCTCTAAGTTACTAAGGGCGACTTGGATTAGAAGATTTGATTAAGATTCGTTGAGGTATAATCTTGTTCTTTGAAAGTATTACAAGATTATTTATATTGTTATTAGATTTACTTGTTGCTAGCATGAAGTATATGTGTTGAAGTTTATAAGGATTATGGATTGATTGTAGCCTTGAAAATCAGAAATGTAATGTAAGTCATGTTAAGTTGGATTACAATTTTGGTCGTTTATTAGAATGCGTCGCATGTTGTTGACTTGAAGATATTAGTAGTTATAGTCGTTTGCGACTTGATATCATGTATTGCTAACAACTTGGATTGAAATGGAAATTTGATAAGAATTGGTATGGTTGAACTTCGAGGTGGCGAATTTGGACTTTTAGTTTGTTATTCATTTGTATTGAACTACTTTCTAAATTGTGAGCCAATTAGGGCTGTTTAGTTATTCATTTGCATTGGAATACCTACATATTGTTGTGAGCCAATTGAGGCTGTTTGGTTATTGTATTCGGCCTTGAAAAGGTGGCAAAGTTAGTAAAAACAAAGGAGAGTCTTTGTCAGATTTTAGTAGAATTTAGCGACTTAGCACAGAATATTCTCGTATGAAGTAAGAGGTTAATGGGCGTATGGTGACCATTATAGGTTGATGTACTAAGTATAAGCGTATCTACTTGAAGAATGGAATAGCTCGAGGTGGAAGTACTTTGGAGCTTTTGCTCTTGTATCGATGTCGTCGCGAGGTATGTGAACCTCTTCCTTACACTGACATGATTACATGTATGGAATATACATGTAGTACTATTTCATGATTCCTTACTCTTAGAAGTTAAGAGGTATGTATGTCGATTTACTCTACGTAAAGGTTATGTATAAGTTATCTAAGTTCTTACCAAGTCTTATGGGGATGTTGGTAAGAGTCGTTAGGAGGTATTTTGGAGCCAAGTTGACTTGGCTAATTTCTGACACAAATAAGAATAAGTATCGAACAAGCCATTGCGGCGTTAATAAAGGAAAATGTAATGACAATTAATTGTGTTAAAACAAGTAGAATTCTCCGTCTGCATAGAAGCTAAGATAAGACAAAATTGTATTACATTTTCTAGATCATGGCTACTTGATTAAGATAGTTATAAATAAGTATAACTTATTCTGCGCACCAAGTATATGTTACTTAATTTATAAGAATTTACGTATGAAGTTTTAAGACTATGGACCTCAAATTGTTAAAAGGTTAAGGGACTTTATTTTTCAAGTTATGAGACTTGATTCTTAAAGAGAAATGAATTGATTTAAAAGTATAGAATACTTGATTTGGAAAGTATTGATTTCTTGCCATTCTAAGTTAAGCTGGTTTTCCTAAAAGTTAAGAGACTTGAAGTATTTTGAAAGCTATGTGATTTGAATTGAAGTATAAGTTTCTTGGTTATCAAATGAATGAATTCGTCTAAGAAATAAAGAGTTATAACGGCTTTATGGGAAGTTGGTTATAACAACTTTATGGAAGATTTAAAGAATGGTTTTCTTGATGTTGTAATCAAAGTAATGATTTGAAATAAAGAAGGGCAAAATTGTTTTAAAGGTACCAATTGCTTAAGGTTTTAAAGAAAGAAGTCACTTGATTTAGAAGCCTATAATTGTATTTCTAAAAAGCATTGTGACTTGTCGTGAAAAGTAGATATGACTTGATACTACGGTTATTAGTATCTTGGAAATTTTATTTGAAAGAGAATCATTTTAAAGGAGTAGAGGCCGTGATACGTTGGGTTAAATTCCCGGATTTTATAATGACATGTTAGTGCCTTAAGTAAACAAAAATGAGAGTGTATATGAACAAGCTAATAAGAAGTTAGGGGATTTCTTAACTTGCTTATATTATGTATGATAAGCCGGTAGTGCTTATGTTATGTAGGATAAGTCGGTAGTGCTTATGTTATGTATGATGGCCGGTTGAGTTAGGGTAAGAGTATAAATGAGGGGCAAGCCCCAGGCGTTATACCATACTCCCAAGGTAGAGTATAAGTGAGGTAAATCCCAGACTGTACCACTGCTTTATGTGTTATTGTGGCCAGTCGAGATAGGGTAGAGTATAAATGAGGGCAAGCCCAGGCGTTATACCACTACTCCGGGGTAAGAGTATAAATGAGGGCAAGCCAGGCGTTATACCCCTTTACCACATACTCCGGGGTAAGAGTATAAATGAGGGCAAGCCCGGACGTTATACCACTGTTTTGATTGATTTTATGGGCGTGAGACCCGTGGTTATGTTTTACACTTTTAGGTATCGGCGGTGATGGGGATTCCAGGCGTGCTTTGATATTGGTGTGTGATCGCGTCGGTTTGGTAGGGTAGTATATGTGTCCCTCAGTAGTGGGCGGACTATGTTATGAAAGATAAGTAAGTTAGATAGAAATGAACTTAATGACTTCTCCTAAGTAAATGCGTAAGATATGGCTATAACTCTTAATGGAATGGAAAAAGATATTGATGTGAAATTAAGTTCATAAGTGGTAATGACACGGCGAGATCGGTATGTATTTTTATACTTGTCCTTGTCATTCTTTTATCTGATTATGATCACATTTCTTGTCGTTATTTACATTCCATATTAAATTTTTGTTATGCGGCCCCGCCCGAAGTGCGTTAAATGTCATGAGTTTAGGTACTGATTATGGATCCATGAGCTTAGGATCTGGTTGGCATTTTGAGATGGCTCGATGTTAGGAGTTGTCATGGCTATGTATATTCGAAGTGCAGCGGGGCCTTGTCACTTGATGGTTATGTTAACACTCTTGAAGTGCAGTAGTCACATATTGTGGGTCGGTTTGTAAAAGAAAGAGGCAAGCTGCCCGGTTGTTTTTATATATGTCTTTGGAATGTAGCCTGTCGGCTAACTTTGTTGTATTACTTAGATGTTTTATTTATAAGTTTCATGTATGTTTCGCTGATTTTCTCTGATGTTTACCTGTAAGGGTGCCCAGGTAGGGCACCAGTCGTGGTCCCGGGGTCGGGTCGTGACATGATGCCTTCAAATCAATTTGCCTTTCATTATTTCAAGTCATTTATCATACTTACATTACTTAGAGTAAACCACTCTTTTTAACTTTTCATAAAGCTATTATAACGACTTCGTAAAGTCGTTATATTAACTTTATACTTTGAACAATTACATTCTTCCTTATATCGAGGACTTATACTTTTAAAATGAAACAAGTATCATATACTTTTAAAACAACGAGTCCATTAACTTTGAAAACTAAGACATCCTTGGTACTTTTAAACAAGTGAGTTAATCTCCTAGCTCAACCAACTTGGACATTCTTAAAACAAGTAAAGATATCAAAATCTTGTACGTCTACCGTACTACATAGGTACAACTACTCATGCTCAAGAGATAGGAAAGTTCCACATACCTCTTGGTTCGATCCACTTGCTAAGTCGATATACGCGCATAGTATGTCAACTATAATAACCATATCGTCTATTAACTTACTTCAAGCGTAGAATATTTTAAGTGTAAAGTCGCTAAATTCTACGGAAAATCGGACGACATTTCCTTTGTTTCTACATACTTTTCCACTTTTTCAAGGCAGATTCAATAACCAAACACGCCACATTTAAGGCTCGATCAATGAAGTTAACAATAGGGGATTACGCATCTGAGGCGTGTAAAATTTTGCTTACAATTGATATCAAACTAGTCGACATCTTATGTCATTTCGGCAACTTGAGGTACAACAACACAAATTCTTATCAATTCCTTTTCAATCCAAGTCTTTTAGTATAACATGATATTAAGCGCTGATCGATTATAACTACTACAATCTTGAGTAGGTAACGTCGGCGATTCTAAATAACGACCAAATTGTATTTCACTTTCAAATGGCTAGAATGTCATTCACAGTTCTAGGCTTCTACTATCCATATCATATAAATCTTGACACATAATACTTCATGCTAGTTAAAATGTAAGGCTGACAATATGTAATCTTATAACACTTTAAGAGAACAAGATTGTTACCTCAGCGACCTTAATCGATTTCAAGATCAAGTATCTCGCAGAAACTTAGAGCCTCTCCTTGACACTTCAAGCCACTTGAAGCCCTTAGAATATCACAAACAACTTTCCTTTAATCTTGAGCCAAACCTATGAAAGCAACTAGGTTTTCACCTTGCGACTAATCTGAAATGATATTTTTAGGGATCTTTCTATTGAGATACCCTTACAATACCATATGAACCTTGGTTTAAAGTGTGGAGCTTATTGGATGACAAATAATTTTTTCTTTTTGAAACCTTGAACGAGAGCTCTCACAATGTTAAATCAATTTTCATGAAAATTTAGCTAAGTGTGGAAGCTTGTCTTGCTAATAGTATACACGTAACATAATGGAGAATCGATATTAGCACGTATGGAGGTCGATATTAGCACGTATGGATGGCTTGGATCGTTTCACTAGGATCGAGCCAGTGGCCACTTTGACAAGTCGATAATATCAAGCGAGACTTAGCAAGACTTGGTCATCTAACTTATGGTCAAATGACCCTTTTGTCCATGCCAAAATCATCGAAGACCAACTTAAGGGGTGACACGTGTTGCCCTCCCATTCGTCATGATATTTCGTTTCAAGCAATTCCATAATTTCGATAAATTTTTACTAGTCTCAAATCTTAACATTTGAATTCTTACGTACGTTCTTATAAACATGCCCTGGAATTTTGGGGTGTAACATTGACATTGTTGTTGATATTGATAGTTTCCAAGAATGTGCCTTAAGGATATGGACAGTTTTATATTGATTGTGGGGCAAAATTTTACACGTCCGAAAATGCGTGTAATCCCCTTGGAATTTCTGAATTGTTGAACCTTAAATGTGGCATTTGGTTATTGATTTTTGGGCCTTGAAAAGGTGAAAAAGTACGTAGAAACAAAGGAAGTGTTGCCCGATTTTTCGTAGAATAAGAGTCCACATACTTAGAAATATTCTACGTTGAAAGCTAGAAGTTGATAGGCGTATTGTGGTTATTATAGGTTGACATTCTACGTGCGGCATATTCAAGTTAGCTAGTGGATTAAGACGAAGAGGTATGTGGAACTTTTCTTATCTCTTGAGCATGAGTAGTTATAAATGTATAATACGGTAGACGTACGAGATTTAAATGAATTCAGTTCATTTGATATCCTTGACTTGTTTTAAGAATGTCTAAGTTGGTTGAGTTAGAGAATTAACTCACTTGTTTTTAAAGAAAGGTTAAAGATGTCTTAGTTTCTAAAGCATAAAGTTAGTATATCGACTTTATGGGAAGTTGGTTATAACAGTTTTATGAAAGGTTAAAAGAATGGTTTATTCTAATAAGATAAACAAAGATTTCTTGACTTGAAAAAGTATAGAATACTTGATTTGGAAAGTATTGATTCTTGAACTATTTTAAAGATAAGAGACTTGATTTCTAAGTTTAAGAAACTTGATTTATAAAGTTAAGAAACTTGATATTCTAAAGTTAAGAAACTGGATTGCTAAAGTTAAGAGACTTGAAGTATTTTGAAAGTTATGTAACTTGATTTGAAAGTATATGATGCTCGGTCTTGAAAGTATAAGTCTCTTGGTTATAAAAATGAATGAATTTGTCTAAGACATAAAGGTTTATAACGACTTTATGGGAAGTTAGTTATAACGGCTTTATGAAAGGTTAAGAGAGAGGTCTATTTGATTGATAGGCATGAGTTGCCTAGGTTATGAAATTAAAAGTTACTTGGTTTCAAAGCCTTGAAATAAATTTCTAAAGGTGTAGTAACTTAATTTGAAAAATAGATATGCCTTGATACTACGGGTGTTAGTATCTTTGGATTTTATATGAAAAGGAGTCGTTTGAAAAGAATGGAAGTACGTAGTACTTTGGGTTAAATTTCCGGATTTTTATGTATCTGAAAGTGCCTTGAGTTTATAAAATGAAATTCATTTTGTATGATAATGAAAGTCTAAAGATTTTATGAACTTGTCTATGCACCTTGTAATAGCCTTTGAGTGCAAGTATTATATTTTTCTGTTGGCGTGACTCTCGGTTGGAGAATTTGTCTTGTTGTGAATTTATTTGGAGCGTCTGAAAGCGGTGATGAAGGATTCCACGGATATTCTTGTATTGTGATTGATCTATGGATATGCTTATCGATGAGGATTCGGGGCATGCTACCCGTGGCGGGTTAAATTCTCGGATGCTATTATTACTCCGTAGCCGTGCTTATCACGATGAAGGATTAGGGCATGCGACTATTTTATATACTATTACTCCATGGACTAGCTCAAATGCAGACATGTACGAGATGAGGATTCCGAGAATGTTATATCGATTATTACCCGTGGATTAGCTCTCCGTGAAGTCATGCACGAGATGAGGATTAATGGGCATGATATATATATATATATATATATATATATATATATATATATATATATATATACATAAAAATTGCATATGTGCACGCCGACAGTGATGTGGGATGCCACGGGCGCGTTACATGGATATATTTTACACTTACAGTTGTCGGCAGTGATAGAGGATTCCACGGGCACACTGTGATGTTTGCGGGCTTGAGACCCTTACTGGATTATGTGATGGTTTTGAGGGCTTGTGTCCCTAGCCATGGTGTGACTATTGTTCATGTGTTGAAATAGTCTTTTAAAAGGTAAAACTGACTTTCATTTAGACAAAGAGCGGTTGTCTTTATTAAATTTATTATCATACTTGTCTCGACTTTTATATCTAGACTTTATGATTTAAATTACGATACTTTTAGTTTACATACTTAGTACGTATTTTGTCTTGACCTCGCTTGAGCTGCGTTCATGCCGCGTGTTGAGTACGTAACTGGCGATCCTCATTTTAGGATCCTTCGATTCTTGGAAAGCTCCGTTTCTCGGAGGCTTTGCCGTTTGAGTGCAGTTCCACGAGATTGTAGATTTATGTACATTGGGGTATGGCGGGGCTCTGTCAAAATCCACGGTTGTTATGTCAAACATTCTTAGAGTGCGTAGTCTTATCTTGTGGATTGGGTTGTAAAGAAAAAAGAAGTAAGCTACTTTTTGGGTTATGTGTATACTTTTGGAAGGTGGCACTTATCGGCTAACACATTATTTATTTCTTTTGAGTTGTATGTATGTTCAGCTACTATTCTACGATGTATACTGTAAGGGTGCCCGTAGAGGCACCGATCGCGAGCTTGAGGGTGGAGTCGTGACAAAAGTTGTATCAGATTAGTTAGTCCTCGGAAAGTGTCTACAGACCGTGTCTAGTAGAGTCTTGGTTATCGGTGTGTTGTGCACCACATCTATAACCAGGAGGTTGTAGGACATTTAGGACTGGTTTCCATTTTTCTCACTCTGAGATCGTGCGATAGAGTTGTGTTGTTAGGGTCGTCTCTCCCTAACGAGTTATGTTGATTGCAGCTACGGGAAAGGCAGCAGTGACCCAGGAAGGATTATGTGTCCGGCTACAGGACGTAAAAGACAGCGCTACTTGGGAGGCAACCCAATGTTTAAATTATGCAATTTAGTTTAATTAGAACTGTCTCATCTTCAGTATTTTTGTTGTGTTGTGATGTCAGGTGAAAGAATGGGACATGGCGAGGAAAAATCTTGGAAAACTCTTGAATCGGGAGTTTTGTCGCGGTGCCATCATGCGAGAACGCGGTGCGGAAGATCGAGAGGTCGCGGGAATTTAAGCAGCGGTCTGCTATCTTGAGCAGCGGTGCGATTAGCGATTTACGAAAAATAAAAGGCCACTGAATCGCCAAATATCCTCCATGAATCTGATCTCGGTCTGATATCCACACTTGGCTACCACCATTTTGACTCGTTGTATGTCTGTAAGTCGTCCCATTTTAATTTTGAGTCTTTTACACATTTGGGACAATGTGTAGTTTAAGTTTGGGGGGGGGAGTTTTCATTTTATTTTATTATTGTGAGTCTTTTGTTGTTTTTGTGTTTTATGTGAGTCATTTTTTTTATATATCATGCATGTTGTGCTTATTTGGAATGTCTAGTGAACTAAGTGGGATAATGTAATGGAATGAGAAGCTAAAATTTATGTTCTTAAGTTAGATATGCCAAAAATTCATGACAATCTGATTATTTGGAATATTTGATGTTTAGCCTATGTGTTGTCAATTGAAAAATGTATGTGAAGTCTGCTTGCTTGTTATTTGAGGCGAGATAGTTAAGATGTACATGTTAGGGAGATGATTCAGGCATTTATTTGTTAGCCATTCTTACCATTCATTACCTACCTTGCAATAAAGTGTATCCACTAGTCGCCTTTGAGCCTAAAATAAGTTATTTCTTTGACACCTATCATTCCACTTGTGTGCCATAAGCGATAATTGAAAAAATTGGAATGAAGAAGTGTGAAAAAGAAATACAAAAGAGTGAAAAATTGATGCACTGATAAAAAAAATATGCTAAAGTTTAAGTTTGGGGGTGCCTATGTGAATGTGTTTCATGCTCTCAAAAAGAGAAGAGGGAAACGATAGATATGAACTGAAAAAGAATACCAAAAAGAATGACAAAATGGTTGAGTAAGAAAAATGCTTATGGTACGTAAATTGAGCCTAAATGTCTAATTTTACCTACCCCTGCCTAAGCCTACATTACAACCCTGAAAAATCCTGATGATCTCTAGAATGTATGTCTATGATTAGTGGAGAATGACAAGTAAACATACCCATAGAACTAAATGTAATTGATATGCATAGGTTAGGTATTCATGCTTCCATTAATATGATTGAAATGAATTTGCAAAATATCTGACTTAAAATTCTAGATTGCTAAATTCATGCTATATTTGTTCCTACATATTATCTCAACTGACGTTCATGTGTTTATAAGTACTTGTGCAGCTGCTTGATTTGAGTCTTTGGGTATTTTGTTTTTGTGTCTTTGTTTTGTTTTGATCTTTGCTCGAGGGCGAACAAAGGTTAAGTTTGGGGGTGTTTGTTAGGCGTATTTTGTATACGCCATTTGAGTCATTTTTAGTTGGTATTTTACTCCTTTTTGTTGTGTTTAATATAGTAGTAGGTTTGTTTTTCTTTCTTTTGAGTCACAGCGGTGCAAAATGGCAAAATGGCGAAAAGGAACGAGAAATGGGCAGAATAGGTGCTCCCGAGGCAAAAAGGACGAAAGTTGGCAACTCGAGTGAAAGAAAGCGACTGCGGTGCTATCTTGAGCAGTGGTGCCATATTTACCAAGGAGCCACAAGACTTTCAGCAGCGATACCGTGAGCAGTCTGGCGGGGCCGTTTATCTGAGAAGGCTGCGGGAGTTCGGCCGCGCGGCAGCGAAAATTTCATTTATGAAGGAAAATTGGCTAAGGGCAGATTGGTCCATAGGGCACGAAAATTAGAGGATATTTAAGCCCTAGGGATTAATGCTGATGGAGTTTGGTCATTCTACAACACAACACAACACAACACAACACAAGGAGGATTTAGAGCTACAATTGGAGACTTTGTTCTACGTAATTTTCTTTCTTTAGTTTTTAATTCAGTTTATGTATGGATATTGTGTTAGTTCCTAGTGTGACTATGGTTAGGAGTTAAACACTCTATTAGGGCTTTCTTTATGAATCACTTGAACTTCTATTAATGAATTAATATAGTAGTTTGATTTCTTCTTCACTTGATTAAGATTTAGTCAATAATTGGTATGAATGCTTGATATTTAATTGATCACTAATTATCATAATATATATGATTTCGAATCAAGAACTGAGAGGGGAGATTTGGATATGTTATAATTGATTGGACATAGGTTAAAATCACAGACGACAATACCCCAATACTTGTGTAGCATTATAGGTTACTGTTCTTAATCATTCTATGTGGTAAATCCTATCATAAAATATAGGAGGGTTCTGCACTGGGGTTGAGTAATTATATGACATAACCGGAATATAAGACAGTTTAGTTAACTGTTATCTTAACGTAGAAGAAGAAGTCATTCTAGTTGCATTAAGGATTGAATAGAGTGGATAGTCGAGGATTTTGGAAGCCCTAATTCATTCATAACTGATCACAACTTAAATAGTTAGTTAATTCTTGCAATTATTCTGGTAGTTAAATAAAAACCTAACTTATATATCGATTGCCAAATAGATAACATAAAATAGATGAACGGTACTTAGAAACCAGTCTCTAAGGACGATATTCGGTCTTATCAGACTATATTACTTGTGAACGATGCATACGTTTGCGTGAGCAGTTGAAATATCGCTATGACCACGTCGGTGACCTTGATCTCGTGATGGCTCACTCTTCTACGAGTAATACTATTATAACTCTGAATTCTTGTCACGCCGAACCGAGAACTGCGGTAGTGCCCTACACAGGCACCGCCATTCATCTGACATCGTAACTTGTGGAAGATAAATAACACTCTTTTTTTCTTAAAACAAAGGCAAAGCGATAAAGTGCCATTTTTAAATCACGAAAAGGGTCTACCTTTGTTAAACAATGTAAATCTGACTCTAGTCGATCCGGCTCGCGTATGAATACGGACCTCAAGAGTTTGGACAATTACTATGGGGACAAGGCCTCGCCGTACCACGAATATACTAGCCATAATGACAAGCTCGGAACATTGGAGTCGTCTCAAAATCTTTGAATCGGGATCCTAAACTCGCGGATCCACAGCGTGTACCTAGGCGTGCGGACATGAGCGGCCCTCCGAAGGAGGTCGATACAACAGTACCAAGTATGAAAGCGGAAATCTGATCTGATGCAAGATCATAAATGTACAAAAGAATGGCGGGGCAAGTATGAAAATCAAATATTAGATCTAGGTGTCATATAACAATCGAGCCAAGCTGTACCTTGTATCGTTGTATCAACTATAACCGTACCACTTTCGCTATGAAAGTCATGTCAAAATAAGGGACACACGCCAGTATATAATATCGACGTGCATGCTCGTGGAATACAACATCAACGCGGCGTGTAACAAGTATAATATACAACCGTCGTCGGATAAGCATGCGTGGAATTCCAACTTCGCGTCGGCGTGTAAAAGTATAATACTTAATTATCGATTACCAACGTGCCTTTTTAAAAAGTAGAGTAAACTTTCTGCTTTAAACTAGGAAGCTTATGATCGATCTAGGGTCACGCGGTAGTATCATTATGCGATCCTACTCGCGGACTATTTCACCGCGTGGAGTCCGTGGACCGCGTGAGGTAATTTCCTCGCGTAGGACTATTTCACCGCGTAGATCACGTGGACGCGTGAGGTAATTTCCTCGCGTAGGACTATTTCACGCGCCTATTTCACTCGCGTGAGCCTACGGACTCGCGTGGGGTAATTTCCTCGTATAGGACTATTTCACCCGTAGATCCGTGGACGCGTGAGGTAATTTCCTCGCGTAGGACTATTTCACGCGTGGGACTATTTCACCGCGTGAGCCTACGGACTCGCGTGAGGTAGTTTCCTCGCATCGTGGGAGCAAATCCATGAAATATATATAATGTCTTGAGGGTTTACCCATGATCATACTCGAGGATGTATAATGTCTTGAGGGTTTACCAGTAATTATACTCGGGGATGTATAATGTCTTGAGGTTTCTTGTCACGACCGAACCGGGACGTGGTGGTGCCTTACCGGGCACCACTAGTGATCTGACATCGAGAAAATCGTGGAAATAAAAACATGAACATGAATTTAGAGACAAAATAAATAAGCAGGCCAGCGAAAGCGATTGCCTTCATCGTATATACGTAAATACCCGACAGATTATCCTTTTTACAAACCACCTTGCGATTATTCTGAGACCTCTAAGATTTACTCAACAACTATGGCGGGGCGGGGCCCGCGTACCACGAATGTACGGACCTCTGACTCGAGGGTAACATGCGAAAGATAAGCCTCGAAGAGCGGAGCTTCCAACCGCTGAAAGGTGATCTAAGCGAGGATCGGCGGCCGATGTACCTCTTACTGCGGCGTGACGCGGCCAGAAGGAGGTCAATACACGGTACAGTATGTGAAGCGTAAAAATCATGGCGAAATCATAATAGTCTATAAAGCGAGAGCGGGTATGATAACCAAACTACGATTGTCTGGCATAGCATGATTATATCAATTCGGTCTCGCGCCCGCGGCATCAATCACGCGGTGGAGTACCTTCGCCGGCTGGCGATGCATGATATGATAACAACAGATAGAAATCCAAATGGGAGCATACGTGCGCTACGCGTCGTGTCGGTATGTCGAAATGGAACAAATAAGACAACATTCCAAATGGAAGCCTGCGATGCGCTGCGCGTCGTGTCGATGAGTCGAAGGAAAGCGATAAAACGGCATTCCAAATGGAAGCATGCGTGCGCTACGCGTCGTGTCGATATGTCGAAGGAAACAATAAGACAACAATGCGGTAATCAAAGTGGAAGCATGCGTGCGCTCGCGTCGTGTCGATATGTCAAAGTGATTTAACAAAAGTAACACTATCAGCGAGGCGTGCGGTGGAATTTCTCGTCGCTGCCGACGCGTCGAGTAAGTTCTCAACAAGTCAGCCACCTCCGTCGAGAAACAGCGGTAGTATGAAACACAATCTTTGCACAACAAAGGTTATCACCTGGCGTAGGCAAGTTTCACAACAACAAGCGTAGGCGAGTTTCCGCAACAAGCATAGCGAGTTATTCATGACTCAAAGTACTTTCGTTTTATGCCAAAGTCGGGTTTTAACCTAAAGTACTCGTCGTTAAATTCCTTTTAAAGAGATCTAATCCTTTTGAAAAGTCACGATACGTAGTATAAAAATAGAGTGACTTATATCTTTTAAGTAAACCAAAACAACTTCCATACTTTCCTTTTAAAACCAAATTAAAGCGACACCATGCCTTCTTTTTGACAAAACACTTTTCTTTTTAAAGTCAAGTTACCACATTAAAACCAATGATAAAACCTTTCTTTTGTTTTCATAAGGTCGTTATAACCAACTTCCCATAAAGTTGTTATACACCTTATGTTTTAAACCATTTTAAGACAACCTGATGCCTTTCTTTTCCTAAAGTTCGGTTTGCCTAATTTCAAATACAAGTCTCTTTTTGAAAAGTTCATAGTTGATGTCTTAATCTCTTTTAAAACAATTGTGTAACATATGCCTTAAGAGTAGGTTATTCTTGTTCATAATCAATCTTATTAGCGGCCATGATCTAGAAATGTAATATCATTTGTCTCATCTTAGCTTACATGCGGATGGAGGTTTCTCTTGGTTTTAATAATACTTAATTATTGATACATTTCCCTTTATTAGCTGCGGTGGTTTGTCGATACGTTCGATTTCGAAATCGGTAAAACATTATTCCTTCCAAAAACCAAGTACTCATTACTGCGAATGAGGTTTCACACATCCGTATTAAGTCAAGTCTCTTATCTTTTAAGAATAAGTCTCTTAACTTAAACCATTAAACCATTCTTTTATCTCTCTTAAGGCGTTACACCTAACTTCTCGTAAAGTTGGTATAACTTTTATGTTTTCAAACCAAGTATACACTTCTTTCAAAAGGTTTCTTAATCTTTTAAAAACCACAAAGCATTTCGTTTACATGAAATATTATAACGACTTCCCGTAAAGTCGTTATAACACTTTATGTTTAAAGACAATCAAATACATTTAACACGTATGCGTCTGCCGTACTACATAGTTATACACGTATCGTGCTAGAGCAGATAGGAAGAGGTTCACGTACCTCGCGACAGTATCGACTAATAGCAAAGCGCTCCAGTACCTCAAGCGTGCTTCGCTCTCGGTCAGCGGTCGCTCCTGCGTAGTACTCTGACCTATAGAGGCCTGGCGCTATTAATATCTTTAGATCTCGATGTAGAATATTCACGAGAAAATTCGGCGACACCTCCCACATGGCGGCGTAAATCTCTCTCTATCAGTGGCTGCAAGCCAGCGGGGTTTAACACGTCTAGCGGGGCGTGTACAATTTTACTACGGTAATGCTACACAAGTCTCATGTCTGATCTATGTAATTCTGATTGATTCTCTTCTTTAAATTGAGGCTTAAGTAAGACATTGCCATAAGTATTATTCGAGCTTAAGTCGAAAGACATTGCCGCGCAATTATAATGTTAGCTCATATATAGTATACTTGACTATATATTCCTCTGACGTGTAATTTCCAATTACAGAAGGTCGTAGTGTTTACCTCGATAAGCCCAAAATTATCAAGTTATAATGTCGATCTGAGCAAGGTTTAGCTCTACTCAGTGCGCTCGATCGCTCAAACAACCTTAGAAGTTCTAACCAACTTCTGCTTAAATACTTGACCAATGATGAAGATTTCCTTAGGGTTTCGGTTTGAGATTAAAGGACAAAGGTAGTATTTAGGGCTCTACGTATAGAGGTAACTTTTGAAATATGACAAGGTAAAGGCTAAGGTATTTTTGGGCATTATAACAATACTTGGAAGTATTTCTACCAGAGGGGGTGTTTTATCTGAAACAACTAGGCTGGGGTACCCGGCCACACTTAGGAGGGGAGAATCCTCTCGGCCAAGGCCACGAAAAGGGGAGGAAGCTCACGGCTAGACCAGAAAGGGAGGAAGGATTTTCAAGACTTGGTGATTTTAGGAATGGATGAAGTCTTGAGCTTGGGGTATTTATAGCAAAACCAAAGGCCAACCAATGGCGAAGATCAAGCCATGTGCAAGGCAAGTGTAAGGCGAAGATCAAGCCAAGTGCACCTAACCTACTCCGCAAAACACTCATGAAAACAAGCCACAAAGCGAGGAACAATTCAAGGAACCAATCGGCGAGGCCAACCGTCCCTCTTGGGCCTTGATCGTCGAAGCCACGGCACGCTTCCAATGTGAGGGTGACACGTATCACCCTCCGTTAGTCCAAAATGTTCGTCTCTCGGAAAAATCATAAAATTATAAATGACATGGCGGAATTTTCCTACGAAAAGTGGAAAGCGTTTAGTCGAAAAAGCGACTCTGTCGGCACTTGTGCCCAAATTTGATCTATGCCTAACTTAAGGCTCAAATTTAAATGCGTCGTCCTGCGTACATACTGCGGAAATACGGTATAACATTCTCCTCGCCGAAACATTCGTCGAATGTTCCTTCTCAAGCGGATATCGATGAAGTTCGCCAACGAGTTGCCAGCGCCGCGGCGGCGCGAAATAACCTGCGTTCTCTTCCTTCCTTACTCGTCGTGCCGCTTCCGGACACTTGAACTCCTCTTGTATCGTACCACGCTTGATCAGCGCTTTCCCAAAACTTTGGAGTCACCGCTCGAAACTTGGTCATCTTACTAAAACGATCTCGCCAGGCCATTCCGGCCTTCGCGATCGGCACGGTGAACATATCCACGAACTCTTACGATGGTTATCTAATCATGGGCCTAGCGCCCTCGTGACCTACCACTGGCGGGACCACGAGTGACCCACTTTGAAACCGGCGGCGGGTTGGCCTCGATATAGCTGACCCGAGCCACTACGCGTCACGCTCTTGTTCCCCGTCCGGAACAATCTTACCTCTGGTCATGAAAGCTACCACTTCCATTTTTACACTACCCGAGGAAAATTTCCCCACAATTACTCTCATTATGATTTATACATTCGACAAGATCACTCGCGAGATCTTGTACTCGAGCGACCTTACATCAAGGTCTCATTGTAATATTCTAAGGTTAATCATTTCTACTTGAGCTTACCCTTTTTCACTAACGGGTTTCTAAATCACATTTTAGCACAAAGCTATCGAACATAACACATCATTAACATCAAAACATACAAAACTCTAGAGGTTAAGGATATACGAAAATAGGCGGTTGAGGGCCATTAAGCTAGGAACTCCCGCGACCTCTCGTGGCCGCGGTGTATGAACATCTGCCTAGGTGTGGAAGGTGAAGAACCCACAGCCGATCCGTAGTCTGTGCTATCTATCAGCCCACACCTGGTGGACAGTTTCTCCCAAAATGGCCACTGTCGCGCATGTAAAACAAACTCGGACTAGCACGACCACCCAGTGTGGAGTCTACCACGTGATCCGGCGAGGTAGGGGTGGCTTGGTGGCTAACACCCTGCCCTCTCGAAAATCTGAACCCTTGAGCCACGACGCTCACGAATACTCTGGATGCTCTGAAGATTGTGGAGGCCACTCTGTCTTGGCGAGCGCATAACTAGTCTGGCTGAGGCGGTCCGCCTCGAAAGTCACCAAAGGACCTGCTGTTTACGGCCTCTTCTGCGACCTTGGTTATTTAGTCGATTCCTCGCTCCTCGCCTCCAGTGCATAAGCTGCGTGCGGGCGATGTCGTGCGGTGAAGACTACGCAGAACAACTCTGCTAGGTGTCGTGAGCCACGTAACATATCGGTGCACTCGATCCTCGTACTAGCTACTAATGCGGGGGCGTCTGGGGCCAATGAGTCGAACTCCACATTGTACTCGAACCGTCGCGGATTACGCATGACACCAAAAATCGCCGGCGAGCCCTCGCCATGCAATGGCGGCAAAAAGTGTGCAAGAAATGCCTTTGAGAACTCGTCCCGTAAAGCGGAAGTGCATTCTCTCCGGGACAGCTCGCGAATCAAACCAATCATTGCGGTATCACGCGGCCGATGCGAACCTAGGACCACCGACTCGGTCTCGATGCCTTGATCACTCTCGTGATCGTGTAGCTGCCGGATGAATTCTGCGGATCATCGCCGGTCTCGACCCGTAAAACTACGGCGGGTTACACCTCGAGAAAATCCGTAGTCTCAGCTATGCGCTCGGGGTTGAATTACGGGTGCTCTGGGGTGAGGCTGCTGCGTCGACCTATCCTCAGTCGGCCTGACCACGGCCGTTAAGCGGGCCGTCTCATTGTAACCCGTCTCTGCGCGGCTGTGGGGTGGAGGCTCGGTGCTTGTGGTCTGCGCCATTGCTGCTCTCGCGACTCCCTCTTTTGCCTTGCCGCCACGGGCGGGTTGCCTGCAGCGGAGGCATAGCGGTAAAAGCGAAGTTTGTCGGAGGGTCGATCTTATTACCACTCTACAGGCACGATCTCGGAATGAGAAGAATGAAACCAATCCTAAATGTCCTATAGCCTCACGATTATAGATGTGGTGCCTGACACGATAATCAAGACTACTGAACCACGATGCGTAAACACTTTCAGAGGACTAAGCGCTCACGATACCACTTTGTCGACCGAACCGGGCGTGGTGGTAGTGCCTACCGGGCACCTGGTGATCTGACGTCGAGAGAAAATCGTGAAATAAAAACATGAACATGAATTTAGAGACAAAATAAATAAGCAGGCCAGCAAAGCGATTTGCCCATCGTATATACATAAATACGACGATTATCCTTTTACAAACCACGCTTGTGATGTTCTGAGACCTCTAAGATTTACTCGGCAACTATGGCGGGACGGGGCCCCGTACCACGAATGTACGGACCTACGGACTCGGGGTAACATACCAAAGATAAGCCTCGAAGGAGCGGAGCTTCAACCGCGAAAGGTGATCTAAGCGAGGATCGGCGGCCGATGTACCTCTACTGCGGCGTGACGCGGCCCGAAGGAGGTCAATCTGGCAGTACCCAGTATGTGAAAGCGTAAAATCATGGCGAAATCATAATAGTCTATAAAGCGGGAGGCGGTATGATAGCAAACTACGATGCATCTGGCATATGATTATATCAATTCGGGTCTCGCGCCGCATCAATCTGCGTGGAGTACGCCGCCAGCTGGCGATGCATGATATGATAACAACAAGATAGAAATCCAAATGGGAGCATACGTGCGCTACGCGTCGTGTCGGTATGTCGAAAGGAACAAATAAGACAACATTCCAAATGGAAGCCTACGATGCGCTACGCATCGTGTCGATGAGTCGAAGGAAACAATAAAACGGCATTCCAAATGGAAGCATGCGTGCGCTCGCGTCGTGTCGGTATGTCGAAAGGAAACAATAAGACAACAAGCGGTAATCAAAGTGGAAGCATGCGTGCGCTACGCGTCGTGTCGATATGTCGAAGTGATTTAACAAAAGTAACACTATCGATAGGAGCGTGCGGTGGAATTTCTCGTCGCTGTACGCGTCGAGTAAGTTCTCAACAAGTCAGCGACCTGTCGAGAGGCAGCGGTAGTATAGAAACACAATCTTTGCACAACAAAGGCTATCACCACAAGCGTAGGAAAGTTTCACAACAACAAGCATAGGCAAGTTTCACAATGACAAGCATAGCGAGTTATTATGACTCAAAGTACTTTCGTTTATGCCAAAGTCGGGTTTTAACCTAAAGTACTACGTCACGTTAAATTCCTTTTAAAGAGATCTAATCCTTTTGAAAAGTCACGATACGTAGTATAAAAATAGAGTGACTTATATCTTTTAAGTAAACCAAAACAACTTCCATACTTTCCTTTTAAAACCAAATTAAAGCGACACCATGCCTGCTTTTTGAAAACACTTTTCTTTTTAAAGTCAAGTTACCACATTAAAACCAATGATAAAACCTTTCTTTTGTTTTCATAAGGTCGTTATAACCAACTTCCCGTAAAGTTGTTATACACCTTATGTTTTAAACCATTTTAAGACAACCTGATACCTTTCTTTTCCTAAAGTTCGGTTTGCCTAATTTCAAATACCTGAGTCTCTTTTTGAAAAGTTCATAGTTGATGTCTTAATCTCTTTTAAAACAATTGTGTAACATATGCCTTAGGCGAGTAGGTTATTCTTGTTCATAATCAATCTTATTAGCGGCCGTGATCTAGAAATGTAATATCATTTTGTCTAATCTTAGCTTATGCGGATGGAGGTTTCTCTTGGTTTTAATAATACTTAATTATTGATACATTTCCCTTTATTAGCGATGGTTTGTCGATACACGTTCGATTTAGAAATCGATAAAACATTATTCCTTCAAAACCAAGTACTCATTACTGCGAATGAGGTTTCACACAAACATCCGTATTAAGTCAAGTCTCTTATCTTTTAAGAATAAGTCTCTTAACTTCTAAACCATTAAACCATTCTTTTTATCTCTCTTGGGCGTTACACCTAACCTCGTAAAGTGGTATAACTTTTATGTTTTCAAACCAAGTATACACTTCTTTCAAAAAGGTTTCTTAATCTTTTAAAAACCACAAAGCATTTCGTTTACATGAAATTTATTATAACTTGACTTCCCGTAAAGTCGTTATAACACTTTATGTTTAAAGACAATCAAATACATTTAACACGTATGCGTCTGCCGTACTACATAGTTATACACATATCATGCTAGAAACAGATAGGAAGAGGTTCGCATACCTCGCGGCAGTATCGACTAATAGCAAAGCGCTCCAGTACCTCAGCGATGCGCTGCACTCTCGATCAGCGGATCGCTCCAGCGTAGTACTCTGACCTATAGAGGCCTGGCGCTATTAATATCTTTAGATCTCGATGTAGAATATTCTGAGAAAATTCGTGACACCTCACACATGGCAGCGTAAATCTCTCTCTATCGGTAGGCTGCAGCCAACCAGGGGTTTAACACGTCTAACGGGCGTGTACAATTTTACTACGGTAATGCTACCGCAAGTCTCATGTCTGATCTATGTAATTCTGATTCGATTCTCTTCTTTAAATTGGGCTTAAGTCGCGAGCATTACCATAAGTATTATTGAGGCTTAAGTCAAAGACATTGCGCACAATTATAATGTTCAGCTCATATATAGTATACTTGACTATATATTCCTACAACATGTAATTTCAATTACAACGAAGGTCGAGTGTTTACCTCGATAAGCCCAAAATTATCAAGTTATAATGTCGATCTGAGCAAGGTTTAGCTCTACTCAGTGCGCTCGATCCGCTCCAAACAACCCTTAGAAGTTCTAACCAACTTCTACTTAAATACTTCAACCAACAATGAAGATTTCCTTAGGGTTTCGGTTTGAGATTAAAAGGACAAAAGGTAGTATTTTCGGGCTCTACGTATAGAGGTAACTTTTGAAATATGACAAGGTAAAGGCTAAGGTATTTTTGGGCATTATAACAATACTTGGAGAGTATTTCTACCAAGAGGGGGGGTGTTTTATACGAAACAACTAGGATAGGGGTACCCACGGCGCGCTACTAGGAGGGGAGAATCCTCTCGGCGAAGGCCACGAAAAGGGGAGGAAGCTGCGGCTAGAAACCTGAAAGGGAGGAAGGATTTTCAAGACTTGGTGATTTTAGGAATGGATGAAGTCTTCAAGCTTGGGGGTATTTATAGCAAAACCAAAGGCCAACCAATGGCCAAGATCAAGCCATGTGCAAGGCAAGTGTAAGGCGAATCGAGCCAAGTGCACCTAACCCTACTCCGCAAAACACTCCACAAAACAAGCCCAAAGCAAGGCCTGATTCAAGGAACCAATCGGCGAGGCCAACCGTCCCTCTTGGGCCTTGATCGTCCAAGCCACCCAGCTTCGATGTGAGGTGACCGTATCACCTCCGTTGGTCCAAAATGTTTCGTCTCTCGGAAAAATCCGCAAAAATTATAAATGACATGGCGGAATTTTCCCTACGAAAGTTAATGAAGCGTTTAGTCAACGACTCTATTCGGCACTTGTGCCCAAATTTCAGTCTATGCCTAACTTAAGGCTCAAATTTGTCGTGCGTCCGCGCGTACATACTGCGGAAATACGGGTATAACATTTACCGCAATTATACTCGTAATACTAGCACGATGGCTATCATGAACAAACATGCAAGTTAAGTAATCTTTAACTCGTTAGACAAAATGAAGGCACCGTCTTTTGAACAACCAAGGCAATATCATGCCTTATTTTAAAAACAAACAAGACAATACCATGTCTTCCTTTTCTAAAACAAACAAGACACTAACAAGTCTTTCGTTTTATAACACCAAGGCCTTATCGCTTGCGTCGCTAAGGATTAAAGTCGATTACAACAATGTCGTGGCGTACATTCACTTTATAAACTAAATTTCCATTTTTAGAAAAGCCCAAGTACTACATGTATCACGAGGAAGTAGAATCGATACATGTATCATTTGAATCCATCGTCAAGACAACATCATACTAAGTATCTTTCTAAGACATGGTTTGACAAATCGGGGCAATAGACATCACGTATTACTTTAAAACATCTTTGAAAATCAAAGTACCACATATAATGTACTATATTAAGGACTTAACCATGGACATTCTCCGTGATTTCCTTACAAAATTTTAAACTATCTCTTGACTTTCCACAAACCTTGTTATAACAAACTTCTATAAAGCCGTTATAACACTTTCGTTTTAGGAAACTAAAGCACTACCATATCGTATGCGGATTTGAATTCAAAGTACTATGTACATCTGTTCTTTATAAAGAATCGTTTCATGCGATGTTTAGGAGTTGAACCCAAAAGCACTTTCACTATTAAAACCAAGTTACTTACCCTTTTAAAACTCAAGTAACTTACACTTTTAAAACCAAGTAACTTATGCCTTTAAATCAAGCCACTTCTACTCTTTAAATTAAGTAACATATACTTTTCAAATCAAGTTACTTATTCTCTTTGAATCAAGTAACATATACTTTTCAAATCAAGTTACTACACCTTTAGAAATTCCATTCAAGGTTTTGAATTTAAGCGACTTCTCTTTAAATCAATCAAGTAACTTATACCTTTAAATCAAGTTACTTCTCTTCTTTAAAATCAAGTCACTTCTTCTTTCAACAATTAAGGAAATTATTCCTTTAAATCAAGTAACTCATTCTTTTCCAATGACGTTACTCCTATCTTTTAAAGTCAAGTAAGCTTGTACTTTTCAATTCAAGTATTATAACTTTCAAAATAAACCAAGTCTCTTATCTTTAAAATTCAAGTATCATATACTTCAAAATCAATTCATGTATACTTCATTTAATCAAATCACACAAACTTTCAAATCAAGTCCCATAACTTGAAAATAAAGTCTCATAATCATTTAAATAAAACAAGTCTCATAACCTTGGAAATCAAGTCTCATAACTTTAAATCAAAGTCTCATAATCTTGAAAATCAATACTCATTTGAACAGTGAATATGTTATACTTGTTTCTAATACTTCCTAACGACTCTTACCAACATCCCCCATAAGACATGGTAAGAACTTAGGAATCTTTTAGACAGGCCTTTAGCATAAAATCAATAACATGAATACTTCCTAATGACAAGGTAAGTACTTCAAGAAAACAAGTCATGTATACTCCAAATAACAAGGCAAGTATACTTCAAGAATAAGTCATGTATACTCCAAAATAAGGCAAGTATACTTCAAGAATAAGTCATGTATACTCCAAAATAAGGCAAGTATACTTCAAGGATAGTCATGTCGATAGAAGGAAGAAGTTCACATACCTCGTTGGCGACTAACCCAAACGACAAGTAGTGATACACTCGATGTACTTTAGCCTCATTGGCTATTGCACCCTCAGTAGAATATGCTACCGTAGTACTTCAACTTATAACAACGATAAAACTTCTATCAATTTCAAACACTATAGTAAGACTTATACCAAATAATTGCCCTCAATTCTACGGAAATTTGGACAACACTTCCTTTGTTTCTACATACTTTTCCACCTTTTCCAAGGCGTATTCATCAACCAACAAGCCACATTTAGGCACAACCAACAGTTAACCAAAGGGGATTACCGTCTAACCAGGCGTGTAAAATTCTGCCCCACAATCTATACAAAACAGTCCAAAATCCTCGGCACAAAACAGTCCACAATTCTACAATATTAAGGATACAATGTGAAGTCTTTTACACCCTTTTTATACCCCCATTCTTTAGGACTTTCATTAGTCATTTACCACATTAATCATGCATGTTAGGGGCTGATTTTCCAGCATTACAACACGCCTAAAACAGTCCATGAAAATTGCACGACAATATCCAGCGGTTTTATAGATTCTACGACCTGACTAAAATCAGATAACTCTTTCCTTAATCCTTTTTATTCCAATTCGAGTTCCAAAACTTCTACATAAGTTATAACAACTTATTAAAAACAATATTAATCCATTATAACATGTAATAGGTGAAGATAACAATGACAATAACCAACGAATTCCATTTACACCAAATCTGTCCCAAATCGGTTTTAGCCCCAAAAATGGCTCAAACGCTTTTTATTCTTCATTATTTTTAACACAATTTCATCCATACATTATAAAAATAAGTAATATCCAATTACTTTAAAAGAAAAAGGACTTTTACCTCATATTTTTGCCCAAAAACTCCCTAAAACAGTTCGGTCTTTATTGGTCTGCAGGTTTCGTTTCGCTCCACTTCTTGAGTTCGATCACGTATATGTATCCCTATGACCTAACTTCTCTTCACGTTTCTCTTTCAAAAAGTCGACTGAAAACCCTTAGGGTTTCATTCTATTTTCGGCCCAACCTAGATTTAGGGGTTAAGGGTGCTTAATCTTGGAAAGAAAATACTTTGATCTTGTTCTTGTTGGCTATGGTGATTTCGAAATATCTAGGTTAAGGAGAGATGAAAGTTTGTATGGATGAAGGTCTTATGTTCCAAGTCTTCAAGACTTATCTATATTGTTACACCCCGTAAGTCCAGGACATGTATAAGAGAATAGACGCGAGAACACTAGACTTGAGAAATCGGTACGAAAGGAATAATTGTTTTTCCAACGGAAAATCTTCCGAACGTCGGAAAGGAAAAATGTTCGTTGAGGAGAATTAGATTCTCAAAATGTATTATTTGAAGAGTATGGAACTTATTATCATTATGTAAATTTATTTTTTTCGGATTTGATCACGTGGGGCCCACCCGAGGAATTTTACGTTTTGTGGGGCCCACGAGGGTTACGAAATTTTGTGGACGAATGGGAGGGCGACACGTGGCACCTCCCCCACATAGTCTTGGACGAATTGAGGCAAGGTTAAAATGGTCTTTTGACCATTGTGGATGACAAGTCTTCAAAGCTTGAGATAATTGACCAAGTCAACTTGCCACTTGGATAATATTTAATGTTCTTCATCCTAGCCACCCATATGTTGTAATCTTGACCCTTCATTGTGTTATATATACACACTAGTAGCAAGACTTAGCTCCAACACTTAGAAAAATTTCAAGACCTTGTTCTTCATTAGTGGTGCTCTCGGGTTTGAGGTTTTTCTCACAAGAAAATTTTGTAATTTTGGTCCATTATTCACAAGACTTTAACCCAAGGTCCCTAAGGGTATTGTAAGGATATCTCAATAGAAATATTTAGGAAGCAGCGTTTTCACGTTAGTCGCAAGGCAAAAACCTAAGTCGTTTTCACAAGTTTGGATTGGAAATGGAAGAGAAGTTGGTTGTGAACTTCTAAAGGCTTCAAATAGAGGATTGGAGCGGAAAGGAAAGGAGCTAAGAATTGCTAAGGAGCGACTTTGAATCTTGGAATTTATAAGGGCTTATAAAGGTAACAATTCTTGTCGTTTTAGTAATTAAGATTACTTATTGTTGTAGCTATGGATATTAGCAAGCATGAGTTATATAGTATGAAGTTTGATAAGTGTATTGGATATTGGAACCCTAATCTGAAACTAGTATGTTTAGCCCTTAAGATTACAACTCAATTTGATTATTAGTTTAGTCGTCGCATGTTGTATAAAGAAGGAAATTGTAGTTGTTGAAGTTGTTTATGACTATATAACATGTTAGACCTAAGAACTTGGATTGGAAAAGAATTGGAAAAAACTTTGTGTTGTTGAATAAGTTAGCCGAGAATGGCTTTGATTATGGACTTAGTTGGTATTAATTGTGGGGCAGAATTTTACACGTATTGTAAGGTGTGTAATTGTCACGACCCGTTCCGGGGCCCGTGACTGGTGCCTTACCCGGGCACCCAAGTAGTCATACATCAGAGAAATCAGCGGAAAATAAAACAACGAGATGTAAACAGTATAAATTGAGACACGACTATACGAAGCAAAGTTGCCTTTTCAATACATATATAATTACCCAAAATGAGCGATTACATCGACCTTACAGCAGTCTGGACCTCTAAGATTTTAAAACAACAATGGCGGGACGGGGCCCGCCGTACCTGAATACAAATATCTACAATGACAGGACCGTACCAAAATGCTAAGCTTAGAAAGCGGGCTTTCCCAATGGCGAAGCGGTGATCTAAGAGCGGGGATCAACGGGAGTACCTTACTGCGGCATGAGCGGCCCGAAGGAGGTCGATCTGGCAATACAGTATGTGAAGCGAAAATCGTAAATGAAATCATAGTAGTCTATACAAGCGGAGACATGTATGATAGCAAAACTACGATTCGCGAAATAAGCGATCGTATCAGTCGGGGACTCGCGCCTCAAAGTCATCATAAAGCCGTGCGGGGTAAATGCGAGGCATAGCCGACTACTAAAACCCCGATACAACAAGGTCGTAAAGCGTATCATGAGATCTGTCTGGCCGTCACATGATCAAGCGGCCTTTCGCGCGATATCTAATGTGCGCGTCTAGCCACAGAACTTTCCGTAGCTCGCGTGGGCCATTCTAATGGCGCGTGAAGTATTCCTCGCGTCGGTAGCTACTCCCGCGGCGTCACGGACTCGCGTCGCGTGGCCGTAAAGACGCGTGACCACGAGCGCCGCTAACACTGGAACTCCGTAGCTCGCATAGGCCATACAGGACTGCGTAAGGTATTCTCGAATCATAGGTCACTAGACACTTTGAGTCTACCGCGTCGGAGGCGACAACCCCGGGTTATGGTGATATGATATCAACATAGCGCTTATCGCTAAACAACGTAAGCCTGACAAGGGATAACCCTTTACACAAACATCGCGAAGACACTAACTCGCGTAGCATCACAACATGCTTACTTATCAAGTCAACAAGAAAGTATTACAAGACTATCACAAATCAATACAATCAAGTTATTCACACAAGGTACTTTCTACATTATGCTAACAAGTTCGGGTTTTTAGCCCAGGTACTTAATGTATTACTCTTTTAAAAGATCAGTTTCTTTCATAAAAATCACCTGATACAGTAGTATAAAATTAGAGTGATTATCTTTTGAAGTAAATCAACACATTTCTCTTTGTAAAATCAAGTAACAACATTCTTTTCCCAACGCTTAAGTTTGCCTAATTTCAATTACTCAAGTTTCTCATTTTGAAAGGTTTACGTAGTTCATAGCTTTAATCCTTTAAAACAATTTGAGAAACATATACCTAAGTGTGAGTAGGTTATTATTATTCGTAACAATCTTATTACGTGACCATGATCTAGTAAATGTAATATCATTTTGTCTAATCTTAGCTCTGTCTGGATGGAAGTTTCTCTTTGGTTTTAATAATGCTTTATTAGTCAAAATAATTCCACTTTATTAAGTGTTTCTTGTGGTTTGTTCGACATTTATTACGATCGGTAAAACATCATTCCTTTTTAAAACCAAAAATACTATTTACTCACAAATGAGGTTTCACCTTTTTAACAAAATTCATATTAGTATAATAAGTCAAGTCTCTTATTTCCTTAAATCAATAAATCGTTCTTTTATCACTCTTGGCGTTATACCTAACTTCCCGTAAAGCTAGTATAACTCTTAGCTTTAAAACCAAGTGTTACTCTTACATTAAAAATGATTGATTCTTTTGAAATGTTTTGATTCTTTATTATTGAGCTTAAGCTAGTGAGGCATTCTGTAAGTGTTGTTCGAGCTTAAGCGTGGCGTTAAGTAAGTATTGTCGAGCTTAAGCGTGAGGCATTCTGTAAGTATTATTCGATTAACATATGTCGTCTCTGGTACTACGTATATATTATAAAATATCATGCTTTAGGAAGAATCACATACATACCGTGAAAACCACGCGAGTTGAATATGTCGCGCGAGTATCGACTATAACGATCGAAATCGTACATCAGCGTCGGTATCTTGTACAAAGCTCTAGCGAGAGGTTCGCTATTCTGCGAACATTTGGGCGACACTTCCCTGCGGTGAGCTACTCGAGTCTCTTGTGAAAAGCGATCTATGTAATCTGATTCTATTATTCTTCTTTTAAGCCGCCTACTTTGTGATACTTGATTGATTATATACTATGATATCATACAAGTATTAGTACTTATTCCTATACTTCTACAGTATATATATTACAATTACAAAGGAGGATAAGGTTAATTACCTCGGTAAGCCCAATAATATCCTAGATAAAAGTCGCGCTGAGCAAGGTTTAGCTCACAAGTTGTGCGCTCAGGTAGCTCAGAAAACCACTGAAGTTCTTGTGACCTACTAAGGAATAAGGGATTTGGGATAGGGTAATTTGTACATTATAACAATACTATAATGCAACTTTTCTACAAATGGATGGGGTAGGTTTCGGCTAGGCTAGGGGAGGGTTGCCTCGGCCAAGGCAGCTTAGGCTAGAGGAGGGTGTTTGGGCGAAAACTTAACAAGAGAAGGGAGGAATTTCAAGACTTGGAAAGCTTGTTTGTGGATGAAGAACTCTTCGTCTTAAGGGGGTATTGTAGGTCGAGACACTTGTGACCAAGGGCGAGATGGTGCCAAGTGCAAGGCAAGTGTAGGGTGAGGATTTAGGCAAGTGTCCTTGGCGACTTGCACGCAAAATATCTACCGACTACTTGACAAAATTGTCATCAATTGGCCTCGATGCGGTGTAACGTCCGTGATGAGAGGGTGACAAGTGTAAGCCTCTCGTTGATCCAAAATGTTTAGTCTCTCGGAAAAATTCGCAAAATTAGAAATGACATGGCGAATTTATCCTCGCGAGTTGTGTAAAGCGTTTAGTCGAGCGACTCTAATCGGGTGTTGTGCACAAAGTGAAATCGTCGAGCCAACTAGGGGAGTGACACGTGTCGCCCTCACTATCATGAAAATATTTCAACTTAGAAATATCCTGATGGCCAAAATCTCGAAACAAAGTGGGCCCACAAAATCGTAAATTTCCCCAGTGGGCCCGTGACCATTCAGAAAATAAAGTCCATAATTCTCTAATATTCGAAGTCAGAATACCAAATCTGGGAATCAATTCCCGTTAACGAACCTTTTCCTTCACAAGCGGAAACTTTTAGTGGAAAAATCACCTCTTTCTTATTTCAAATTTCAATGTCGTATTCTAAATGCGTGCGTCCTCGCATACATACCACGGAACTACGGGATATAACATTCTCCCCTCGCGAAACGTTCGTCCGAATGTTCATACAGGTCTCAAGCAGACGATGACAGTATAGTCCTTCTTGTTATACTTATGGAAACAACCGTACCACGCTGGCCACGCGCAACAAGCGCGCATACTCGTCTCGAGTCGGGGAATCACCTCTATCACAGCTCCTACTAGAGGTCTAAAAGATACTCCGCCGCACTTTCTCTTTTCAAGCGAAATGATCATACCTATGCACGTAATACACAGCTTCTTTCCATACCACTTTTGTCACTTTGCGTAACCTTCGCGTAACATACCGTACTCGAACTCTTCCTTATCACTTACCATGTTTAAATCGCTTCCAGCGACTACGGCGCGATAACCTTTTACGGATAAGCTCCACTTTATCCACGCCTTTGAACAATCTGAACCAGCCAAATGCACGCGCTTTACATGAATCGGTTGATGAAATCTTACACTAGTCTTATAAAAAGGCTCCAAGCGGCGACACTCGAATCTTTGAAATGGTAGCTATAATATATACTCGACAAGAGCGAAGAGTCCTTGCGGCTACTCGAAATCCAACCACGCAGGGTGAATCGACAACGAGATTACTTTGAGTTCACAACCTACAGTAACTCTTCCGAAAAAAAGCAGTAGTAGCTTGGACTCCTGTCGGCCATAAGGTGAAGGTAGGCACCGTGCGACCTTACAACCTTCTTGAAAATAATCATCTACGCAACTTACTCAGGAGCACCGCGGTTGACTAACGAATAAGCGGTGACCTTATCGGCGACCTCGATCGAGCGTCCGCGAACTCGTCTGATGGTTAACTAAACACGGGCCTAACACCCTCGTGACCCTAACACAAAGCGGGACCACCACAAACTGACCCCATCGCCAAGCGGGCGTGGGTCGACCATAACGACCTCGGCCGGCGGAAAGCGCGCGAAACACTAGCTCGCGTCCGGAACATTAACACGATCCGTTACGAAAACCTGGCGGTCTTCTAAGCTCGACCATCCTCTTTCGTTTCACAACATTCAAGATTCATCCCGCAAAAATATCTCACGTATACTATGCACCTCGATAAGGGTCAAACACGAAATAATTCTTTTACGAAAGATGGCCTCGCCTCTAAGGTCTCTACGTATAATATTCTAAGGCTCGCTCTCTACATCCCCGATCTTACGGGTTAACTAAAAAAAAAAAAAAAAATTCTAATCACGCTAACACCATGTTAGCAGAAAACAATACTTTAAGATATTCGCATCTTACTATACATATAAATCTCTAAAGGGTTAAGGATATACACTGTATCTACGCGGCACTTTCCTAGGTCTAGTCAATCCCATACTGTTGGTGTGCATGTGAGAAGGTGATGAACTATCCAGTGACCAGAAAGTGAGTCCTACATCCCGCCAACTCTGGTTGGACAATTTCTCATAAAATGGCCTGCTGTCGCAAACATAACAAGGCGCGAAGCCACGACCTCGCGATGACATCGACCACGGCCGGCCAGAGGTGGGGTGGTCTTCTCAGCTAACACCTCCTCTAGAACCACTGCGTCATGGCCCGATGCGGTAGGTGAGTCCTCCTCTTGCCTCATTCCTCATAGAACATTCCTTTGTCATATGGCCACGGCGGTATGAAAAACAAGCACCCGGTAAAAGCGGCATTTCGGGATGGCGCACGCCTTTGTGAACAACGAGAAAAAGCGAACCTGTAGAGGACACTGCCCAGCGGAGGCGTGTCTAATCTGCTTTGTTGAGGCGGTTCGCCTTGAAGTTACCAAATGATCACCGCCAATCGGGCCTCTTCTGCTTGCTCTCGGTTACTCTGTCGATCTCTACGTCTCGGCCGCGCACGTAATCTGACATGGCTTTGGCCCGTTTCACGGTGAACTTCTTAACCCTTCTTAAGATAATCATCCATATCCTTGGTATCTGGGTACATAAAATACTCCTGGTGCTGCGAATCCCTTGCTAATGTAACGGCGTCTCCTTCGATCCATATTTTACGCTCCAGTCGTGGGTGAAGGTCGGATGTCATGGCGCGATGAGCTATCTTGCGTGTGCCAAACTCTGCTTCTTGGCAGCGTCTCGAGAACTCCTGCATGAAGCATCACCCGGTGATGATTGGGCTATGCCGCCTAAATCTCTGCAGCTACTCGCGACTCGCTTGGTGCCTTGCCACGGGCGAGTTACTGGCGTTGGGCATAAGCGGTAAAGGAAAGGAATCGTTAGAGGTCGACTTATAACACGACTCTAAAGCACGATCTCGGAGTGAGAAGAATGAAACCAATCTAAATATCCTATAGCCTCACGATTATTGGTGTGGTGCGACTGCAGATAATCGAACTACTAGATACGGTGCGTAGACCTTTCAGAGGATTAAGCGCTCACGATACCACTTTTGTCACGACGTTCGGGGCGTGGTGGTGCCTACAGGGCACCCAGTAGTCATACATCGGAGAAATCAGCGGAAAATAAAACAACGAATGAAACAGTATAAATTGAGACACGGTATACGGAAGCAAAGTTGCCTTTCGTGTACGTATATAATTACCCAAAATGAGCAGTTACATCCCAGCACTTACGGTCTACGGACCTCAGAGTTTAAAACAACAATGGCGGGGCGGGGCCGCCGTACCCTGAATACAAATATCTACAATGACGGGGACCGTACGAAATGCTAAGCTTAGGAGAAGCGGGCTTTCCCAGCGAAAGCGGTGATCTAAGAGCGGATCAACGGTAGGAGTACGCTACTGCGGCGTGAGCGCGGCCCAGAGAGTCGATCTGGCGGTACCAAGTATGTGGCGAAAATCGTAAATGAAATCATAGTAGTCTATACAAGCGGGAGACATGTATGATAGCAAAACTACGATTCGCGAAATAAGCGATCGTGTCAGTCGGGGACTCGCGCCTCAAAGTCATCATAAGCCGTGCGGGGGTAAATGCGAGGGCATGGCGAGCTACTAAAAACCCCCGATCTGACAAGGTCGTAAAGCGTATCATGAGATCTGTCTAGGCCGTCACATGATCAAAGGCGGCCACTCGCGCGATATCTAATGTCGCGTCTAGCCTGGAACTTTCGTAGCTCGCGTGGGCCATTCTAATGGCGCGTGAGTATTCCTCGCATCGGTGCTACTCCCGGCGGCGTCTGGACTCGCGTCGCGTAGCCATAAAGACCGCGTGACCACGAGGGCGCGCTAACGGAACTCCGTAGCTCGCGTAGGCCATCTGGACTGCGTAAGGTATTCTCGAATCATAGGTCGCTAGACCACTTTGAGTCTACCCGCGTCGGAGGCGCAACCGGAGTTATGGTGATATGATATCAACATAACAGCTTATCGCTAAACAACGTAAGCCTGACAAGGGATAACCCTTTACGAAACATCGCGAGAACTAACTTTCGCGTAGCGTCTAACGTGCTTACTTATCAAGTCAACAGAAAGTATTACAAGACTATCACAAATCAATACAATCAAGTTATTCACACGAGGTACTTTCTACATTATGCTAACAAGTTGGGTTTTTAGCCCCGAGTACTTAATGTATTACTCTTTTAAAAGATCAGTTTCTTTCATAAAAATCACCTGATACGTAGTATAAAATTAGAGTGATTATCTTTTGAAGTAAATCAACACATTTCTCTTTGTAAAATCAAGTAACAACATTCTTTTCCCAGCGCTTAAGTTTGCCTAATTTCAATTACTCAAGTTTCTCATTTTGAAAGGTTTAGTAGTTCGTAGCTTTAATCCTTTAAAACAATTTGAGAAGCATATACCCTAAGTGTGAGTAGGTTATTATTATTCGTAACAATCTTATTACAGTGACGTGATTTAGTAAATGTAATATCATTTTGTCTAAATCTTAGCTCTATCACGGATGGAAGTTTCTCTTGGTTTTAATAATACTTTATTAGTCAAAATAATTCCCTTTATTAAGCATTCTTTGTGGTTTGTTCGACATTTATTACGATCGGTAAAACATCATTCCTTTTTAAAACCAAAAATACTATTTACTCACAAATGAGGTTTCACCTTTTAACAAAATTCATATTAGTATAATAAGTCAAGTCTCTTATTTCCTTAAATCGATAAATCGTTCTTTTATCACTCTTGGCCGTTATACCTAACTTCCCGTAAAGCTAGTGTAACTCTTAGCTTTTAAAACCAAGTGTTACTCTTACATTAAAAATGATTGATATTCTTTTGAAATGTTTTGATTCTTTATTATTGAGCTTAAGCGTGAGGCATTCTAGTAAGTGTTGTCGGGCTTAAGCGTGAGGCATTCAGTAAGTATTGTCGAGCTTAAGCGTGAGGCATTCCGTAAGTATTATTCGGTTAACATATATGCGTCTAGTACTACATATATATTATAAAATATCATGCTTTAGGAAGAATCACATGCATACCGGCTAAAACCACGCGAGTTGAATATGTCGCGTATGAGTATCGACTATAACGATCAAATCGTCTATCAGCGTCGGTATCTTGTACAAAGCTCTAGCGAGAGGGTTCGCTATTACGAACATTTGGTAGCACTTCCTACGGTGAGCTACTCGAGTCTCTGAAAAGCAGTCTATGTAAATCTGATTCTATTATTCTTCTTTTAAGCCGCCTACTTTGTGATACAGTTGATTACGATTCTGATGTGATATCCTTACAAGTATTAGTACTTATTCTATCTTCTACGGTATATATATTCTAATTACAAAGGAGGATAAGGTTAATTACCTCGGTAAGCCCAATAATATCCTAGATAAAAGTCGCGCTGAGCGAGGTTTAGCTCTAAGTTGTGCGCTCAGGTGGCTCGAAAACCACAGAAGTTCTTGTGACCTGCTAAGGACTAAGGGATTTGGGCTAGGGTAATTTGGGCATTATAACAATACTAGAAGGCAACTTTTCTACCAAGGGAGGGGGGTAGGTTTCGGCTCGGCTAGGGGAGGGTTGCCTCGGCCAAGGGCCACTTAGGCTAGAGGAGGGGGTGTTTGGGCGAAAACTTAACAAGAGAAGGGAGGAATTTCAAGACTTGGAAAGCTTGTTTGTGGATGAAGAACTCTTCGTCTTAAGGGGGTATTTGTAGGTCAAGACATGGCCAAGGGCGAAGATGGTGCCAAGTGCAAGGCAAGTGTAGGGTGAGGATTTAGGCAAGTGTCGCCAACTTGCGCACAAAATATCCTACCACTACTTGACAAAAATTGTCATCGATTGGCCTCGATGCAGTGTAACATCCGTGATGAGAGGGTGACAAGTGTAAGCCTCTCGTTGATCCAAAATGTTTCGTCTCTCGGAAAAATTCGCAAAAATTAGAAATGACATGGCCGGAATTTATCCTACGCGAGTTGTGTAAAACGTTTCGTCGAAAAACGACTCTGATCGGGTGTTGTGCACAAAGTGAAATCGTCCAAGCCAACTAGGGGAGTGACACGTGTCGCCTCTATCGCCAAAATATTTCAACTTCGAAAATATCACAATGGCCAAAATCTAGAAAACAAAGTGGGCCCACAAAATCGTAAATTTCCCGTGGGCCCAGTGACCATTCAGAAAATAAAGTCCATAATTCTCTAATATTCCAAGAAGTCGAATACCGTCAGGGAATCGAATTCCCGTTAACGAACCTTTTTCCTTACAAAGCAGGAAACTTTTAGTGGAAAAATCACCTCTTTCTTATTTCAAATTTCAATGTCGTATTCTCGTAAATGCGTCGTCCTCGCATACATACCTGGAACTTACGGGATATAACATTCTCCTCGCCAGAAACATTCGTCGAATGTTCCTTCTAGTCTCAAAGCAGACGATGACAGTATAGTCCTTGTTATACTTATGGAAACAACCGTCCACGCTGCCACCGCGCGACAAGCGCGCGTACTCGTCTCGAGTCCACGGGAATCACCTCTATCACAGCTCTACTAGAGGTCTAAAAGATACTCCGCCGCTTTACTCTTTTCAAGCGAAATGATCATACCTATGCTGTAATACACGCTCAACTTTCCATACCACTTTTGTCGCTTTGCACTTACTCGCGTAACGCTTGCGTACCTCGAACTCTTCCTTATCACTTACCATGTTTACGATCTGCTTCCAGACTACGGTGCGATAACCTTTTACGGATAAGCTCCACTTATCCAGCCTGCTTTGAACAAATGCGAACCAAATGCACGCTAACTACGTGAATCGGTTGATCGAAATCTTACACTAGTGCTTATAAAAAGGCTCCAAGCGGCGACACTCGAATCTGAAATGGTAGCTATAATATATACTCAACAAGAGCGAAGAGTCCTTGCGGCTACTCGAAATCAACCACGCCCAGGGGTGAATCGACAACGAGATTCACGAGTTCTAACACTACAGTAACTCTTCGAGAAAAAGCAGTAGTAGCTTGGACTCCTGTCGACCATAAGGTGAAGGTAGGCACCCGTGCAGCCTTACAACCTTCTTGAAAATAATCATCGCAACTTACTCACAGGCACCACGGTTGACTAACGAGATAAAGCGGTGACCTTATCGGCCCGACTCTTGATCGAGCGCGTCCACGAACTCGTCTGATGGTTAACTAAACACGGGCCTAACACCCTCGTGACCCTAACACAAGCGGGACCACCACATGGCCCGTCACCAAGCAGGCGTGGGTCGACCCATTCTGACCTCGGCCAGGCTGAAGCGCGCAAACACTAGCTCGCGTCCGGAACATTCTTACGATCACGTTCACGAAAACCTGGCGGTCTTCTAAGCTCGACCATCCTCTTTCGTTTCACAACATTCAGGATTCATCCACAAAAATATCTCACGTATACTATGCACCTCGATAAGGGTCAAACACGAAATAATTCTTTTACGAAGATGGCCTCGCCTCTAAGGTCTCTACGTATAATATTCTAAGGCTCATTCTCTACATCCCCAATCTTACGGGTTAACTAAAAAAAAAAAAAAAAAATCTAATCACGCTAACACCGTATTAGCAAAACAATACTTTAAGATATTCGCATCTTACTATACATATAAATCTCTAAAGGGTTAAGGATATACTGTATCTCTGGCACTTTCCTAGGTCGTCTAGTCGATCATACCTGCTGTGCATGCGTAGGAAGGTGATGAACTATCAGACCAGAAGGTTGAGTCCTACATCGCCAACTCTGGTTGGACAATTTCTCATAAAATGGCCTGCTGTCAAACATAACTGGTGGCCTTGAAGCACGACCTCGCGATGGCGTCGACCCTGGCGGCCGCGAGGTGGGGTGGTCTTCTACAGCTAACACCCCTCTCAGAACCACTGCATCCTGGCGATCTGGTAGGTGAGTCCTCCTACTTGCCTCCTTCCTCATAGAACATTCCTTTGTCATATGGCCACGGCAGTATGAAAAACAAGCACGATAAAAAGCGGCATTTCGGGATGGCGCTGCCACTGTGAACAACGAGAAAAAGCGGAACCTGTAGAGGACACTGCTGCTGGCGGAGGCGCGTGTCTGTCTGCTGTTGAGGCGGTTCGCGCGAGAGTTACCAAATGATCACGCCAATCGGGCCTCTTACTGCGCTCTCGGTTACTCTGCCGATCTCTACGTCTCGGCCCGTACACGTAATCTGAGCATGGCTTTGGCCCGTTCACGGTGGCGACTCTTCTTACAACCGCTGCTTAAGATAATCATCCATATCCTTGGTATCTGGTACATAAAATACTCCGCATTTGCCAAATCCGCTTGCTAATGTGGTAGTCTCCTTCGATCCATATTTTACGCTCCAGTCGTGGGCGAAGGTCGGATGTCATGGCGCGATGGAGCTGCTTGCTATGTGCCAAACTCTGCTTCTTTGGCAGCGTCTCGAGAACTCCTGCATGAAGCATCACGGTGATGATTGGGCTGTGCCGCTTCTAAATCTCTGTACCTACTCGCGACTCCTTGGTGCCTTGCCCCCAGGCGAGTTACTGGCGTTGGAGGCATAGCGGTAAAGGAAAGGAATCGTTAGAGGTCCAACATAACACGACTCTAAAGCACGATCTCGAGTGAGAAGAATGGAAACCAATCCTAAATATCCTATAGCCTCACGATTATTGGTGTGGTGCGCGACAGCGATAATGTCGAACTACTAGATACGGTGCGTAGACACTTTCAGGATTAAGCGCTCGATACCACTTTTGTCACGACCCGTTCGGGGCGTGGGTGCCTTACCGGGCACCCAGTAGTCATACATCAGAAATCGTGGAAAATAAAACAACGAGATATGAAACGGTATAAATTGAGACACGGTATACGAAGCAAAGTTGCCTTTGTGATACGTATATAATTACCCAAAATGAGCAGTTACATCGACCTTACAGCGGTCTGAGACCTCAGAGTTTAAAACAACAATGGCGGGACGGGGCCGCGTACCTGAATACAAATATCTACAATGACGGGGACCGTACAAAATGCTAAGCTTAGGAGAAGCGGGCTTTCCCAATGAAAGCGGTGATCTAAGCGGGGATCAACGGTAGGAGTACGTTTACTGCGGCATGAGCATGAGCGGCCCGAGGAGAGTCGATCTGGCAATTACAGTATGTGGCGAAAATCACGTAAATGAAATCATAGTAGTCTATACAAGCGGGAGACATGTATGATAACCAAAACTACTGATTCGCGAAATAAGCGATCGTATCGAGTCGGGGACTCGCGCCTCAAAGTCATCATAAAACCGTGCGGGGGTAAATGCGAGGGCATAGCCAGACTACTAAAACCCCGATAACAAGGTCGTAAAGCGTATCATGAGATCTGTCTGGCCGTCACATGATCAAAGGCGGCGCTCGCGCGATGTCCCAATGTGCGCGTCTAGCCACGGAACTTCAGTAGCTCGCGTGGGCCATTCTAATGGCGCGTGAGTATTCCTCGCATCGAGGGTAGCTACTCCCGGGCGTCTGGACTCGCGTCCGCGTGGCCGTAAAGACCGCGTGACCACGAGGGCGTCACTAACACGGAACTCCGTAGCTCGCGTAGGCCATCTGGACTGCGTAAGGTATTCTCGAATCATAGGTCGCTAGACGCTTTGAGTCTACCGCGTGGAGGCGACAACCGGAGTTATGGTGATATGATATCAACATAGCAGCTTATCATTAAACAACATAAGCCTGACAAGGGATAACCCGCTTTACACAAACATCGCGAGAACTAACTCGCGTAGCATCTAACGTGCTTACTTATCAAGTCAACAAGAAAGTATTACAAGACTATCACAAATCAATACAATCAAGTTATTCACACAGGTACTTTCTACATTATGCTAACAAGTTCGGGTTTTTAGCCCGAGGTACTTAATGTATTACTCTTTTAAAAGATCAGTTTCTTTCACAAAATCACACAATACAGTAGTATAAAAATAGAGTGATTATCTTTTGAAGTAAATCAACACATTTCTCTTTGTAAAATCAAGTAACAACATTCTTTTCCCAAGCTTAAGTTTGCCTAATTTCAATTACTCGAGTTTCTCATTTTGAAAGGTTTAGTAGTTCGTAGCTTTAATCCTTTAAAACAATTTGAGAAACATATACTAAGTGTGAGTAGGTTATTATTATTCGTAACAATCTTATTACAGTGACCATGATCTAGTAAATGTAATATCATTTTGTCTCATCTTAGCTCTATGCGGATGGAAGTTTATACTGGTTTTAATAATACTTTATTAGTCAAAATAATTCCCTTTATTAAGTACTTTGTGGTTTGTTCGACATTTATTACGATCGGTAAAACATCATTCCTTTTTGAAAACCAAAAATACTATTTACTACAAATGAGGTTTCACACTTTTAACAAAATTCATATTAGTATAATAAGTCAAGTCTCTTATTTCCTTAAATCGATAAATCGTTCTTTTTATCACTCTTGGCCGTTATACCTAACTTCCCGTAAAGCTAGTATAACTCTTAGCTTTAAAACCAAGTGTTACTCTTACATTAAAAATGATTGATATTCTTTTGAAATGTTTTGATTCTTTATTATTCGAGCTTAAGCGTGAGGCATTCTTAGTAAGTGTTGTCGAGCTTAAGCGGTGAGGCATTCTGTAAGTATTGTCGAGCTTAAGCGTGAGGCATTCAGTAAGTATTGTCGATTAACATATATGCGTCTCTGGTACTACATATATATTATAAAATATCATGCTTTAGGAAGAATCGCATGCATACCGTGAAAACCACGCGAAGTTGAATATGTCGCGCGCGATATCGACTATAACGATCAAATCGTACATCAGCGTCGGTATGCGTACAAAGCTCTAGCGGAGGGTTCGCTATTCTGCGAACATTTGGGCAGCACTTCCCTGCGGTGAGCTACTCGAGTCTCTTGTGAAAGCAGTCACATGTAATCTGATTCTATTATTCTTCTTTTAAGCCGCCTACTTGTGATAACGGTTGAATTACGATACTGTGATATCCTTACAAGTATTAGTACTTATTCTATGCTTCTACGGTATATATATTCTAATTACAAAGGAGGATAAGGTTAATTACCTCAGTAAGCCCAATAATATCCTAGATAAAGTCGCTTTGAGCAAGGTTTAGCTCACAAGTTGTGCGCTCGGTAGCTCGAAAACCCAGAAGTTCTTATGACCTACACTAAGGCCTAAGGGATTTGGGCTCGGGTTATTTGTGCATTATACCAATACTCGAAGGCAACTTTTCTACCACGGGAGGGGGGGGAGATGTGTGGCTAGGCTAGGGGGGAGTAGTCGGCCAAGGGCCACTTAGGCTAGAGGGGAGGGTGTTTGGGCGAAAACTTAACAAGAGAAGGGAGAATTTCAAGACTTGGAAAGCTTGTTTGTGGATGAAGAACTCTTACGTCTTAAGGGGTATTTATAGGTCGAGACACTTGGCCAACCAAGGGCGAGATGGTGCAGTGCAAGGCAAGTGTAGGGTGAGGATTTAGGCAAGTGTCCTTGGCCTTGCACACAAAATATCTACCAACTACTTGACAAAAATTGTCATCAATTGGCCTCGTCGATGGTGTAACATCCGTCAATGAGAGGGTGACAAGTGTAAGCCTCTCGTTGATCCAAAATGTTCGTCTCTCGGAAAAATTCGCAAAAATTAGAAATGACATGGCGGAATTTATCCTACGCGAGTTGTGTAAAGCGTTTCTTGAAAAGCGACTCTAATCGGGTGTTGTGCACAAAGTGAAATCGTCGAGCCAACTAGGGAGTGACGCGTGTCGCCTCCTATCACGCCCAAAATATTTCAACTTAGAAAATATCCTGATGGCCAAAATCTAGAAAACAAAGTGGGCCACAAAATCGTAAATTTCCCAGTGGGCCCAGCGTGACCATTCAGAAAATAAAGTCCATAATTCTCTAATATTCCAGAAGTCAGAATACGAAATCACGGGAATCCAATTCCCATTAACGAACCTTTTTCCTTCACAAAAACCGGAAACTTTTCCGTGGAAAAATCACCTCTTTCTTCCTTTCCAATTTCAATGTCGTATTCTCGTACGTACGTCCTCGCATACATACCCTGGAACTTACGGGATATAACAGTAATCCCCTTTGATTGGTTGTTGTATTGAGCCTTAAATGTGGCATGTTGGTTATTGATTATCGGGCCTTGAAAATGTGGAAAGGTATGTAGAAACAAAGGAGGTGTTGCCCGATTTTCCGTAGAATAAGAGACCGTATACATAGTATTATTCTACGTTAGAAGCTAGAAATTGATAGTCATGTTGTGTCCATTATAGGTTGACAATTCTACGTGCGGGCGACTTGAGCAGCTTGTGGATTAAGCGAAAGGTATGTGAACCATCTCATAACCTTAGCGTGATTCCTTCTGGTAAAGTAAGTCCTACTACTTAAATGATCCACTCCTTGATTGTACTTGGACTGCCTAATATAGAAGTTGTTCTATTTTGTGCCTTGATAGTACTTTGGCTTGTTTAAAGGAGAATTATTCTATTTTGTCCCTTGATAGTACTTTGGCTTGTTTAAAGGAGAATTATTCTATTTGTGCCTGGATAGTACTTTGGCTTGCTTAACTAAGGTGTCACACCAACCCGGGCGTGGTGGTGCCACTACAGGCACCATCTATAACAACTAAGCAAGCTGCGAATTTAAATAACACCATTTTTTTAAAACCAGCATCGTCTGCAAAGCCGAAATTTTGCCGTATAATATACATAATAAAGAGACATTACACTGTCATGAGTCAATCCACGTATGAATACGGACCTACAGAGTTTCTTGAAATATGGCGGGACAAGGCCGCCAGTACCATGCTTGTACAAAACCACTGCTGAAAGAACTTATACCAAAAGATAAACTCCGAGCGAAGGAGCTATCCAAAACTACGGCGGTCCTGCACTGCAGATCACCAAGCGATTATTACCTAAACATGCGGCATGAGCGCGGCCGAAGGAGTCGATGCGAAGAATGTACCAAGTATGTGAAGCAAATCGTAATGAAATCATAATAGTCTAAACAAAGCGGAGACATGTATGATAGCGACCTACGATTACCTGATACATAGCGATCATATCAAGTCGGGGCGCGTGCCTCAAAGTCCTACTCGAATAACGATTACGGTGCCTTACTAACAATGAGAGTAATCAAAAGTATAGGTAGTAAATCCACGGAAGCGGGTGGTATAACGATCTTTGGGGATACGCCTCGTTTATACTCTTACCACGAAGAAGGTGGTAAGCGGTGGTATAACGATCTTTGGGGATCGCGCCGTTTATACTCTTACCTGAAGAAGGTGATACTTGCGGTGGTATAACGATCTTTGGGGATCACCCTCGTTTATACTCTTACCTACCTCAGTGGCCATCATACATAACATAAGCACTCTGAAACATCACGCGATAAGTAAGCAAGTTAAGAAATCACAACCTTATTAGTCTTATTCGTATACACTCTCATTTTGGTTTACTTAAGGCACTAATAGAATAATTCTCAATTAAACAAGTCAAAGTACTACGTAGGTACATTCTTTTCAAAGACTCTTTTATGTAAAACCAGATACTAACACGTAGTATCGATGTATGTCTATTTTTCAAAGTAAGTTACTACGTTTTAGAAAACTCATTTCAAAGCTTGAAATCAAGTAACTTCAAATTTTCACAATCTAGGCAACTTATGCCTAATAATCAAAATAGACAACTTTCTTAACCTTCCATAAAGCCATTATAACCAACTTCCCATAAAGCGTTATAACTTTTATGGTTTAGACATATTCATTCTTTTTATAACGAGAGACTTATACTTAAAACCAAGTATCACGTACTTAAAAATCAACTTCTTAACTTTCCAAAATACTTGAGTCTCTTAATATTTAGAAAACAAGTTTCTTCTCTTAAATCATGTCATTTCTCCTCTTTTAAAACAATTAAGTAAATCACTCGTTTGACTCCCAAAGTCATTATAACAACCACTTAGGTTTTGGAACTAAGGCACTAGCGAAAGATTTGGACTACATGTACTTTAAGAAAATACTTTCACTTATAAGAATCCACTTCACTAAGGAAATGGATTATCTGACTTACAATTTAAACATCAAAGTACAATCGAGGAAGTACATAGAACAAATTCTATTTTAGGCAATCAAATACAACGAGGAATGGATCGTTTAAGGAGTAGGACATACTTTCTTTATCTTAAGTAATCATGCTAGAAGAGGAGATAATTCACATACCTTTTGGCTAAATCCACAAGCTAAGCGAATCGCGATGCGTAGAAGTGTCAACCTATAATGGTCACGACAAGACTATCGACTTCTAGTCTCGAGCGTAGAATAATACCAAGTATCACGGTCTACAATTCTACGGAAAATCGAGCGTGACTTCCTTTGTTTCTACTCACTTTGCCACCTTTTTCAAGGCGAATACAATAACCAAACATGCCACGTTTAAGGCTCAAAACAACAACCAACCAAAGGGGATTACCGCCTTACAATCGTGTAAAATTCCGCGCGATTGTCTGAAGTAGTTCCGTATTGAAGCCGTTCTCGGACAATATAACGACAATTCAAAGTCTTTTCCAATCCTTTTCAAAGTCAAGTTCTAAGGTCTAACATGTTATATAGTCGTAAACAACCAACAACTACAATTTCCTTCTTATACAACATCACGTGACTTAAGCGAATAATCAACTTAAATTGTAATCTTAAGGCTAAACATGCTAGTTTTGGATTAGGGTTCGATAGCGATACAACTTATCATAACCATACTAAACATCTCATGCTTGCTAATATCGTAACTTCTGATGATAAGTAAACCTTAATTGCTAAAGCGAAAAGAATTATACATTTACAAGCCCTTAAAATTTCCAAGATTCAAAGTCGCTCCTTAGCAAATTCTTAGCTCCTTTCCTTATGTTCAAATCCGCTCAAGCACTCATGAAGCTTATGAAGAACCCGTATTCAAGTTCGACTTCAAAGTTAAAGGACTCGTAAGTTTCCGCCTTGACTAACATTAAGCCGTTTTCGAAATCTTTCTATTGAGATATCCTTACAATACCCTTAGGGACATTGGGTTTAAGTCTTGTGAACAATGGATCAAACTACAAATTTCTTGTGTGGACTAGACCTGAGCAGGAAGTATTTAGCTAGAAAATGTTGTGATATCTTTCTAAGTGTTCAAGACTAGTCTTGCACTAGTAGTAAGCTTATATAACACATTGGATGGCTTAGATCAATACACTTGTGGGCTAGGATGAAGGACAATTAATGTTTAAGCCAAGTGGACAAGTTGACTTGGTCAACAATCTCAAGCTATGAAGACTTATCTTCCTTGTTGGTAAATGACCATTTTACCGCCATAAAACGTCGAAGACCATATGTGGGGGGTGCCGTGTCAGCCTCTCGTTCGTCCATAAAATTCCGTAACCTGCGTGGGCCAGCAAAGCGTAAAATTCCTCGGGTGGGCCCAGCGTGACCAAATCGTAAAAATAAATTTCCAAAATGTTAATAAGTGCCATACTCTTCAAATAATGCATTTTGAGAATCTAATTCTCCTCAGCGAACATTTTTTCCTTTCAAGCGTTCGGAAGATTTCCGTCGGAAAAACAATTCTTCCTTTCGTACCAATTTCCAAGTCTTGATTCCTTACGTACATTCTCTTATACATGTCACGGACTTACGAGGTGTAACATTCTTCCCCAGAAACATTCGTCCAGAATGTTCTTAGTCGATTTCAAGCTATACAAACTCGGCGTAATCTCTTTGCAAACTATCGATCAATACTCCTGAGACCAGCGATGCACATGGCCAGCACGCTAACATCGTAAACATATCAATGGACCTTCCGTCCCGACCCTTCTCACAAAACTTCGAAGGTTCTGGTCTTATCACAAACAAGATCTTTAGAGGTTACTTTCTTTCTTACTTATCATGCTTTCGTCTTTCAAACTTATTTAGTACGTACAAAATCAACTAGACTTGGGCCTTGCATCACCGTGACCACTATCACATGGCGGGACCGTTACCAATGGACATCGTCAGATTCCATACCATCGGTTGACCGAAATGAGTCCATAACCGACCCGTACGTCACGGCAACTTCGTTCTTGATGCGGAATAAATCTTTCTCTTATCTCAGTCTTCTCACTTTATCCCTGTTAACAGAGGTTTGTCACATAGGTCGAAGTATTTCTACTGTACACTTTTCCCTATTGGTCTTACACTTATGTAGGGGTATGACAACTTGTGAACTCTACTGACTATAGTCTCGGTTCACTTACCATTCTTGTCAGCGTTCTTAATTTATCCTTTTACTAATCAAAGTATTTCTACCTGCGGTACTATCACTTACATTTGTAACACGGGAAAACATATACGCCAGGGCAAAATCTGAATCTAACAATGCAAGTATGATTTATATGAATCGTGTTATAGCTGTAACCTCATGCGATGTCGCCTCACGATCATGTCGCGTCCACGTCGGCTATGCGGTTCGAAGGACCGCGAACCATAAACTCCTTTGACCTCTACCTGGTGGTGACATGCGAACACCACATACGGGGCCTTGCGGTGTGGAGGAAAGGGAACCAACCATCGGCCTCATGGTGAGCCACTCCGGTGCTCTTTCTAAAAGGACATACCCTCGAATATGGCGGGCCCTGATAAAAATAAACACTGTTCCATGTGGCATTTCCGAATGGCGCTTACCACATCGATACATTTGAGGAATAGGTGGCCTTGGCCAGAAAGTCCTACTCCTCACGAGAACCTCGACCCCTGGAGCTTGGGCGGCTCCTAAATACCTCGTGGGGTCGATATCCACTTGTGGTGCGGGGTATGTCTTGGTTAGGCTGGGGCGAATATCTCACTCGGCTCTGAAATTTGCTCGTCCAAAACTCAGGGATAACCAGCGGTCCTAGCCTCTTCTGTTGATCTCGCGTTGGCCTCTGTTATACCGTATTTCGGTATATGCGTAAGGAATCGTCAAAAGTTTAGCCTTAAAGTTTAGGCTTGGGCGATTTTTGGGCCTGACTCGCAAAAGCGAATAGTTTTCCGGCGAAAGCGTTTCCACGACTTTACGTAGGGTAAATTCGACTATGCCATTTCTAATTTTGCGGATTTTTAGAGATCGAAACATTTTGGACCAGCGGGAGGCGACAGCACACTCGATTGGTGGACAGATAGATCCGTGGACGAATTGGAGTAAGTTTGGCACGTTTTTGTGCCTTGCACAAAAATCAAGGAGTTGGTAGGATATTTGTGTTTAGTTAATCCTCACCTACACTTGCACTTGCACTTGTCTTAATCTTGGCCGTTGGTTGGCCACCTCTTGACCTATAAATACCCCCAGAGATGAAGAGTTCTTCGTCCACAAATTACTTTCAAGTCTTGAAAAACCTCTCCTCTCCACTTGTAGCCTCTTTCGTCCAACACTCCCCACTCATGCTTGAAGTTTGGCGAGGGCTACCCCACTAGCTGGCGAAATCTACCCCCTCCTTGGTAGAAAAAGTTGCCTTCTAGTATCGTTATAATGCCCAAAATACCTGGCAGTATCCCTTAATCCTTAGTAGAAGTTGTGAAGAACTTCTAAGGTTCTTGGAGCTCTGGGCGTCTGACTTAGGAGCTAAACCTTGCTCAGTGCGACTTTATCTAGGATATTATTGGGCTTACGAGGTAACTAATCCTAACCCTCTTTTGAATTAGAGAATACTTCTTGTTGTAGTATAAGAATAAGTATAAATACTTAGAAGAATATTGCGAGAATAAATTGAATTGTTATCAGTAGAAGGGTTTAAAGAAGAATAATTGAACTATGCTTATATATGGTATTTTCCTGATGAGACTTATATAGCTCATAGGGTAGGAAGTGCTTTGCGACTTTAGTAAATTGTGAACCCTCTGTTTAGAATGACCTTGAGTAGTCTTTGATAGATATGCGTGACTATTATGGTGACTCTCTGCTTGCGACATATTGACTTGGCGGTGGTTTTATTTGAGAAGGTATGTGATTCTTCTAAAGCATGATATTTTATAATATATATGTAATGCGGTGAAGCGTACATGTGTTAGCGAATAATAACTACGGCAATGTCTTTGACTTAAGCTGAATAACACTACGGCGATGCCTCACGGCTTAAGCTTTGAATAATAAAAAGAAAGCTTTTCAAAGAATCTTGAATCATTTTTATGAAGAGAACTAAGCTGGTTTTAAAGCGAAGCTTAAGAGTTATACTAGCTTTATGGGAAGTTAGGTATAACCTTAAGATTAATAAAAGCAGTTTACCTATGTGTTTATAGGACTTATATTGATTGGTGAAAAGAATAATAAAATGGTTTGATAAGTGGACATGATATGATGCTATGTGTGTTAGTGTCTTGTAGCGTTTGTGTAAAAGTATTCTTGTTGTGCTTATGTTGTTTAACGATAAGGCTTAGGTTAGTGTAACATCGCTCGCCTCTTGACATAATGCAGGGGTTAAGGCGCCTCCGATGCGGGGTAGACTCGGTGATGCAGGACCGTGATTGAGAATACCTCATGCGGGTCCAAGGACCTATGCGAACTACGGGAGTTCCAGGTTAGTGTGCGGGGTTATACCTCATGCGGTCTATGTGGCCATGCGGACTACGAGTCCAGGACGATGTCGAGGAGTAGCTACCCTCGATGCGGGGTTATATACACTATGCGGGCCTATGTGATTGGCCTATGCGGACTACGAAGTCGAGTTAGGCTTGCGTGGTGATACTACGGGCGGTGGCCTTGCTTGATCATTCGCGACCTAGAAAAGACACATTACTGATTACCTATTCTTTGCTCTTGTTTGTGATGTGTACTACGTGCGGTTTCCTTGGTTGTTTCATACATATTTGTAAGCTTGGTTTTAAAAATGATATGTTTTCATTTAAGTACCTTACGATTTCACATACTTAGTACTGTTATGCCGACCTCGCTTGAAGCTGCGTTAAATGCATGAGTAAGAGCGGCCAGTGCTAGATCCGCGTCCTTAGGATCTTTTTGCTTTGGTGTCGAGAGCTCCAAGTCTTCGGAGGCTCTGCTGTGGGTATGATCTCCTGTTGTAGATAGTTTTGTCTTTGTCGAGGTATGGCGGGGCCTGTCGCCATAGTTGTTATTTCCTTAGAGAGTGCGTAGACATCTTTATGCAGTTGGGATGTAGCGCAAAAACTTTGTATATATATATATGCGGAAGCGCACTTTCTCGAAGCGTGTCTCATTTACAATTGCTTCATGTCATGTTTTATATTATTGATTTTCTACGATGTATGACTACTTGGGTGCGGGTAAGGCACGATCCACGAACAGGCAGTCGTGACAAAAGTGAGTATCGAGCGATTAATCCTCGGAAAGTGTCTGAGCCAAGTATCTAGTAAGTCTTGATTATCGGTGTGTTGTGCACCACCAATAATCGGAGGCTATAAGATATTTAGGATTGGTTTCCATTCTTCTCACTCTGAGATCGTGCTTTAGAGGCGTGTTAAGTTGGACCCCACAACGTATTCCTTTTACGTGCGATTATGCCTCGCGTAAGGCAACCGGGCCCAGAAGGGCAAAGCGTAGGAAAGTGTCGATCAGACACCTAAGTCACGAGGGCTCGAGCCCGATCTATCCGCGACGGCGAGTTATGGCGCCGCCCGGCCAGCGAGACCAGTACCAGCGCTCGCATCCCGGCTGAGGCGGAGGTTAAATCTGAGAGATAACCCGGCTATTAGCTAGAGTTGTGGCGAATCGAGATAAGTGAATCACGGCGATTCGATTCAGCTCGGCTCGTCGCGCCGTGGTGCACGAAGCGAATAGTTTAGTCTACGAGATTTCTTGAGTTGTAGCCGCGAGTTTTCTGGTGTGGCGGAGGATGATCGCGAGTTCATCATCGGCTCTGAGAGGATCGTCGCAGTGATCGAGGCCTCGAGGCAGTCTGTGACGCCCGGTTCGCGTCAGTTGCGTGATACGCGATCGATTGGTTTGATTCATGGGAGTTATCTGGGAAACCACGCGTCCCACTCGCAGGATGAGTTCTCGAGGCTTTCCTCGCCCTTCTTGCCTCGCGAGATGAGGAGGGCGCGGGCTGATAGATTTTTACTGCTGAGGCAGAGAGGACGCACTGTCAGGGAGTACAATGTCGAGTTTGATTCATTGGCTCGATATTGTTACACCCCGTAATTACAGGACATGTTTTAAGAACGTACGTAAGAACTCGCTAGTGTTAAAATTGAGACTTGTAAAAAAATTTGTCGGAATTATGAAATTGTCGGAAAACGTATTGTTGTGACGAATGGGAGGGCGACATGTGTCACCCCCCCTTAGAATGCCTTGGACGAAATAAGGCATGGCCAAAATGGTCATTGACCATAGTCTTGTATAGCTAAGTCTTGCAACTTGTGAGCATGAGATTATTGACCAAGTCGAAGTCGATTAGTCTTGATATTTAGCTAGAGCTCATCAGCCACCCAAATGGTTGCATCTTGACCTCAGTGTCATATATTAAACTACTAGTAGCAAGACTAATGCCAACACTTAGAAATTTTCAAGAGAAATTGATGAACTCAAGAGCATTGCTCTGGGTTTGCTCCTTCCACAACAAAAAATTTTTGTTTCTTGTCGATAATTCCCAGCTTTAAACCAAGGTTCATGAGTGTTATGTAAGTGTATCTCGATAGAAAAATCCGGAAAAGAGAGTTTTCGTATTAGTCGCAAAGTGAAAACCTAGTGGCCTTCTAGGTTTTGTATTGGAAGTTTGAAGGAAAGTTGTTGGTATGGTTCTAAGGGTCTCAACAAACGGATTGAAGTGTCTTGGAGAGGTTCTAAACTACTAAGGAGCGACTTCGGATTGGAATTGGATTAAGAATCGTTAAGGTATAATCTTGTCTTTTATAAGTGTTACAAGATTATGTAATTATATTGTTGTTGTTAGATTTACATGTTGCTAGCATGAAGTGGTTAAGTTGAAGTTTATAAGTATTATGGAGTGCTTGTAGCTAAATTCGAAATGTTATATAAGCCTTGTTAAGTTGGATTTCAATTTAGTCGTTATTAGAAATCGTCGCATGTTACCTACTTCGAGATTATGGATTGTTATAATCAAATACGACTTGATATCATGTTATGCTACCAATTTGGTTTGAAATGGAAATTTGATAAGAATTGGTAAGGTTGAACTCAAGGTGGCCGAATTTGGACTTTTTAGTTTGTTTTTCATTTGTATTTGGACTATTTTCTAAATTGTGAGCCAATTGGGGCTGTTTAGTTAGTCATTTGTATTGGAGTACCTTATAGAAATTGTGAGCCAATTGGGGCTGTTTGGTTATTGTATTCGGCCTTGAAAAAGGTGGCAAAGTAAGTAGAAACAAAGGAGGTCTTTGTCAGATTTTCCGTAGAATTTAGCGACTTAGCACCTAAAATATTCTACGTATGAAGTAAGAAGTTAATGGGCGTATGGTGACCATTATAGGTTGGCGTACTAGGTATAGCGTATCCTACTTGAAGAATGGAATAGCTCGAGGTGGAAGTACTTTGGAGCTTTTTGCTCTTGTCGATAATCGTCGCGAGGTATGTGAACCTCTTCCTGCTTTAGACATGGTTCTATGTATGGAATATACATGTGGTATTATTTCATGATTCCTTCATTCTTAGAAGTTAAGAAGTATGTATGTTGATTTACTCTACGTAAGGGTTATGTCTAAGTTATCACAAGTTATAAGTATGTTAAATTGTCTAAGTCCTTACGAGTCTTATGGGAGATGTTGGTAAGAATGGTTAGGAAAATATGAGATTTGATTTAAAGGCTATGTGTCTTGATTTATTTAAAGTAAGTAAGTGGATTTTACGTTCAAAAATGACTTGAATTTATATGTGAAAAGGGGATTGATTTTAAAAGTGAAAGTTATATGGTTTTAAGAGAATAAGTTACTTGGTTTTGGAAGTGTATGGAACTTTATATTTGTTTTGTATAAGTATAAGTAAGTGGATTTTAAAGAATGTATGATAAGGTTTTAAGACTATGAACTTTGGTTGTCTTCTAAGGATTATGAAACTTTATTTTTCAAGTTGTGGACTTGATTTCTAAAAGTATTGATGACAGGATTTTAAGAGTATGTGACTTGAGTTTTAAAAAAAAGAAAGAAGTTTATGATTACATTAAATGCGTATGTGCGTGGTATTTGAAGTCTAGTTTCCCTAATGTTGTAAGAATAAAAGTGCCTTGAGTTCTCTAAAATGAAAGGTTGTTATAATAGCTTTATGGGAAGTTGTTATAACGACTTAAGAAGAAGTAACAATCGTTTTAAAATGTTACGTAAGGAAAATCACAGGAGCCTACAAATAGGCGGATTACGTTATGAAATACTGCAGGAGCCTACAAATAGGCGGATTACGTTATGAAATACAGAGCCTACAAATAGGCGGATTACGTTATGAGATACAGAGCCTACGTAGTGGATGCGTTATAAATACAGAACTGCAAATAGGCGGATTCGTTATGAGATACCGCAGAACTACCATGGCGGATTATGCCATATTACCAGAAACTACATGGCGGGTTCGTCATCTTACAAGGCCCAGCGGCGGGCGGATTATCTACATGATTCCGCGATGCAAGGCCCGCGGCGGGCGGATTATCTTCTGTGATTCCGCGATGCAGGCCGCGGCGGGCGGATTATGCTACGTGATTCCACGATGCAAGGCCCGGCGGGCGGATTATCTTCATGATTTCCGATGCAAGGCGGGCGGGCGGATTATGTTATATGATTCCACGATGCAAGGCCCAGCGGCGGGCGGATTATGTCACGTGATTCATGATTACCGTGTCGCAAATGGGCGGATTATGTTATGTAAGATATGTAAGTTATGTGAAAAATTTGGATTAAGCTCTTAAGTAAGTATGTAAGAATATGTTGTTAAATCTTATAGAAAGAAGAAAGGCGGTTAATATATGATGGATTTCGGGAGTTAAAGGGCGTTAACATGCGATTATGATTTGATTCTTGCCGTTATTTACATTTCCATATTAAATTTTTGTTATCTGACCCCGCCGAAGCTGCGTTAAATGTCGCGAGTTTAGGTCTGCAGTGTGGATCATGAGCTTAGGATCTGGTTGACATTTTAGATGGCTCGATGTTAGGAGTTGTCATGGCTATGTATATTGGGGTATGGCGGGGCCTGTCATTGCAGTATTATGTTAAAACTCTTAGAAGTGCGTAGTCACATATTGTGGAGTGCATTTTGTAAAGAAAGGAGGCAAGCGCCGTTCGTGTATGTCGTCAGGAAGGTAGCCTGTCGGTGACTTTGTTGTTTATTCTGTTGTTTTATTTTATAAGTTTCATGTATGTTCGTGATTATCTCGATGTTTACAGTAAGGGTGCCCGGGTAGGGCACGATCCGCGAGCAGGGTGAGTCGTGACAAAAGTGGTATCGAAGCGATTAGTCCTCGGAAAGTGTCTGAGGGCAGTGTCTAGTAAGTCTTGATTATCGGTGTGTTGTGCACCACGTCTATGTCGGGAGGCTGCGGGACATTTAGGATTAGTTTCCATTCTTCTCACTCACGAGATCGTGCGATAAATTGTGTTGTTAAGTCGTTCCTCCTAACGAGTTATATTGATTGCATTTCTGAGAAAGCGTGATGACCAGAAGGACTATGTGGATTGCGTATCCGGGTTGGTAATGATTGTAGTATATTGGTATTGTGACATACGTCTATACGGAGTTATGTATGAGTGTCGGAGCGTGTTGCCTAGAATGATTTTAGATTACGGAATTGGTAAAGACTAACTAGATACGGGAAGGTATGGAATAGTTAATGAATTTTCGCGAAGGTCTTATGTTTTATTTAAGGTAATTGGGAAAGGATGAAATTTGCTGATAGGGTAGTGAACCATAGAAGCCATGATTAAGGAACTAACGGAATGTCGTGTTAATAGATTAAGGCTGCGTAGTAAGCAAGAGAATTATACGGATGAAGTGCGGATAGAGTAAGTAATGGTTGTTGTGATCGAGACAACATGGTTATGGTTTTATGAGATGTTTTTGTACGATTCTTGGGGGTGGTAAGGTAGGCGTGGGCGTGGAAGTGCGAGCCTAAGAATATTGATTCTCTTGAGACCTTAGGTATATAAGGTTTTCTCTGTGATAAGATTTTAAGTCGGACGAGGATAAGAGTTAAGTGCGGCCATTGAGTGGTTGAGGACTATTCACGGGTCTCCCGTGGCTGGAATGGAGTGGGATCAGTTGGTAGTAGTTTAGCTCGTGGCGAGTCCGAGTGCAAGGCAAGTCTAGTTAATTGTTTCTGGGTTCGTGGGCGCGTTCCAGAACAGTCGTGAAATGGAAATAGCCTTATATTGTTTTATAGAGTGACTCAAGATTTGAGGCGAGTGGTATGGAAGTTATGTATGTATGCTAGTATGAATTGGAAATGCGAAAGGATAATCTCTTTTGGCTTATGATGGGCGGTATGCGAGTCACGAAGTATTAGGGCCGTGTGTGGCATTGTTGAGTATGTGGGGTTGTGAAAGGAAACTATGTAAGCTAATTATAAGTTTGACTCAGAAAGAACATTCGAGGGCGAATGTTTCTAAGGGGAAGAATGTTACACCAGTAATTACGGGGCGTGTTTTAGAGCGTGCGTAAGAACTCGCTAGTGTTAAAATTGAGACTTGTAAAAAAATTTGTCGGAATTATGAAATTGTCGGAAAACGTATTGTTGTGACGAATGGGAGGGCGACATGTATCACCCCCCCTTAGAATGCCTTGGACGAAATAAGGCATGGCCAAAATGGTCATTGACCATAGTCTTGTATAGCTAAGTCTTGCAACTTGTGAGCATGAGATTATTGACCAAGTCAAGGGAGTCAATTAGTCTTGATATTTAGCTAGAGCTCATCTAGCCACCCAAATGGTTGCATCTTGACCCTCAGTGTCCTATATTAAACTACTAGTAGCAAGACTAATGCCAACACTTAGAAATTTTCAAGAGAAATTGATGAACTCAAGAGCATTGCTCTGGTTTGCTCCTTCCTGACAAAAAATTTTTGTTTCTTGTCCAATAATTCCCCCACTTTAAACCAAGGTTCATGAGTGTTATGTAAGTGTATCTCAATAGAAAAATCCCGGAAAAAGAGAGTTTTCGTATTAGTCGCAAAGTGAAAACCTAGTGGCCTTCTAGGTTTTGTATTGGAAGTTTGAAGGAAAGTTGTTGGTATGGTTCTAAGGGTCTCAACAAACGGATTGAAGTGTCTTGGAGAGGTTCTAAACTACTAAGGGCGACTTGGTTGGAATTGGATTAAGAATCGTTAAGGTATAATCTTGTCTTTTATAAGTGTTACAAGATTATGTAATTATATTGTTGTTGTTAGATTTACATGTTGCTAGCATGAAGTGGTTAAGTTGAAGTTTATAAGTATTATGGAGTGCTTGTAGCTAAATTCGAAATGTTATATAAGCCTTGTTAAGTTGGATTTCAATTTAGTCGTTATTAGAAATCGTCGCATGTTACCTACTTCGAGATTATGGATTGTTATAATCAAATACGACTTGATATCATGTTATGCTACCAATTTGGTTTGAAATGGAAATTTGATAAGAATTGGTAAGGTTGAACTCAAGGTGGCGAATTTGGACTTTTAGTTTGTTTTTCATTTGTATTTGGACTATTTTCTAAATTGTGAGCCAATTGAAATTTTGTTTAGTTAGTCATTTGTATTGGAGTACCTTATAGAAATTGTGAGCCAATTGGGGCTGTTTGGTTATGTATTCGGCCTTGAAAAGGTGGCAAAGTAAGTAGAAACAAAGGAGGTCTTTGTCAGATTTTCCGTAGAATTTAGCGACTTAGCACCTAAAATATTCTCGTATGAAGTAAGAAGTTAATGGGCGTATGGTGACCATTATAGGTTGACGTACTAGGTATAGCGTATCTACTTGAAGAATGGAATAGCTCGAGGTGGAAGTACTTTGGAGCTTTTGCTCTTGTCGATAATCGTCGCGAGGTATGTGAACCTCTTCCTGCTTTAGACATGGTTCTATGTATGGAATATACATGTGGTATTATTTCATGATTCCTTCTATTCTTAGAAGTTAAGAAGTATGTATGTTGATTTACTCTACGTAAGGTTATGTCTAAGTTATCTAAGTTATAAGTATGTTAAATTGTCTAAGTCCTTACGAGTCTTATGGGAGATGTTGGTAAGAATGGTTAGGAAAATATGAGATTTGATTTAAAGGCTATGTGTCTTGATTTATTTAAAGTAAGTAAGTGGATTTCGTTCAAAATGACTTGAATTTATATGTGAAAAGAGTTGATTTTAAAGTGAAAGTTATATGGTTTTAAGAGAATAAGTTACTTGGTTTTGGAAGTGTATGGAACTTTATATTTGTTTTGTATAAGTATAAGTAAGTGGATTTTAAAGAATGTATGATAAGGTTTTAAGACTATGAACTTTGGTTGTCTTCTAAGGATTATAAAACTTTATTTTTCAAGTTGTGGACTTGATTTCTAAAAGTATTGATAGCGGGATTTTAAGAGTATGTGACTTGAGTTTTAAAAAAGAAAGAAGTTTATGATTACATTGAAATGCGTATGTCGTGGTATTTGGGGTCTAGTTTCCTAATGTTGTAAGAATAAAAGTGTCTTGAGTTCTCTAAAATGAAAGGTTGTTATAATAGCTTTATGGGAAGTTGTTATAACGACTTAAGAAGAGGTAACAATCGTTTTAAAATGTTACGTAAGGAAAATCACCAGAGCCTACAAATAGGCGGATTACGTTATGAAATACAGAGCCTACAAATAGGCGGATTACGTTATGAAATACAGAGCCTACAAATAGGTCGGATTACGTTATGAGATACAGAGCCTACACGTAGGCGGATTACGTTATGAAATACCAGGAGCTGCAAATGGTAGGATGCGTTATGAGATACAGAGCCTACCATGGCGGATTATGCCATATTACCAGAGCCTACACATGGCGGGTTCGTCATCTTACAGCCGCGGCGGGCGGTTATCTACATGATTCCACGATGCAGGCCGCGGCGGGCGGATTATCTTCGTGATTCCACGATGCGCGGCGGCGGGCGGATTATCTACATGATTCCACGATGCAAGGCGCGGCGGGCGGATTATCTACATGATTTCCACGATGCAGGCCCGGGCGGGCGGATTATGTTATATGATTCCACGATGCAGCAGCCAGGCGGGCGGATTATGTCACATGATTCATGATGCACGTGTGTCCATAAATGGGCGGATTATGTTATGTAAGATATGTAAGTTATGTGAAAAAGGTGGATTAAGCTCTTAAGTAAGTATGTAAGAATATGTTGTTAAATCTTATAGAAAGAAGGAAAGGAGCAGTTAATATATGATGGATTTCGGGAGTTAAAGGGCGTTAACATGCGATTATGATTTGATTCTTGCCGTTATTTACATTCCATATTAAATTTTTGTATGCGGCCCGCCCGAAGTTGCGTTCATGTCATGAGTTTAGGTACCTGTGTGGATCCATGAGCTTAGGATCTGGTTGGCATTTTAGATGGCTCAGATGTTCGGGTTGTCATGGCTATGTATATTCGGGGTATGGCGGGGCCTGTCCCGCCACAGTGTTATGTTAAAACTCTTAAGTGCAGTAGTCACATGTGTGGAGTGTTTGTAAAGAAAGGAGGCAAGCGCCGTTCATGTATATGCGTCAGGAAGGTAGCCTATCGGTGACTTTGTTGTTTATTTACTGTTGTTTTATTTTATAAGTTTCATGTATGTTCATTGATTATCTCGATGTTTACTGTAAGTGCCAGGTAGGAGCACGATCCGCGGGCGAAGTTCGGGTCGTGAGATATGTCAGCATTAGTAGCGATTATGGAGGATAGGGTGCCGCTACGTCGCGGGCTAGATGACTATATGGCGAGTGGTGTGCGGTGTTTCTCTTCGTTGGGTATGGACATTACGCGTGCGAGCTCGTGCTCTTGGATGTGAGGCGTAAAGACGCCGGGTTGACGGCGGCGAGAAGAAGATCGGGGCGGCGGTCGTTTGGTAGCTATCGTGGTGGCGGCCTCGGCGATCTGGGTGCACCACGGCCGGCTGAGCACTCTGCGCCGTCCTCAGCCTGGCGGAGATATTGAGGCGGGCCGGGGCCCGAGACTTGAGACATCGAGCGGCGAGGTTACGGCGTCGGGACCACCCCCACTCGGTGTGGCCGTCGGTAGATCCGCCGGGAGTTGTGGTGCTACGGAGTTTGTTTGATTGTAGCGTGAAGTCACTATCACGGCTTGTCGACCAGCGATCTTGATGGTAAGTCGACCTGAGTTCTTTCGCGAGTCTTCTTCATCCCAAGCGATTACTCGCCACGGAGGCAAGGTACTCATGGGCCGGCCGGTCGAGTGGTCGTGGCGTGGCGCGGTCGATTCGCGGTCCTCGAACGCATTTATGCTTTGTCCGGCCAGCGGGATCGGGAGGCCTCACGATGTCGTCACGGTACCTTATCGGTTCAGGTTTGATGTTTATGCCTTGATAGATCGGGTTCTACTCTGTCTATATATCTCCACTTGTTGCTAGTAGGATAGGGATAGAGCACGAGTCCATAGATCCTTTCGAGGTAGCTATGCGATGGGTGATTCGGTGGTAGCTCGGCGGGTATATAGAGCGTCTGTGACCGTTCTGATCGTCGGACCTGGCGGCTTGATAGAGTTAGAGATGATTGACCGGCGTGATCATGGGGATGGATTGGCTAGCTTAACTTTCGCCAATGAAGCTGCGAGAGAGAGTAATGCAGTTCGAGTTTCTGAGGCCGGTTGTTGAGTGGGAGAACGCGGTATGTAGGGTAGGTTTATTTCCTACCTCAAGGCTAGGAAGATAGTGCGAGAAGGGTATATCTACCATCGTTCGGGTGTTTGATCTTGAAGGCTGCGGTGCAGATTTTCCATCGATTCGATGGTGAGAGAGTTCCCAGGCGTGTTTCGGGCGACCTCGGGTATCCTCACGAGAGGAGATTGAGTTTTGTATTGACATATTGCGGACACTCGGCCTATTTCCATTCAGCCATACGAATGGCACTGCGAGTTGAGAGAGTTGAAGGATCGACTTAGAGATTTCTTTGGAGAAGAGGCCATCGGGCCTAGTGTTTCACCGCAGGAAGCGGTATTGTTCGTGAAGAAGAAGGGCGGGACCGCTGCGCATGTGTGTTGATTCTGACGGTGAACAAGGTGACCATTAAGCAGATACCCCTTCCGGGATTGATGATTTGTTCGACGGTTGCGAGTGCGAGATGCTTCTCGAAGATTGATCTGCGATCGGGCTATCATCAGTGCGAGTCGAGAGGTGGATGTCCCTAGGCGCATTCGGACGTGCGGGCATTATGAGTTGAGGTCATGTCTTTTAGGTTGACGATGCTCGCGGTATTCATGGATTTGATGAACCGAGTGTTCAAACCATTTTGAACACGTTTGTGATAGTGTTCATTGATGATATCTTGGTTTATTCGCTCGAGCGAGGCATGCGAGCATTTGAGGTTGTCTTGTGATTCTCGAGGACCGTGATTTATGCGCCAAGTTTTCCAAATGTGAGTTTTGGTTGACTTGATGGCGTTTCTTGGGCATATTATCGGGTGATGGCATTCAGTGGATCGGCGAAGATCGAGCGATCGGACTTGGCCTGAACTACTACTCAAACGAGGTTCGCGATTTTACAGGCCTTGCAGGATATTATCGGTTCGTGGAGAAGTTTGCTTCTATCTATGCACCATTGACTAGGTGGCTCGAAAGCCGAGTTTGATGGTGATGCTTGTGGCGGGGTTTCGATTCTTTGAAAAGAGGTAGCGGCCGCCCGTTCTTACTCTTCCGGAGGTCGAGATGGTTATGTGCGTGTATTGTGATCGTCGTCGGGCATCGGGTTGGGATGTGTGTTGATGCGGCATGGCGGGGTTATAGCATATGCGTCGGCGGTGAAGAAACACGAGAGAACTACCAGTGATTTGGAGTTGGCGGGCATGATTCACGCCTTGAAGATCTGAGGCACTATTTGTATGGGGTTCACGTGGATATTTTCACGGACCACAAGAGCCTCGGTATATCTTGACGGAGGAGTGAACTTCACGAGCGGTGGTTAGAGTTGCTTAAGGATTACGATGTTGATATCTGTACCAGGGAAGGCGATGTTGTGGCGGATGCTCTTAGTCGTAGGTCGATGGGAGCCTATCGGATGTGCGGCTAGAGAGGAGGACATGGTTCGTGATTTGCATCGATTAGCGAGCCTTGGTGTCCGTTTGATTGATTACGATAGCGATGGGGTTAGAGTTCGTGAGGTTGCCAAGTCTTCCGTCGTCGAGGAGGTGAAGAAGCGGCGATTCGAGATCGATTTTGACACGTTATCGTGATCTGACTCTTCGTGAGGCAAGGGTCCTTTTGAGGTAGCACTTGATGGGGTGCTAAGGTTTGAGAGCGGTGTGTGTTCGGATGTTTGGACTTGGCGAGTTCTTGGGGAAGCGCGCGGTAGCGGCGTTACTCTATCGTCGGGTGCGACCAAGATGTACCACGACCTTAGATCAATGTATTGGTGGGATGGCTTGAAGAGGGCGTTGCGAGTTCGTAGCTCGGTGCCCATGTTGTCGTGGTGAAGGTAGAGCACGGAGGCACGGTGGTTTGTTGCGGCGATAGAGATCCCGACGGAAGTGGGAGGTAATCAACGTGGATTTTATCACGGGATTACCTCGCACTCCGGAGGAGACATGATTCTATATGGGTTATCGTCGGCGGTGGCGAAATCAGCCCACTTTCTTCCGTCGGGGCGACTTTTGGTGAGATTATGCGGACTTTACATCAGAGATCGTCGGTGCGCATGGAGCCCTGCCGATCATATCGACGAAGAGCCCGTTTACGGCTAACCGGAGGTCGCTTCCGAGAGGTTTAGGGGCGAGTGAGCACGAGTCTGCATTTCATCCTGAGCAGAGCGGACGAGCGAGCGCGCTATCGAACTGCGAGGATATCTGCGAGCACATGTTATTGACCGATGGTAGTTGGGAGGATCATTTGCCTCTAGTTGAGTTCGCGTATAATAGCTACCACTCGTATTCGGATGGCGCCTTATGAGGCCTTGTATGGGAGGAAGTGCGGATCGCCTATAGGTTGGTTCGATGTGGCGAGTGCGGCTAGTGGGACGGTTTGTGCGTGACGATGGATAAGGTGAAGCTTATCAAGGCGGCTATTGGACTTCGAGTCGGCAAGTCGTATCTGAGATCATCGTCGTCGGCATCTTGAGTTCGAGTTCATGATTGGGTTTTCTAAAGGTGTCACCCGTGAAGGTGTGATGAGATTCGGGAAGAAGGAAAACTTCATTGAGTACATTGGGCGTTTGATTGTCATGAGGTAAGCGAGGTTACTATGAGTTGAATCTGCCGTCCGTCTGGAAGCGATGCATCCGGTTTTTCATGTATCTATCTTTGAGGAGATGTATCGGATCCGTCTAGTACACCCGATTGGCGATGTCAGTGTGGGGTTATCTTATGAGGAGATTCCATAGCGATAGTCGATCGTCGAGTTAGGCGTCTGCGGACGAGGCGTGGCAGTCAAAGTCTTGTGGCGGAGCAGCTCGAGGAGATGGCGTGGGAAGCCGGGAGGACATGAGGCGAGAAGTATCCTACTTATTCCCCACCTCGGGTAATTCACTTTCCTACTTGTAAATTTTCATTATCGTTTATGCCTAAGTGTTGTTTTGTGGCGTGTGTGGCATTTGCAAATTATTTAAGTTATGAAGAACCTTATCGTTATCTGTCTTGGGAAGGAACATTCGGGACGAATGTTTCTAAGGAGGAGAATGTTATACCGTATTTCAGTATATGCGTAAGGAATACGTCTGAAAAAGTTTATCCTTAAAGTTTAGGCTTGGGCGATTTTTTGGGCACAACTCACAAAGCGAATAGTTTCCGATGAAGCGTTTCCACGACTTCGTAGGGTAAATTCCGCTATGCCATTTCTAATTTTGCGGATTTTCAGAGGCGAAACATTTTGGACCAGCGGGAGGCGACACTGGCACCTCCGATTGGTGGACATAAATCCGTGGGACGAATTGGAGTAAGTTTAGCACGTTTTTGTGCCTTGCACAAAGTCAAGGAGTTGGTAGGATATTTGTGTTTAGTTAATCCTCACCTACACTTGCCTTGCACTTGTCTTAATCTTGGCCGTTGGTTGGCCACCTCTTGACCTATAAATACCCCTTAGAGATGAAGAGTTCTTCGTCCACAAATTACTTTCAAGTCTTGAAAAACCCTCTCCTCTCCTTGTAGCCTCTTTCGTCCAACACTCCCCTCCTCATGTGAAGTTTGGCGAGGGCTACCACTGCCTAGCAGAAATCTACCCCACTTGGTAGAAAAAGTTGCCTTAGTATCGTTATAATGCCCAAAATACCCTAGCGTGTATCCGCCAATCCTTAGTAGAAGTTGTGAAGAACTTCTAAGGTTCTTGGAGACTCTGGGCGTACAACTTAGGAGCTAAACCTTGCTCAGTGCGACTTTATCTAGGATATTATTGGGCTTACAGGGTAACTAATCCTAACCCTCTTTTGAATTAGAGAATACTTACTGTTGTAGTATAAGAATAAGTATAAATACTTAGAAGAATATTAGAATAGAATTGAAGTTATCACAGTAGAAGGTTTAAAAGAAGAATAATTGAACTATGCTTATATAGAATTGTTTCTGATGAGCTTATATAGCTCATAGGGTGGGAAGTCTTTGCCGACTTTAGTAAATTGTGAACCCTCTGTTTAGAATGACCTTGAGTAGTCTTTGATAGATGCGTGACTATTATAGGTGACTCTGCGCGACATATTGACTTGCGGTGGTTTTATTTGAGAAGGTATGTGATTCTTCTAAAGCATGATATTTTATAATATATATGTAATGCGGTGAGGCGTACATGTGTTAAGCGAATAATAACTACGGCAATGTCTTTGACTTAAGCTGAATAACACTTACGGCAATGCCTACGCAAGCTTTGAATAATAAGAATGAAAGCTTTTCAAAGAATCTTGAATCATTTTTATGAAGAGAACTAGCGGTTTTAAAGCGAAGCTTAAGAGTTATACTAGCTTTATGGGAAGTTAGGTATAACCACTTAAGATTAATAAAAACGATTTACATATGTGTTTATAAGACTTATATTGATTGGTGAAAGAATAATAAAATGGTTTGATAAGTGGACATGATATGATGCTATGTGTGTTAGTGTCTTGTACCGTTTGTGTAAAAGAGTATTCTTGTTGTGCTAATGTTGTTTAACGATAAGCTGTTAGGTTAGTGTAACATCGCTCGCCTCTTGACATATGCAGGGGTTAGGCGCCTCCGATGCGGGGTAGACTCGGTGATGCAGGACCGTGATTGAGAATACCTCATGCGGGTCGAAGGGACCTATGCGAACTACGGAGTTCGGGTTAGTGTGCGGGGTTATACCTCGTGCGGTGCATGTGGCCGTGCGGACTACGAGTCGGGGCGATGCAGAGGAGTAGCTACCCTCGATGCGGGTTATATACCCTATGCGGGCCTATGTGATTGGCCTATCACGGACTACGGAGTCGAGTTAGGCTTGCGTGGTGATACTACGCAATTGGCCTGCTTGATCATTCGCGACCTAGAAAAGACTATTACGATTACCTATTCTTTGCTCTTGTTTGTGATGTGGCGCTACGTGCGGTTTCCTTGGTTGTTTCATACATATTTGTAATGGTTTTAAAAATGATATGTTTTCATTTAAGTACCTTACAGTTTCACATACTTAGTACTTGTCTTGACCTCGCTTGAATTTGCGTTCATCTGCGGTAGTGACAAGCAGTGCTAGATCCGCGTCCTTAGGATCTTTTTGCTTTGGTGTCGGGAGCTCCATCTTATAGGAGGCTCTACTGTGGGTATGATCTCCTGTTGTAGATAGTTTTGTCTTGTCGGTATGGCGGGGCCTGTCCGCCATAGTTGTTATTTCCTTAAGTGCGTAGACATCTTTATGATTGGGATGTAGCGCAAAAACTTTGTATATATATATATGCGGAAGGCACCCTTTTCTAAGCGTGTCTCATGTACAATTGCTTCGTGTCATGTTTGTATATTCCGCTGATTTTCTACGATGTATGACTACTTGGGTGCCGGGTAAGGCACGATCACGAACCGGGCAGGTCGTGACACCACTACCCTCTGTAAACACATGTGCATCTTGGCGAATAACCTCCTGCTGATGGCTGTAGCACCGCTTATCTTGGTCGATAACATAGCGCTTCCTCGTGACTATAGTCTTCTCTGGCCGAAGCGGAGGCTGCAGTGTTGGGGTCTCAAAACCTGGCGCAGAAGAACTCGCTAACTGCGGCACAATATCTGGTATACCCTGGGCATAAGCCCTACCAACTCTCTGAGTCTGACTAGTAGTTCCTGCTACTCTTTTGCCATACAGTAGTGTTTCCCTCGCCGGAGGCATAGCGTAACACAAAATTACGTCGAGAGAATTTATCTTACTAACACTCTATGTACGATCTTGAGTGAGAAGAATAGAAACCAACTCTAAATGTCTTATAGCCTCTGTTTATGGGTGTGGCGTAACACACCGATAATCGAACTACACTAGACACGATTATAAACATTAGAGGGTGTTGCTCGATACCACTCTGTCACACCGAACCCGGGCGTGGTGGTGCCCTACACAGGCACCTTACCTTAACAACTAAGCAAGCTGCGAATTTAAATAACACCCTTTTTTAAAAAAAAAAACAACATCGTCTGAGGCAAAGCGCAAGGCTGCCGTATAATATACATAATAAAGAGACCTACACTATACATGAGTCGAATCACGTATGAATACGGACCTCAAGAGTTTCTTGAAATATGACGGAATGAGGCCCGTACCCGTATGCTGTACAAAAACACATGCTGAAAGAACTTATACCAAAAGATAAACTCCGAGCAGAAGAGCTATCCAAAAACTACGGCGGTCCACATACTGAGATCGCAAACAGCGTACCTAAACTGCGGCATGAGCGTAGCCCGAAGGAAGTCGATGCGAAGAATGTACCAAGTATGTGAAACGGAATCTTGTAATGAAATCATAATAGTCTAAACAAAGCAGAGACATGTATGATAGCGAGCCTACGATCTGATACATAGCGATCATATCAAGTCGGGGGCGCGTGCCTCAAAGTCACTACTCAAATAACGATACCGTGCCTTACTAACAATGAGAGTAATCAAAAGTATGAGTAGCAAATCCACGGAAATAGGTGGTATAACGATCTTTGGGGATACGCCTCATTTATACTCTTACAGAAGAAGGTGGTAAGCGGTGGTATAACGATCTTTGGGGATCGCCCTCATTTATACTCTTACCGAAGAAGGTGATACTTGCGGTGGTATAACGATCTTTAGGGATACACCCTCGTTTATACTCTTACCTACCTCATTGGCCATCATACATAACATAAGCACTCACTGCATCGCGCGATAAGTAAGCAAGTTAAGAAATCCCAACTTCTTATTAGTCTTATTCATATACCTCTCATTTTGGTTTACTTAAGGCACTAATAGAATAATTCTCAATTAAACAAGCGAAGTACTACGTGCGTACATTCTTTCAAAAGACTTTTTATGTAAAACCAGATACTAACACGTAGTATCGATGTATGTCTATTTTTCAAAGTAAGTTACTACACTTTTAGAAAACTCATTTCAAAGCTTGAAATCAAGTAACTTCAAATTTTCACAATCTAGGCAACTTATGCTAATAATCAAAATAGACAACTTTCTTAACATACATAAAGCCGTTATAACCAACTTCTCATAAAGTCGTTATAACCCTTTGGTTTTAGACATATTCGTTCCTTTTTATAACGAGACTTATACTTAAAACCAAGTATCACGTCTTACAAATCAAGTTCTTAACTTTCCAAAATACTTCAAATCTCTTAATATTTAGAAAACAAGTTTCTTCTCTTAAATCATGTCATTTCTCCTCTTTTAAAACAATTAAGTAAATCACTCCTTTGACTCCCCAAAGTTATTGTAACAACCATAGGTTTTGGAACTAAGGCACTAGCCAAAAGATTTGGAAACCATGGCTTTTCAAGACTCTATGTACTTTAAGAAAATACTTTAACTTATAAGAATCCAACCGCTAAGGAAATGGATTATCTGACTTCTGATTTAAACATCAAAGTACAATCAAGGAAGTACATAGAACAAATTCTATTTTAGGCAATCCAAATACAACGAGGAATGGATCGTTTAAGGAGTAGGACATACTTTCTTTATCTTAAGGAATCATGCTAGAAGAGGAGATAGTTCACATACCTTTTAGGCTAAATCCACTAAAATTTGAATCGCCGTGCGTAGAAGTATCAACTATAATGGTCATGACAAGACTATCAACTTCTAGTCTCGAAGGTAGAATAATACTAAGTATCGATATCTAATTCTATGGAAAATCGGGTGACTTCCTTTGTTTCTACTTACTTTGCCACCTTTTTCAAGGCGAATACAATAACCAAACATGCCACGTTTAAGGCTCAAAACAACAACCAACCAAAGGGGATTATACGCCTACAATCGTGTAAAATTCAGCCATGATTAATCTGAAGTAGTTCCATATTCAAGTCGTACTCGACGACAACATAACCCGACAATTCAAAGTCTTTTCCAATTATTTTCAAAGTCGAGTTCTAAGGTCTAACATGTTATATAGTCGTAAACAACTTAATGACTACAATTTCCTTCTTATCTGACATGCGGCGACTTAAGCGAATAATCGACTTGAATTGTAATCTTAAGGCTAAACATGCTAGTTTTCGGATTAGGGTTCGAATAGCGATACACTTATCACCTTCATACTAAACATCTCATGTTTGCTAATATCGTAACTCTGATGATAAGTAAACCTTAATTGCTAAAGCGACAAGAATTATACATTTACAAGCCCTTAAAATTTCCAAGATTCAAAGTCGCTCCTTAGCAAATTCTTAGCTCCTTTCCTTATGTTCCAATCAGCTCGAAGCACTCCTAGAAGCTATGAAGAACCCGTATTCAAGTTCGACTTGAAAGTTGAAGGACTCGTAAGTTTCCGCCTTGCGACTAACGTGAGCGCCGTTTTCGAAATCTTTCTATTGAGATATCCTTACAATACCCTTAGGGACATTGGGTTTAAGTCTTGTGAACAATGGATCAAAACTACAATTTCTTGTGTGGACTAGACTGAGCAGAAAGCTATTTAGCTTGTGAAAATGTTGTGATATCTTTCTAAGTGTTCAAGACTAGTCTTGCACTAGTAGTAAGCTTATATAACACATTGGATGGCTTAGATCAATACAACGTGGGCTAGGATGACGGACACTTAATGTTTAAGCCAAGTGGACAAGTTGACTTGGTCAACAATCTCAAGCTAGCAAGACTTATCTTCCTTGTTGGTAAATGACCATTTTACCCTTACATAAAACATCCAAGACCATATGTGGGGTGCCACGTATCGCCTCTCTCATTAAATCCGTAAAATTAAGTAACCTCGTGGGTAGCAAGCGTAAAATTACTCGGTGGGCCGACGCGGTAAATCCATAAAAATAAATTTCCAAAATGTTAATAAGTTTCATACTCTTCAAATAATGCATTTTGAGAATCTAATTCTCCTCAACGAACATTTTTCCTTTCCGACGTTCGGAAGATTTTCCGTCGGAAAAATAATTCTTCCTTTCGTACCAATTTCCAAGTCTTGATTCCTTACGTACATTCTCTTATACATGTCCTGGACTTACGGGGTATAACATAAGGATTACTCTTGGTTTATGTAAAAAGAAGGCATGGTAATTGTCTTGGTTTATGTAAAAAGAAGGCATGGTAATTGTCTGGATTTATGTAAAAAGAAGGCATGGTATTGTCTTGGTTTATGACAAAAAGAAAGGCATTGTAATTGTCTTGATTTGTGTAAAGGCATGGTTTTGTCTTGGTTTGCTTGCATATGAGTTGCTCATATAGACATTCGTGCAAGTGTCATATTTCCACATCTCTGCGTCCCTCCATAAAGGGTCGGCTACTTGTTTCAAGGATACCATGGGTTATCTCCCCATGGGTGTGAGTGGTACACACTCACGGCGGGTCGGTATTTGACTCGGGCGGGTTAAATTCCTGGGATATATATATAAGCTATGGATTAGCTATCCGTGATGCGAGTATCGTGTCTGGATGACTCATCATGGGTCCATGACTAGCGGTAAAATAGTCTCTTGCGGGTGAAATAATCCTATGATAGGTTGCATTATAACACAGAGGGTGGTTGACCACAGCAGCACGCGCCGTGTTTTGAAAGCGGTATTGATTTCATTAATGAAAAGTGCGGTGTGGTTATGACTTAAAGTGGAGCGATTGGTCGTTTTTAAAAGCATAATTTAAAAGATAAAAAGGATTGCATTACTCTCATGATTGCAAGGTTCATTGTGCTAATTGATGTTATATTATATCATGGACTGCCGGCAGTGAGGAAGGATTCCACGGGCATGATTGATATTATGGGCATGAGACCCATGGTTATATTTGAGTAATGACTTCCAAGGCATGCGTCCCTGACTTGATATGACTGCTTATGTATTGTGTACTGTAGTTTGGCTATCATACATGTCTCCTGTTTTGTATAGCATTGTGATTTTATTACGGTACTTCTTGTTTCACATACTTGGTACATGCCCGTCTTGACCTCTTTCGGAGGCTGCGTTCATGCATGAGTTTAGATGCGTGGTTGGTGATCTTAGTGTAGGAACTGCTCGAGTTTTGGATAGCTCCGTACATTGAGTTTATCATTTTGGTATAGATCCTTGATCGTGTTTTATCTGATTATGGATGCAGCGGGGCCTTGTCGATCGTATTCGATAAAACTCTTAGAAGTGCGTATTCGTATGTGGGATTGGACTGCGTGTATAGTGTAGTGTCTTTTGACTATGTATATTATATGGCGAGCCTAGCCGGCTTTGCCACTTGCATATACGTTGATTTTAAAAAAGCGAGGTGTTATTTAAGTTCGCGATTTACTTATGTCGATCGGGAAGAAGGGTGCGGGTAGGGCACGATCGTGGGCGGGGTTGGGGCATGGCAGTGGTATCGAGCGGTCGATCCTCGGAATGTCTACGGCCGTGTCTAGTAGAGTCTTGATTATCGGTGTGTTGCGCGACACACCCGTAAGCGAGGCTACGGGACATTTAGGAGTTAGTTTCTATTCATCTCACTCGAGATCGTGCCATAAGTGTTATTAAGATAATTCCTCTACGGCGTATTTTTGTATTCTGATTATGCCTCGAGGAGGCATGATCGCCAGAAGGCAAAGCGATGCGAGCTACGATCGGACTTAGAGATGTGATAGGGCTCATGCCGAGGTATCTAGGATATTGTGCGCGATCGGCGAGTTCCTGCGCGAGTTTTGAGGCCCAACACGAGCCTCTGTTTCTCGATTAGGGGAAGACTATAGGGTCATAAGGAAGCGATTATGTTATTGACCAAGATAAGCGGTGCTATAGTTTCATCGCGGAGGTTATTCGGCGATCTGAGCAGTGTCTGAGGGTAGAGGGCGTCGCGGAGATCGGCGTAAGAGGCTAGACCGGTTGGTTATCCGGTGAAGTTTTGGGCCAGCGGCCTCGTGAGTGAGATATTTGTCCCATCCTACCCGGTACATACCCCGAGATCATAGGTGGGAGATTAGACCCCAGGTATTTAGGAGCGTGTCGAAGCTCGAGGGTCGAGGTTCCGGAGAGCGAGGATTTTCTCGATCGAGGCCACTATTCCTCGATGTTTAGATGTAGTAAGCGTCACGTGGGAAATATCGTTATAGCACAGTGTTTGTTTTTATTGTGGCGTCGGGCCATATTCGGAGTATGTCACTTTTAGAAAAACGCAGGTGAGGTGGCTCGGCTATGAGTCCGATGGTTGATTCCCTTCCTCGCGGTTGTGCGTCCTCGAGGGGGTGTTGGATGTCGATCAGCCGTGGTAAGTCGAGGTGGAGTTTATAGTTACGCGGTCCTTGAACGCGTAGATGATGTAGCTCTTGGCGGGATCGAAAGGCAACATCGCGTGGGGTTCTGGTATATTTCGATTCTTTTGAATCATATGTGCATTGATAGATTCAGATTTCGCCCTAGCATATATGTTTTCCCTTGTTGCTAGTAGTTGTAAATGATAGCACCACCAGAGGTAGAGATACTTTGATTAGTATAGTGAAAAAGGGAAGAATGTTGACAAGAATGATAAAGTGAACTGAGACTATAGTTGTGTAGGGTTCACAAGTTGTAATTACCCCGTAACAGTGTAAGACCGATAGAGAAGAATGTACAGTAGAAATACTTCGACCTATGTGACGAACCTCTAGTGAATAGGGGGATAGGGTGAGAAGTACCTTGAGATAAGAGAGAGATTTATTTCAGACTAAGAATGAGAAGTTAAGTGTGACGATGGGTCGGGTTATGGACTCAATTCGGGTCAACCGATAGTATGGAATGGGGTGATATCAGTTGGATATGGTCCCGCTATATGATAGGGTCACGAGGATGCAAGGCCCAAGTCTAGTTAATCGTTGTACGAGTTTGTGGACGCGTTCCACCGAAACCAGGTCGTAAGGACCGAGAGGAGCCTTAGCGGAAATTCAAATAGCACGATAGCCAAGTTTGGATAGTAACTCGAGTTGGAGAGCGAAACAATATTTGAGATTTTATGCGTGTACTAAAATAAGTTTGGAAATCTGAGAAAGTATGACAAGTAAGAAAGGAAGGAACAAGGGTTAAAAGAACTATAGTGATTATAGTTATGAGTACTGAAGGTGAGTAGGGAAAATTTCTTTTAGGCCATGAGTGGAGTTTAAATGTGATGATACACACACCTTAGGTTCAGTAACACTGTCCATAGGTTCTCGTGATTGAGATGTCACTAGTATTAGAGTTTACACCGGTTGGTAAACTAATCTAGGCAGATTATAGATTCATGTCCCAACTAGTTTGGTGACTAAGTGAAACAGATGAGGGAAGTAACACGGGGGAAGCACATCGATTAGGTGGTAGGAGTCCGTGAAGGATTCGGTGAGTGTTAGTCCCGTGACTTAGATGCGACAGGACCGTCCACAAATGCGGGAAAAGAAAGGAACCTCTAAAAGATTTCATTTTTGATGAGACTGTAACCTTCGAGTTTTGTGAGAAGGGGCCGTGGATGGAAGGTCCATTGATATGTTTACGTATGTTATGTAGTGGCCATGTGTGGCATCGTTGGTCTTGTGGAGTTGATTGATAGGCATAGTAAAGAGATTATGCCGGAGTTTGTATAACTTGACAACCGACTAAGAATATTCGGGGACGAATGTTTCTAAGCGGGGGGAGAATGTTACACCCAGTAAGTCCAGGACATGTATAAGAGAATAGGCGAGAACACTAGACTTGAGAAATTGAGTGCGAAAGGAAGAATTGTTTTTCAGGCGGAAAATCTTAGAAACGTCGGAAAGGAAAAATGTTCGTTGAGGAGAATTAGAGTCTCAAAATGTATTATTTGAAGAGTATGGAACTTATTATCATTATGGAAATTTATTTTTTACGGATTTGATCACGTGGGGCCCACAGAAATTTTCGTTTGTGGGGCCTCTGAGGTTCTGAAATTTTATGGGCGAATGGGAGGGCGACACGTGGCACCTCCCGCATAGTCTTGGGCGAATTGAGGCAAGGGTAAAATGGTCTTTTGACCATTGTGGATGACAAGTCTTGAAGCTTGAGATAATTGACCAGTCGACTTGCCCTTGGATAATATTTAATGTTCTTAATCCTAGCCACCCGTATGTTGTAATATTGACCCTTCGTTGTGTTATATATACACTAGTAGCAAGACTTAGCTCGACACTTAGAAAAATTTCAAGACCTTGTTCTTCATTAGTGGTGCTCGGGTTTGAGGTTTTCTCAGAAAATTTTGTAATTTTGGTCCATTATTCATAAGACTTTAACCAGGTCCTAAGGGTATTGTAAGGATATCTCGATAGAAAGATTTGGAAAAAGCAGCGTTTTCACGTTAGTCATGAGGCAAAAACCTAAGTCGTTTTCTGATGTTTGGATTGGAAATGGAAGAGAAGTTGGTTGTGAACTTCTAAAGGCTTCAAATAGAGGATTGGAGCGGAAAGGAAAGGAGCTAAGAATTGCTAAGGAGCGACTTTGAATCTTGGAATTTATAAGGGCTTATAAAGGTAACAATTCTTGTCGTTTTAGTAATTAAGATTACTTATTGTTGTAGCTATGGATATTAGCAAGCATGAGTTATATAGTATGAAGTTTGATAAGTGTATTGGATATTGGAACCCTAATCCGAAACTAGTATGTTTAGCCCTTAAGATTACAACTCAATTTGATTATTAGTTTAGTCGTCGCATGTTGTATAAAGAAGGAAATTGTAGTTGTTGAAGTTGTTTATGACTATATAACATGCTAGACCTAAGAACTTGGATTGGAAAAGAATTGGAAAAAACTTTGTGTTGTTGAATAAGTTAGCCGAGAATGGCTTTGATTATGGACTTAGTTGGTATTAATTGTGGGGCAGAATTTTACACGTATTGTAAGGCGTGTAATCCCCTTTGATTGGTTGTTGTATTGAGCCTTAAATGTGGCATGTTGGTTATTGATTATCGGGCCTTGAAAAGGTGGAAAAGTATGTAGAAACAAAGGAGGTCTTTGCCAGATTTTAGTAGAATAAGAGGCGTATGCTTAGTATTATTCTCGTTAGAAGCTAGAAATTGATAGTCATGTTGTGTCCATTATAGGTTGACAATTCTCGTGCGTGTTCGACTTAGCTTGTGGATTAAGCGAAAGGTTTGTGAACCATCTCTTAACTTAGCGTGATTCCTTATGGTAAAGTAAGTAAGTCTACTCATTAAATGATCCACTCCTTGATTGTACTTGGATTGCCTAATATAGAAGTTGTTCTATTTTGTGCCTTGATAGTACTTTGGCTTGTTTAAAGGAGAATTATTCTATTTTGTGCCTTGATAGTACTTTGGCTTGTTTAAAGGAGAATTATTTTATTTGTGCCTTGATAGTACTGGCTTGCTTAAATAAGGATTACTCTTGGTTTATGTAAAAGAAGGCATAGTAATTGTCTTGGTTTATGTAAAAGAAGGCATAGTAATTGTCTTGGTTTATGTAAAAAGAAGGCATGGTATTGTCTTGGTTTATGACAAAAAGAAAGGCATAGTAATTGTCTTGATTTGTGTAAAGGCATAGTTTTGTCTTGGTTTGCTTGCATATGGGTTGCTCGTATAGACATTAAATGCAGTGTCATATTTCCACGTCTGCGTCCTCCGTAAAGGGCCGACAACTTGTTTCAAGAATACCATGGGTTAGCTCCCGTGGGGGTGAGTACACGCTCGCGTGGTCGATATTTGACTCGGGCGGGTTAAATTCGGGATATATATATAGGCTATGGATTAGCTATCCGTGATGCGAGTTTCGTGTCTGATGACTTTCGCGGGTCCACGTGACCTAAGCGGGTGAAATAGTCTCTTGCGGGTGAAATAGTCCTATAATAGGTTGCATTATAACCAGAGGGTGGTTGACCACAGCAGCGCACGACCCCGTGTTTTGAAAGCGGTATTGATTTCATTAATGAAATGGTGCGGTGCTTATGACTTAAAGTGGAGCAGTTGGTCATTGTTAAGCATAATTTAAAAGATAAAAAGGATTGCGTTACTCGCGTGATTGCAAGGTTCGGTGTGCTAATTGATGTTATATTATATCATGGATGTTGCGGTGAGGAAGGATTCCACGCATGATTGATATTATGGGCGTGAGACCCGTGGTTATATTTGAGTAATGACTTCCGGGCGTCGTCACGACTTGATATGGCGCTTATGTATTGTGTATTGTAGTTTGGCTATCATACATGTCTCTATTTTGTATGGTTGTTGTGATTTCATTCTGATACTGCATTTCACATACTTGGTACATTCCCGTCTTGACTCCTTGAAGCTGCGTTATGTGCGAGTTTGATGCGATTTGGTGATCTGCAGTGTAGGACTGCTCGAGTTTTGGATAGCTCCATCTGTTCGGGAGTTTATCATTTTGGTATATATCCTTGATGCAGGCTTTTATACGATTATGGATGCGGCGGGGCCTTGTCGTCATATTTGATAAAACTCTTAAGTGCAGTATTCGTATGTAGGATTGGACTGCGTATGCGATGTAGTGTCTTTTGACTATGTATATTATATGGCGGCGCGCCGGCTTTGCCCTTGCATGTCGTTGGTTTTAAAAAAAGCGAGGTGTTATTTAAGTTCGCGATTTACTTGTGTCGATCGGAAGAAGGGTGCGGTAGGGCACCACCAGTCGGGTTTAGGCGTGACATATATATACTAAGGTGGAGTCTTTGCAGAGACAAGTGGAGAGACACTTGCTCTCCTCGCATTAGTCGAAATTCTCTTCACAAAATAATATCTCACCCTTAGCCAACTTTTCTCAACAATTTCAATGGCCTTATACCATCTGACACCAAGACTTAATAATTTAACACTTAGTCCATACTTACATTGAAAAGAATTCAATTACTAGAATTAATTCTTATCGTCGCATTAATCTCAAAAAATTTAGTATGAGGAAATGTAAAATCCTTTCCTTTCGACATTCCAATCTTAATTCTATAATCATGTTCTCGTAGTAGCTATAAAAATACGGGGTTTAACAGTTACTCCTTCAGGTAATTCATCTTGGTACTATGATTCAGCATGTTGTAATCACATAACATACTCGTTCAAGAGTTTCTCTTCTCTAGCTTCTCTTTCTAGTCATCTTATATTCATATTGTTGATGGATCCAATATGAATGTTAGTCATAAAGGATATATTTCATCAAATATCTCTATGTATGATACTTTAAATAATTTTAAATTAAATTTTAATCTTATCCATGTTGACGATTATGTGATTTTGGATATGATGTAAATTTTATTCTCGTAGTTTTCAAGTGCATGACCCTCATACAGGACAAATAATTGGGAGAGGCCATAAAATTGGGTGTACTAGTCTACACATTCCTAAATCATCTCTTGTGTCTCGATTATGTGTTATTTCATCTAGTTTTGCTCTGTCTTTGTGGCATCGACGTCTTTGTCATTGTTCTTTGAGTAAACTTCGTCCTTTAATTTTTAGTGAGTTGTTAGGTCATGTTAATGAGAAAAGTTTAGATTGTATGCATGTAAACAGGCCAAACAACCTTCTTTAGCCTTGAATAATAATACTTCTATTTCATAGTCTCCTTTTGATCTAATTCATTATGATGTTTGAAGTCTTATTTATCTTGAGCATGATTGGATCATGATACTTTGTCATTTTGTCCATGATTTTTTATAGGTTTACATGGATATATCTTATGAAAAATCATTCAGAATTATCTCAAATCTATATTAATTTTGTCAATATGGTTAAAACTCAATTTCGTAAAATTATCAAAGTTTTTCATTGTGACAATGCTATGGAATATATTCTAAGCTTTTGAATTTCTTGTCTGAAAATGGTACACTTTCCGAATTCTCTTGCCCCGATACCTCCTAACAAAATGGTTGATCAGAATGCAAGCATCGTCATATCCTTGATTATGTTCATGCCATGATTATTTCTTTATATTGTCCAGAGTGTTTTTGGGGTGAAACAGCTCTTACTCCAGCATTTACTATCAACAGACTCCTATTGTTTGTTCTTGGAAACGTGTCTCCTTTTGAAAGATTTTATAAGGTAGCTCCTGACTACACATTATTGAAAGTATTTGGTTGTGCTTGTTTTATTCTTATTCAACCATATGAATACACAAAATTAGAACCTCATGCTCGGGTTTGTTTCTTTTTGGGATATGGGATAAAACATAAAGGTTATCATTGTTGGGACCTATGTAAAATATTATTCGTATTTCTCATCATGTTGTCTTCTAGGAGCATATTAAGTTTTCATCACTGTCAAAGTTTGAGTCTACTCCGTCAAGCGAGTGTCATTCTTTTCTAATCCTTCTATTGAGCTCTTTCAAAGTGATCTTAATTCAGGTCAGACACTACACCCCACGGTTCAACCATTTCTTTTGATGAAGCTCCGTCGATGGTCGGTTCATGGCGAAGCCACAACGTCCACTTCGCGTGATGAATCTCGATTGATGATCCCGCACGGCATGAATACTATGAGTATTGATCACGATGTACCACTTATCTTCTCTTCTTCGCGATAACACCCGTATCTTCTACAATCATTCGAAAGAGAGAAAATCATCTTGATTATCTTCGTGATTATAATTGTTATTGTACCATGCTTAATTTTACATGAGTCTTGTACATACAAAGATGCATCTACTGATCCTCACTGGCAGCAAGCTGTGAAAGAAGAATTGCACGTCTTTGAAAAGACTTATACTTGAGACTTAGTTGACACTCTACGATAAGACTCTTGTTGATTGCAAGTGGATCTACAAGATTAAGATCACGATCTTATGACTCGTTGAAATATACAATGCTCGATTGGTTGGTAAAAAGAGTATAGAATTGATTATGAGAAACTTTTGCTCACGGTAGCTCGTGTAACCTCTGTTACAGCCCTTTTGCTATTGCGACAACTAAGCGGTGGGGACTTTGATGTAAAACATGATTTCTTAATGGAGATTTTAAAAGGAGGTTTATATCAAACCACCGCAGGATCTGATTGTCCTCGATAAATTAAGTATATCGTATTAAGTCGAGTTGTATGTCTTAAAACAAGCTTGCGAGCTTGGTATGCCAAGTTTAGTTCAACGTTGAGCAAGCGGGATTCTCTTCTAGCCAGTGATCTTTATTCTTTTTATCGAAATAACTTCGAGGTATTGTTTTTTTGCTTCTTTATGTGGATGATATAATTATCATTGGTGATGCTACTGACAGTTCAGAGGTTAAAGAATTTTAAGTACCAATTTTGAGATGAAGGATTTGGGTTCTCTCAATTATTTATTGGGCCTCAAAGTTCTCACATCTGATGCTGGGATTTATCTATCTCAAGTTAAGTATGCTTCTGATTTATTATATAAAGCGGGTGTTAGCGATAATAAAATAGACATCACACCTCTTGAGCCTAATGTGCGGTTTTCTCCTACTGAATGGTACTTTATTATCTAATGTCATTCTTTATTGGACGTTTTTCTGTATCTTATCAATCTGATTGTTACTCGTCCAGATATTGCTTATGTTGTTCATATAGTCGATCGATTCATGGTGCGCTCGTTACACTCGTTATGTTGTTGTTATTACCATTCTTACGTTATGTCAAATGCACTCTTTTATGAACTTCATTTTTCAGCGAATTCTTCTCGAATTACAAGCGTATCGCGATGTTGATTGGGGCGTGATTCCGTTGATAGGCGTTTTACTACAAGTTCTGCATTTTCTAGGAGATGCTTTTATATCGAGGTGAAGCGAAACAAACTCTAGCATCCGATCGTGCGCGTTGAATCAAAATATCAAGCACTTTGCGATACTACTACTAAGATAATATGGCGTCGTTGGTGTCGCATGAATGTTCCTCGACTTTACGCACTATTCTTTATGTGATAATCACAATACCATTCATATTGCTCGTAATGATGTATTTCACGAACGTGCAAAGCATATTGAGATTGATTGTAATTTTACTCGTCTAACACATTGATCTTGGTGCCATTCCATTGCTTTATATTGGATGACGGATCAACGTACATTTTCATCAAGCCTCATCTTCTCAGACGTTTTCAAGTTCTAATGGCCAAACTTAATCTGGTTTCTTCTAACATCTTGAGTTTGAGGGGGATGTTACAATATGGTAAATATTGTAGAGATATTCTAAATATGGTAGGATATATTTAGATCTTAAGTGTAGAATATTCTAGAGGATTTACATAAATTGTAGATTTTTTATTTCCTTTTGCTCTTTACTTCCTTGTGTATAAATAGGGATGTAGTCCTTTGTATTAAGCCAATGAATAGAAATATTCATTCTCCAGAATTTTTCTGTTTTCTCTTTCTCTGTTCCTAACACTTTGAATTGCCAGTTGATGAAAAAATTAAGTATTATAAGGAGAATGGTGGTGTTAATGAATTTGTGTTGTTGTTTTGAAGTGCTATCTGTGAGAAAGATGAGAAAGTTTTGGAATGGAGAAATAGTATAAAACATGGTTGTAATCTTCAGGATGATAGCAGCCTTTGGTCTCCTCAAACCAGGTAAATCTTTTTCGGTTTCTCACCCGGTGTCTTGGAGCAATTTTGCATCATTTATAGATTACGAGTTCGAGTCATGAAATTAGTTATTATGTTTGTGTCAAAGTAGGTTACCGACATCACACACTTAGGGTGCGCTCTTTCTAGAAACCCTACATGAACTCAGAGATTCGTGCACTAACTGCTCTTTTTTTCCGCTTGATGTTTGGTACTCACTTTTGGGCCTAACTAAAATTAATTATTTAACTTGGGAGTATTAAAATATTTGTCGTCTGAATTCACACACACAAAAACAAAACATAAGTAGTTCGACCTCGTACTTCAAATCTGCCACATAAAAAGAAACGGAGAGGGGTATCCCTTTTATTTTCCTCTCCACAACTGCATTGGTGGAGGTCAGTTGAACACCCTTCTTTAAAAAACTATACCGGGTATAAAAAAATTATATTACGTATGTAGGTAAAACTTTATTCCTTACACATATATATATTAATGTTGAACGTCTTTAATGTTATTTCTGACTTCGCCGTTGTTCTCACAGGGACCAAGTCTTGGAATTCCAAAGTGGGCTAAACCACTTGCTAGAAAGTTGCTAGAGGTGCTATTGAAGGTTCTCAATGTCAATGAAATTGATACATCTTTAGAACCTCTGTTGATGGGAACTATGGCTATCAACATAAACTACTACTATCCACCATGTTCAAATCCAAGTATCACCATTGGTTTCCGCAGACGTTGTGACGTGTACTGCATCACTCTGCTCCTCCAGGACGACATGGGAGGCCTCTTTGTCCGAGGAACGAAAGGCGATAATTAGATCCATGTAACTCCAACTAAAGGTGCCTTAGCGGTCAACATAGGCGACTCTTTATGAACCCTAGGCTTGATTGTCTCATTGGTCCATTCCCACAAGTGCTCGAAGATGGAGAGAAACCAGTGTATAAACAAGTTATGTTTTCTGATTATTGGGATTATTTCTTCAGTAAGAGGGCATCACTGGATTTTGCTAAAATCTGATGCTATGTTAGATTTATACCACTAGTTTATCTAGACAATATTTCTGTTGCAAAACATATTGATGCTTAAGACAAATAGAAATTGTATGTTTCATTTTCAGAGGCATGTTCAAGATTTGAGAGTTCGAAATTATATCACAACCCGATTGATTTAGTGGGTTCAAACTCTAATATTTGTACTTCATATATTTTTTTAATACATATATAGGGTCAGAGCCAAAGGATACTAGTAGTTGCTTAACTACATCCGACCCTGTTCATTTTTCTTGTACTCTATTTACCAAATTGGAAAAATTCATTTTTTGGAGTACGAAGTGGTGTGTCTATATATATTGTCTGCTCTATTTGACAAACATTTAACAACAGCTCAAACCAAATTTTGTTGGTATTTATTAAATTTAACACCATGTAATAGTAGACCAAACAACCATTATTTTTATTAATCATCTAGTTTTACAGTTACTTAAACATAATATCACCACCAACAGGTAACTTTGAGTTGGTAAAAAAATACTTCATCCTCAACTAGAGTCTCGAGTTGAGAAGATTTTAAGATAAGTTGTTAAAACAAATCGGATGGGAGGATGAGAATGAACCCATTAAGATAATTCCGAAAAAGGACTAATGGCAATCGTTAGAGAAGGTTTTTTTTTTGCTTTAAAATACACAAAAATGCGGGTAAAGATTTTCACTGTTCCAGAAGATTCAACTACATGAGAATCAGGAATCCCTTCGCTAACACTTTGGTTTTAAGAATGTAAAATTTACACGTATCAGGTATTTAAATCTAACTAATCAATTAACCTTAAGAATCAACAAATTAGAATGAAAATGCATAACACTTATTAATCATAATTAAGTGTTAAGAAGTATATATACAAGATACATATCTTGACTCGGAATAAACCCCCCAATGAGGGTAAATTTTTAATTTTTAAACAGTTAAGCTATTTTCTCACTTTCAGCTTCAGGTCCATTTTATTTCCCTTCAAAAAAGACTCAGTTGCAATCAGCTCATCACATTGATTTTTTCCTGGGATGAAAAATGTCAATGCAGAAATTCCAAAATCGTCAGTTCTCATTGATTTTTAGTAAGTAGAGGAAATGGCGTAAAGGGTCTTTCCCAAATGGGTTTAAAATCGTTCCTCAAAAATTCATTCAACCCCACGAAGAAAGATTAGATTTTTCCCAAATAGTTTCCTCAGAATCCATTGTAACACCTCATTTTTAACCGGAGTCGGAAACGGGATTACTGCGCATAGTTGATTCCTGAAATGCTATTTAAGGAGTCGCCACCTAATTATTATAGTGAATTAGGACACTGAAAATGTAGCATAAAATACTACGAATGATCTCCATTTAAAGGTGCGAAAGTATGTGAGATTCTAAGTAAGGGTTCTTTATTACGCTAAAGGGAAGGTTAGGCACGCAAAGGATCATTAACTTGCGGTTGTCCATTCAAACATAGGGTTAATTATTATGTTAGAGAAAAACGCATGTTTTGAATATATGCAGTTTTAATAAAAGAATGTTGCACAGAGTTAATTTTTAAAGATGTGTTCAGAAATATACACAAAGCAGTTTTGTGTAAAATGACATATATTTAATTTTTTTGATAAAGCATGACAAAATGATTATGAGAATTGAGTTTTGATATAACATGATTTTATTTTATGTCAAAGTAGATATAACATAAAATAAACTAGTGTTTTGAAAATATAGGTGAGCCTAAAATAAATAAAACTAAATGTTTTTAGATAAATGGATAACGTGCCTAGAATAAGTTAAACTAAGCGGTTTAGATTTTAATTCTACCACTTTTCAATCTATTAATTCTAAGACTAACTATTCTAGGCAATTCAATAATTATACAAGTGCAATAAATTAAATTACAACAGTATAAAATAAGTGTAATTAAAGGATTAAAAAGCGACTACAGAGCGGATGGCGATATCATTCGCCATATATGTTTTAAGGTTAGAGGCCAGAAGAATGCGAGAAGTGTGGATGTGAATCCTTTGCTTGACAAAGTCATGATGAGTCTCATAACGAGACTCTTTTGTCCCTCGATGCAAGTCATGTAAAAGAAAGAAAAGAAAAGGATTAGAGTGTCTCAAAATTTTAATAATGCAAATAGATAATATGCTAATATAAACTTAGACATGTATATGATCCAATTTATATTTAACTAGGGCAGCCGAGAAATGAATTAGACCAAATCAATAGATTCATAAATGTAGAAGCCAGCGTTGGTATCCTCTTAGGCATATAAGGTAGGTATGAATGACACATCGAAAATATAATTGATAAAGATACAAGCACATCTGATCTTTGACATCATACGGTATGATTCAATTAACAAAGAAAACATGTTTGCTCATAAAATCCGCGAGGTAAAGCGTCATACTTTCTTTGCCCGCGCCTTGGATGACTAAGCACGTGACATATATTCTAGCATAGTAACGTGGCATCTATATGAAGCCTATACTTAGATCGGTTTAGCTAGCAATATTTAAGCAAGGATGGTATTTCAAACATGCGAACATACCAAATAGGTGCGCCAGATTCATGAGAGCGAGCGACCAAATAACGATAGAGATAGCATTTTTAAACACAAAAGGGTATTTGGCTGTGAGCATACAAGAACTATATCTTTTATCAAATATAGTAAAGATCATTCTGTAAGCGGGCACCACGGTTAACTCGGTGAGATTATATGTTGTCGAGGACCCGTTTTAGGATTTAAGTGGTAAGGCTAAGTGTGTAGTCATATCAATGACACGAAGTCGAATGTGAATAAATAAGCATCGATGATGACATTTTAGGCATAGAGTTATGACACGATGCTAAAATAGTCTTGAGAAAAGGGTTATAACAATTTAAAGCGAACAGAGGCATACGTCGATGCATTAACATAACATTTAAAACATATGCAACCGTATCAAGTTTAACATGTAATCTAAAGCGAGGACATATATTGAAGATTATCGAGGCAAGCGATCAAATTCACGGACTTATATAATTCGTCCATTAAGCTAACAAAACATTAAGGATTATATTGGAACGAACTTTAAATCTAGAATAACAAAGAACACGTATCGGGCATATAAAGAGTCTAAACAAGCATTGAGACATACATTATTCCATTGATAAACCTAAGCGATGAAGTAACAACTCAATAAGTATACTTGAGGATTGAAGCGATCCAACATAGCCAGCATACATAATAATTATCTTAATAGACTCATTGACATTTAACATTCGTTTAAACATGTTTTAAAACCAATCAGCAGACCAGTAATAAGCGAATTGAGATAAAACAATTAACCAACACGTAACTTGATCATACAGCCATGATGCAGATTAAATAAACAAAACTTAAAAGGAAATGAGTTTACGGATGGACAATGACAATAGGAACACTAGAGCACATTTTCATAAATAAATCTGACAAAATAATCCAAAATCGTGAAAATGGCAAAAACCAGAAGCGAAAGGGCCAAAAATCGGTAGCAAAATGGCCCAAAATCGGTCAAACGAATGAAATCAGACATACGATGAACCATATCTGAAATGCAAAGCAAAGCCAAAGTATTCTAAACATAAGACTTGGAAGGCGAACACAACCCGATATGTAATGGGCGATAAAACACATGCTCGCATTCATAGATATACTAATTCACATAATATACGTTTAGATATATTATTTCACATATCAGAGATATACGCGAGGCGATATCATCTGATATCGAGAATATATCGGCATGCTTTGATATTGAACAACAAAGATAAATATGTGGTCAATTCAGGAAAATATGAAGGATTAGAAATGCATAATAGCCATTTAAATGCAACATCTCAAGTATTCAGAATCTATCAAAGGCTAAACTAAGTATGCGGGGTCCTTCCTGCACTACATTCACGGGCCTAAGGGCACAAATCAGTCTGAAATTGGCCCAAAATCGGTCAAGCAGGGGCTGAAAATCAGCCCGAGCGGGTTGAGTCGATCGACGAGGCGAAAAATCAGTCTAAGCAGGTGAAAATCGGTCTAAGCGGGGCTGAAAATCAGTATGACATATGCTAAACATTGGTCTAAAAATAACCAAAGCGATGGCCCAAAATGATCAAAATCGGTTCCAACAATCCTATGGGATTACAATGACATTTCACATTAATCACGGGCGTATTAGATGACGCTTTGAGAACATCTCACGTTATAAGAACTCATATAAGATTCGGGAAGACTTCACGGACATTTAACTTAGACTAAAGCGCCAGCGAGACTACTTAACTAGGCTTGAATCCATACGAATCTGACATGGTTGCATGTGATATTAGGCTAGCTTACACAAAAGTACAAACATGGTCAAATATAACATACGGATAGCTCTTGGCTTAAAAGCGTAACTAGATACCTAAGGTGGCAGTTGACGTGTCAAAACTTCGTGGTTTAAAATGAATACCACGTGGGCTAAAAATATACCAAATAAATACATACTGAGTTCACGTAGTCTTAGCGATAACATGGCTAATGACGATATGAGCGGGTTTGAACAACAAACTAACAACATGCTCGATAAACATAAAATAGAATCGTGATCCATAATCATATTTGATAGCAAATTGGCGCTCTAAAATAGTCATTAATACATACTAAACATGGCTACCACTTGAGAAATGAATCGACACCAAACATCTTGTCGAGAATCCATAACTAACATGTTATGATTAAAACTCGTAATTCAAACCATAACTACATTTAACGAAACATATTTAATAGACACACGTCGCGTCACACGAACACACAATTGTGAATTTAAATAGCAAGATTATTAGAAAGAAAGTAGGTTACCTTCTTCGGGCAGCGAACCGAGGCGCGTTTCGACTCGTCGATTCTACTCGAAGAATATGTATGTGGGTGCGAATGAAGAAAACAAAGCTTAAACGCAAGAATTTTAAAGCGAAGAACAAAGGAAGATCTTAGAGATCGATCCTCAAGAATCGACCCTTAAAATGAAGAACCAGTGGATGATATGCAAGATAAATTATCAAAATCCCCCCCCCCCCCACTGAAGAACAAATGGGGTCTTTTATAGGCGAAATGTGGGGTTTGAATTTGGAATAAACCCGTTAGAGGGCTGATTTATTTGGACGAGATGTTGGTTCAAATCGCGGGTTTTAGGGGGATGCAGGGGATGGGTGAGAAGAGGGTGGTTCGTGGTAGATGAGAGGTGATGGGGTTGATTTCGAGGTTTTAGGTATGGCTGTTGTCGGTTGATTCAGAGGAAAGGTGGGGGGCGTTTGTTGGTTTTCTAGTTTGAGCCTTAAAACATTGACGATGGGGGGAGAGGAGAAGGTATAGGGGTTATGCAGGCGGGCGAGCGGAGTAAGAGGGGGTTGTAGGTTTTGATTTATTAATTAAGGGGTTGGGCTCTGATTTGGGCCAAAGGTTTATGAAATTTGTGGGTTGTGGGATTGTAAGTTGGTGAAATTTGCGGTAGTGGGCTGGCAATTTAAAAGGTGGGGCTGATTAGGTATTATATTGGGTATTAGTGATGTTAAATTAAAATTGAATGGAGTTTAGATCATTATAAAATTATTTAAATGTTAAATGCAGATATGACATTTAAGGGTTGTAATGCTTTTTTTATAAATCGACTATTAAAATGCATGTATTATATTAAAATTAATTTAAATTGCAAATAATATTAATGAAATTGCCTTTAATAAATGCGAATATGTTATTTAACACGATGACATTGTTAAATTATTTATTTTATGTATTTATTTATTTATTTATTTATTTAAGAATTATGATAGGGCTTAAAATTAATAAATGCGGGCGCGAGACCTAAAGTATTTAGTCTTCTACATAAGATGCGGTGCTTGTTATTAATCGCTTATTTATGCCTGTATTAATGTTTTATGGTTGCATTTCATAAAATTGTAAAAATTTAATGCAATTTTGTAGTTAATGACTGGACGGGAGGGTCAAAATTGGGTGTCAACAACTTGTCCCTCTTTGTATAGAGATGATGGAAGAATCTTCGGACAAAGACGTTGACTTAAAGCCAATTTTGTCTCGATCCTCGAATAAAAAATGTCTGGTTGGCGCGCAAAATTTCAAAATTGTCGGTGTCGAGTTATGACGACACTGGGCTACCATGGTCAAACACCAAGGCGGGCTAATGCGGACTCAAAATTTATCCCAGTGTCGAGTGATGATGACACTATGTTACCCTGGTCAACCCACCAACCTGGGCTAAGGCGGACTTAAATTGTGTCCCAGTGTCGAGTTATGACGACACTGGGTTACCATGGTCAAAACACCAAGGCGGGCTAATGCGGACTCAAAATTTGTCCCAGTGTCGAGTTATGGCGACCTTTGGGTTACCATGGTCAAACACGAGGTGGGTTAATGCGGACTCAAAATTTGTCGGTGTCGAGTTATGGCGACAGCTGAGTTACCATGGTCAAAACACCGCAGCTAACACGGACTGAAATTTGTCTCGATGTCGAGTTATGGCGTCTTGGGTTACCATGGTCAAAACACCAAGGGGTTAATCACGGACTAAAATTTGTCGGTGTCGAGTTATGGCGACCTTTGGGTTACCATGGTCAAAACACGAGTGGGCTAATGCGGACTCAAAATTTGTCGATCGAGTTATGGCGACCTTTGGATTACCGTAGTCAAAACACGAGGTGGGCTAATGCGGACTCAAAATTTGTCGATGTCGAGTTAGGGCGACCCGGGTTAGCATGGTCAAAACACGAGGTGGGTTAATGCGGACTCAAAATTTGTCCCAGTGTCGAGTTATGATGACACTGGGTTACCATGATCAAAACACCAAGGTGGGTTAATGCGGAGTCAAAATTTATCCCAGTGTCGAGTTATGATGACACTGGGTTACCATGGTCAAAACACCAAGGCGGGCTAATGAGGACTCAAAATTTGTCCCAGTGTCGAGTTATGACGACACTGGGTTACCATGGTCAAAACACCAAGGTGGGTTAACGCGACTCAAATTTGTCCCGATGTCGAGTTATGGCGACCTTTGAGTTATCATGGTCAAAACACCACGGCGCGCTAATGCAGACTCAAAATTTGTCTCAGTGTCGAGTTATGACGACACTGGGTTACAATGATCAAAACACCAAGGTAGGTTAATGCGGACTCAAAATTTGTCTCAGTGTCGAGTTATGACGACACTGGGTTGATGTGATGTAAAAATAAAATAAATTGGCTTGAACTTAGGGGTGTACTGGTATTGACTTATAAAAAAATGTTGGGCTTATTGGTGATGTGGAATGAGTGGACCGGCCGAGGCGCTTACGCCATTTGTTGGGAAGGTTGGCTGACAAATTGTCTCGATTGTAGAGAAAATTCTCGTTGTGATTCTGCTCCTGCATGCTAAGACTTAAACAAACTGTTAGTGCATAACTTTTAATGCAAAATGATTATGCATAATTTTAAAATCAATGTAACTGTGTGAGTAGAAAGTGTTATCCTGTAAAAAAAAAAAATTGATGTTCGTTGCGTTGATGTGATGCAGAGTTCGTCGTTGCATGGACGAAATGCAGATGAAGCCGTTGCATAGGGTTTGATGAGATGGCGTCGTTGTATAGGCGTGATGCAGATGTTAAATCGTTGCATGGGCGAAATGCGGATAAGCGTTGCGTAAGCTTTGATGAGATAGCGTCGTTGCGTAGGCGTGATGCAGATGTTCGTCGTTGTATGGGCGAAATCTTGATGGCCGTTGATAGGCTTTAATGAGATAGCGTCGTTGCATAAACGTGATTCGGATGTTAAATCGTTGCATGGACGAAATGCATATGAAATCGTTGCATAGGCTTTGATGAGATAGCGTCGTTGCGTAGGCGTGATGCAGATGTTAAATGCGTTGCATGGGCGAAATGTTGATGAAAGCTGTGCATAGGCTTTGATAGAGATGGCGTCGTTGCGTAGGCGTGATGCGGTGTTAAATCCGTTGCGTAGACGAAATCTAATGGCCGTTGCATAGGCTTTGATGAGATGACATCGTTGCATAGGCGTGATCTGGATGTTCGTCGTTGCATGGACGAAATGCGAGATGGCCGTTGCATAGGCTTTGATAAAATGGCGCCGTTGCATGGGCGCGACGCAGATGCTCGTCGTTGCATAGACGAAATCGACGAAGTCGTTGCATAGGCTTTGATGAGATGACGTCGTTGCATAGACGTGATGCCGATGTTCGTCGTTGCATGGACGAAATGCAGATGAAGCTGTTGCATAGGCTTTATGAAATAACGTCGTTGAATAAACGTTATATGAATGTCGTCGTTGCATGGACGAAATGCAGAGGTCATCGTTGCATAGATGAACTGATGACGCGTTGCATAGGCATAATGAAATAACGTCGTTGCATAAGCGTTATATGGATGTCGTCGTTGCATGGGCGAAACGCAGAGGTCATCGTTGCATAGATGAAGCATTGATGGCCGTTGCATAGGCATAATGAAATAATGTCGTTGCATAAGCGTTATATGGATGTCGTCGTTGCATGGAAGAATGCAGAAGTCATCGTTGCATAGATGAACTGTTGATGAAGCCGCCAGGCATAATGAGATAACGTCGTTGCATAAACGTTATATGGATGTCGTCGTTGCATGGACGAAATGCAGAGGTCATCGTTGCATAGATGAACTGTTGATGAAGCCGTTGCATAGGCATAATGAGATAACGTCGTTGCATAAACGTTATATGGATGTCGTCGTTGCATAGACGAAATGCAGAGGTCATCATTGCATAGATGAAATGTTGATGAAGTCGTTGCATAGGCATAATGAGATAACGTCGTTGCATAAACGTTATATGGATGTCGTCGTTGCATGGACGAAATGTAGAGGTCATCGTTGCATAGATGAAATATTGATGAAGCCGTTGCATAGGCATAATGAAATAACGTCGTTGCATAAACGTTATATGGATGTCGTCGTTGCATGGGCCGAAACGCAGAGGTCATCGTTGCATAGATGAATCGCTTTGTGACCGTGCGGGTTGAGATAGCGTCATTGCATAGACGTTGTGTGTTTGTGATCCGCATGGGCTTATTGTAAGGATGTGATCCTTGTGGGGCCGATCTCTGATGTATAAATTCCTTGTGAATCAAAGAATAAGTGTTGGAGACTTCCTTGTTTCTTCCCAATCTGAAGACCTGCACTCAAATAAATTTGTGAGTTTGGGGAGGGGTCGATTCGTATTTGACTTCGCCGCCTTGTTCCTTGACATCTGCGTGCCTGGCCTGTTAGGACCTGCAATCCCTGTCTGGTTTCCTATCTTGTCCCAGTTTTAAATACGCAGGCGTTTGGCCTGGTGGGTCTCGATGGAGTTGCTTGTATGTTATGTGTATTCTCGTTATTTTTGAATAAAGGAAAAGTTTCCTAATGGTGTGGCCGATTTAGGCGCCTCGTATCCCCATGAGAATCAGTCATGGCGTGGTTCATTCTGGCGAATATTGGGTAAAATTCTAAAGGTGGGACCGAGCGATGTGGCCGCCTACGTATCCTTGAGGAATCAGTCGAGCGTAGTTCCAATTACAAGCAAAAGAGAAATTGAGATTTTCTAAAGGTGGACCGGCGATATGGCGCTCACGATCCCCACGAGAATCAGTCACACGTAGTTCCAAATACACGAAAAACTTAAGCAAAACATTATGAAAACTTAAATATGAGTCTTAAATTATACGCTAAACTAAATTGTTCTTTCTTATCAAGACTCTGGCGGACGAATAGGTGCAAATCAATCTATCAATATGCCTTCATATGCGTCATGTGGTCGGGTCTCGTGCTCGCTATCCGCATCTTCTTCTTTGACTTGCGTGGTGCATGCTTGGATAAGGATCGATTCAGCGAGGCGAGTTACATCGAGGACACCTCTCTTCTTTGGGGTTCATTGTACTCGTTGGGGTAGGCATCCTCCACTGAATGACTCCTCTTTGATTAACGCCGATTTTGTCCACGAGGTGTAGCAACTTTCGGTGTCATGCCTGGGCTATCCAGTGATACGCGTCAGCTTATTCTCATCATACCATCTTGGGATAGGGCTAGAATCCTTCACGGAATTGGTTGGAGTATCCTCGTAACTCTCAACCTCTGCAAGCTGCGACAAAGGCTCGGCTAAATGGGTGTATACTTTGCTTGGCCTTACGTGGCATTAGGCGGGTGTGAAGATGTTTAGTGGGCGGGCTTTTGGCGTGGCGTATACACGTGTGGGTATCGCGAGGGTTGTCGTATGTATTGCGAAAATAGATTTGTGGTGGCCTTTGGTTTGTGTTTAGTGGAGTATATTAGGCATTTGGTTTTGTGTGGGATATATGGTGCATTGTATATTGGTGAATGGGATATGTAGTAAGTGCATAGTAATAATTTGGAGGTTTTGATTGTTTTGGTTATTTGCAGTGGCGAGTGCTCTTGTGAGGTTTCGGCCTTTTAATTTCAGCTGCGCAGGTTGTCATTTCTGGTAATTGGGCGAGGTATTCGATCGGATCTCTTGCTTTTCTTTCACGAGACCTTACGCCTATAGGAACCAAGGCAGTTCCGACTCATTCGCTAAAATTCCTGAATCAGTCGTCATCGGACCTTGCCTTTGATCTTGTGAAATATCGATGCTCTGTCATTGCTTAGTCAAATACAAATCGACCTTTGGGGAGGTGATAAATCCTTTTAGACAAAATGTAGCAAACTGTGTTAGTGTAAAGCACGTGATTTTGCAAAAGTGTAAAAACATTTAGCAAGTGCATGTTGCACATAAATTGTCACATCAAGCGAGTCCTAACATGCGTGGGGACCCTTTATGCGGAGGCGAGCCTAAACGTCACATATGCGAGGTTATGATGGATTTGTCCAAGCCGTCCAACTGTAATGCTTTTGTTGGAAATGGCGACCAAATGACGGTGCACTTTCCAATTTCAGCATGTCATGTTTAGGCTTGGATTTGTCTATCATTGCCACGCTACACATAATATGCTGGTTGGTCGTTGGGTTGAGAAACCCGTCGACAAGTTTGGTGTTTTCCTGATTGTGGTGCCAATACCAAGGATCGACCCACCTAGGGTAAATGTATGCATGCCCTAACATAAAAGGTGGTCTAGCTCTATCTTAAGTTTTGCTAAGATTGGGCTTTACTAGCATGAGTTCGGCGGACAACTCGAGTGAGAAGGCTACGCGGTGACCGACGAACCGATCTAACTCGCAGCGCCAACTCTCCTAAAATTTGGGTATTTGAAAGAAATTTGCGGTGTGACACACCATCGCGTGTAGTGTGTGATAGTGTGAATTTTCCAGAGAGGAAGAAATATGAACGAAATGCCATTTTAAGGAAAGCGATAACAAATAGCAGTTAAGACAATATGCAAATATTTATATGTAAAGCAGAATAATTTAGGCAAAAATAATAAAAGCAAATAAGTGTAAAACATAAAGGAAGCAATTTAAGGAATAAAGCACAATAAATTAACATATGTTTGTTGTGGTTAAGAACTAAGGTCCCAGTGAGTCGCCATGTTTGAACACCCCATTTTCAACAGAGTGGAAGCAGAGATTCTGCGCATGGTTGATTCCTGAAATGCTATTTAAGGAGTCGCCACCTAATTATTATAGTGAATTAGGACACTGAAAATGTAGCATAAAATACTACGAATGATCTCCATTTAAAATTCTGCGAAAGCTATGTGAGATTCTAAGTAATGGTTCTTTATTATCCTAAAGGGAAGGGTTAGGCACACAAAGGATCCGCTAACTTGGTTGTCCATTCAAACATAGGGTTAATTATTATGTTAGAGAAAAGCATGTTTTGAATATATCTGATTTTAATAAAAGAATGTTGCCTGAGTTAATTTTTAAAGATGTGTTGAAATATACCAAGCGTTTTGTGTAAAATGACATATATTTTTTTGATAAAGCATGACAAAATGATTATGAATTGAGTTTTGATAGAACATGATTTTATTTTATGTCAAAGTAGATATAACATAAAATAAACTAGTGTTTTGAAAATATAGGTGTGAGCCTAAAATAAATAAAACTAAATGTTTTTAGAAATATGGATAACGTGCCTAGAATAAGTTAAACTAGCGGTTTCGATTTTAATTCTACCCTTTTCAATCTATTAATTCTAAGACTAACTATTCTAGGCAATTCAATAATTATACAAGTGCAATAAATTAAATTACAACAGTATAAAATAAGTGTAATTAAAGGATTAAAAAGCAGCGACTCTAGAACGGATGACGATATCATTCCGCCATATATGTTTTAAGGTTCCGAGACCGAAGAATGCGAGAAGTGTGGATGTGAATCCTTTGCTTGACAAAGTCATGATGAGTCTCATAACGAGACTCTTTTGTCCCTCCCGATGCAAGTCATGTAAAAGAAAGAAAAAGAAAAGGATTAGAGTGTCTCAAAATTTTAATAATGCAAATAGATAATATGCTAATATAAACTTAGACATGTATATGATCCAATTTATATTTAACTAAGGTGCCAAGAAATGAATCGGGCCCAGACCAATAGATTCATAAATGTAAAGCCCACGTTGGTATCCTCTTAGGCATATAAGAGTAGGTATGAATGACACATCCAGAATATAATTGATAAAGATACAAGCACATACAATCTTTGACATACATACAGTATGATTCAATTAACAAAGAAAACATGTTTGCTCACATAAAATCCTCTTGAGGTAAAACTGATACATGCTCTTTGCCCACACCTTGGATGACTAAGCACATGACATATATTCTAGCATAGTAACATGGCATCTATATGAAGCCCTATACTTAGATCAGTTTAGCTAGCAATATTTAAGCAAGGATGGTATTTCAAACATCTGAACATACCAAATAGGTGCCAGCAGATTCATGAGAGACAGAGACGACCAAATAACCAATAGAGATAGCATTTTTAAACACAAAAGTGGTATTGAGAGTTGAGCATACAAGAACTATATCTTTTATCAAATATAGTAAAGATCATTCTGTAAGCGAGGGCACCACGATTAACTTTCGAGTGAGATTATATGTTGTCGAGGACCCGTTTAGGATTTAAGCGGTAAGGCTAAGTGTGTAGTCATATCAACAACACGAGGGTCAGAATGTGAATAAATAAGCATCGATGATGACATTTTAGGCATAGAGTTATGACACAATGCTAAAATAGTCTTGAGAAAAGGGTTATAACTATTTAAAACTGAACACAGAGGCATACATCAGTACATTAACATAACATTTAAAACATATGCAACTTCATATCAAGTTTAACATGTAATCTAAAGCGAGGACATATATTCAAGATTATCGAGGCAAGCCAATCAAATTCACAGACTTATATAATTCATCCATTAAGCTAACAAAACATTAAGGATTATATTGGAACCAAACTTTAAATCTAGAATAACAAAGAACACGTATCGAGCATATAAAGAGTCTAAACAAGCATTGAGACATACATTATTCCATTCAAGAAACCTAAGCGTGAAGTAACAACTCAATAAGTATACTGAGGATTGAAGCGATCCATGACATAGCCAATATACATAATTATCTTAATAGACTCGGTGACATTTAACATTCGTTTAAACATGTTTTAAAACCAATCAGCAGACCAAGTAATATGAATTGAGATAAAACAATTAACCAACACATAACTTGATCATACAAGGCCACAATGCGATTAAATAGACAAAACTTAAAAGGAAATGAGTTTACGGATGGACAATGACAATAGGAACACTAGAGCACATTTTCATAAATAAATCTGACAAAATAATCCAAAATCAGCAAAATGACAAAAACGATCCAGAAAAGGGCCAAAATCGGTAGCAAAATGGCCCAAAATCAGTCAAACGAACGATGAAATCGATCCAAATCTGATGAACCATATACTGAAATGCAAAGCAAAGCCAAAGTATTCTAAACATAAGACTTGGAAGGCGAACTCGACCCGATATGTAATGGGCCCAATAAAACACATGCCGCGTTCATAGATGTACTAATTCACATAATATATGTTTAGATATATTATTTCACATATCTGAGAGATATACGCGAGGATTGATATACATCTGATATCCGAATATATCGGGCGTGCTTCGATATTCGACAACAAAGACAAATATGTGGTCAATTCGGAAAATATGAGCGATTAGAAATGCATAATAGCCATTTAAATGCAACATCTCAAGTATTCGGAATCTATCAAAGGCTAAACTAAGTATGCGAGTCCTTTGCACTCATTCACGGGCACAATCGCAAATCTGAAATGGCCCAAAATCGGTCAAATAGGGGCTGAAAATCAGCCCGAGCGGGTTGAGAATCGATCGAACAGGGCTGAAAAATCGTCTAAACAGGGTGAAAATCGGTCTAGCGGGCTGAAAATCAGTCGACATATGCTAAACATTGGTCTAAAAATAGCCAAAGCAGTGGCCCAAAATGATCAAAATCAGTTCCAACAATCCTGGGATTACGACATTTCACATTAATCACAGGCATGTTAGATGACCTTTGAGAACATCTCACGTTATAAGAACTCATATAAGATTCAGGAAGACTTCACAGGCATTTAACTTAGACTAAAACGCCAACGAGACTACTTAACTAGGCCTGAATCCATACAGATACGACATGGTTGCATGTGATATTAGGCTAGCTTACACAAAAGTACAAACATGGTCAAATATAACATACAGATGTCTACTTGGCTTAAAACTGGAACTAGATACCCTAAGGTAGACAGATTCAACATGTCAAAACTTCATGGTTTAAAATGAATACCACATGGGCTAAAAATATACCAAATAAATACATACAGGTTCACATAGTCTTAGCCTGATAACATGGTTAATGACCAATATGAACTGGGTTTAGACAACAAACTAACAACATGCTCAGTAAAACATAAAATAGAATCAGCAGTCCCTTAATCATATTTGATAGCAAATTCAACGCTCTAAAATAGTCATTAATACATACTAAATGTTGACACCCAATTTTGACCCATCTTTTAGTCATTTCTTGCAATTTTAAGCATTTTAGGACACCGCATTTTATCTTAATTTTTGACATTTTTGTATATTTTTTACCTAACATTCTATGTTGTTTTATGTTTTGTAAATTGACATCATGTTTTTACTTTAATTAGATAATAAACATTTTTAAAATATTATGTTATTATTGTTGCGCGATCATTTTGTTTTACTAATTTTGCATCTCTTTAAATAATTAACTGACATCCCATCTTTACTTTTAATCAAGCATTAAATATTTGCTAAATATTGTATTTTATTATTATTGCATCGACATTTACATTTTAATAATTTTGTATCTTTAAATAATTTTCTTTTAAATAATTAATCCATTTTGTATTTTTGCCAAACGATCCGATCCAACCTGTCACAACTGACCAGTCGAAGACAAATCTGGACATCGATCCAAAGGCACAATCTGGACGACCAAATTAAGCCAAAAACCGAAGCCCAAACTGAGGCCCAATACACCTTTCATCTTTTCCCTCCAATACTCAATACCCAATACCCAATAACCAATACCCAAAGCCCAATACCCAAAACTCAATACCCTAAACCTAAATACCCCCTATAAATAAAACCTTACCCCCCATTTTAATAAACTACCCAACATACCCCTCTTATACCCTACAGTACCCTACTGTATCATTTCAGCCGCACACCCTACACCTATTTTCTACCCTAGTCGTCCTCACCCTCTCACTTTAAACCCTACATTACCCTACTTCTACCCAGCCGCCCACCATAACATCAACCCTTCACCTGCGAACCTTTACTCCGTGACTCTCTCACTCTCCCTCACCCCTCTCCCGTCGCCGCCGCCTCATCCTCTCACTCACCTTCAACCCGCCGCACCTCACCTTCCCTTCTCCCCCTCACCTCGTCGCCAGCAGCCCTCTCTCATCACCACACACCCGTCGCCGCCACTGTTCTCCGGCGAAACCCCAGCAACACCTCCAGCAAGCCTCCATCACACCACCTTCGCCATCACACCGCACCACCGCTGCCACTGTTCAGCGTTAAATCGGCGGCGTTGCTCCGATGTTCGCCGTGGAAGTGACGCCGCCACCATCGCTGCCTGGGTTTGGTTCTATTTTTAGATTTGTTGGTATATTCATTTGGACTGATTTCCTTTATTTTTGAATCTCGCCGGAGTTTGAGGAACTCCGGCGGTCGTTGGTGACCTCTGCTTCGCTTTTCTACTATCACTTTGCTTGGACTGATTTTGTTATTTACAGTGACCACTTACGTTTTTGACAAATCTAATTAAGTGTGGTTTGCTCTTGGACTATTGTTGTCGGATTTGTACTCTTAACTGCATTATCTGACTGATTCAGCTTTATTTTTGACGTCCGACAACGATGTCCCTAAGTTCTCCGACGTTGTTGCCATTCCTGTGTTGTGATGGTTTTCTGTCGACCACTGTTCACTGTTTTGCCCGGAAAATACTCCGGCGTGTGCATTCGTGCAGCTTTTACTACTGTTAATGTCTCTGTTATTGGGTTGTCTTCTGGACTGGTTTTGTTTGTTTTACCACTGTCACGCTGTTCTTATTTTGGGGACTGATTTTGGCAATTTTACCCTGTTGTTAAGCTGATTTGGAATAGATACTGCACTTGGTATTAAACTGATTTAGAACTAATACTACACTGTTTGTATTGACTGATTTGAACAAAATGCTACACTTGTATGGCCAATGAAAAGTTATCCGTCGATTTTTGAGGCCTCCACAGTTGCAAAGACGGAAAAAATAAAATAAATGAAGCTTTCTGGGCAATGATGATTTCTTCCACTTACACCGGATAACCAACATGCGCTGGCAAGGAATTCCAAACATGACTTGTTTAATTTGTCCCACTTTATATTTTTATATCTGAGCCCTCCGTGTTTAAAACTATTACTGTTTTGGCGCGGATCTGAAAGTTTTATTTATTTTATTATTTTTAGCAATACTGGCCGATGAAGGAATCTCCGTCTGATTTCCAAGGTCTCCCCTGTGCAAAAGACGGATTTATTTCTTGGCTTTATTTATTAATTATTGTTATTACTTTAAAATGGTTTATTTTATTATTAACACTTTTACTAAGTGTTTATGTTACACCCCGTAAGTCCAGGACATGTAAAGGAGAATGTACGAAAGGAAACAAGACTTGGAAATCGGTACGAAAGGAAGAATTGTTTTTCCGACGGAAAATCTTCCGAACGTCGGTAAGGAAAAATGTTCGTTGTTGAGAATTGGATTCTCAAAAGGCATTATTTGTAAAGTATGGAACTTATTAACACTATGGAAATTTATTTTTACGGATTTGGTCACGTGGGGCCCACAGAGAATTTTACATTTTTGTGGGGCCCACGAGGGTTACGGAATTTTATGGACGAATGAGAGGGCGACACGTGGCACCCCAACTAGTGGTCTTGGACGAAAATGTTAAGGGTAAAATGGTCATTTGACCTATGTAGATGATAAGTCTTGCAAGCTTGACATAATTGACTAGTCAACTTGCCACATAAGCTTGATCCTTGTGATAATCATCCTAGCCTCACATTTGTTAATATCTAAGCCTTCCAATATGTGTTATATACTAACTAGTAGCAAGACTAGCTCATTTTAACACTTAGTAAAATTAGAAACATTGTTGTTCTAGCAACATTGCTCTCGGGTTCAAGCCCTCTCCCACACAAAATTTTTGTGATTTTGATCCATTAGCCACAAGACTTTAACCCAATGTCCCCAAGGGTATTATAAGGTTATCTCAATAGAAAGATTTCGGAAAAACGGAGTTTTCACGTTAGTCGCAAGGCGGAAACTATTGGAGTTCTTCAACTTTGAAGTTGGAACTTGAAGATGGGTTCTTCATAGGCCTCTAAGGAGTGCTTGGAGCGGATTGAAACCTAAGGAAAGGAGCTAAGAATTGCTAAGGCGCGACTTTGGATCTTGGAAATTTTAAGGGCTTCGAAAGGTATAAATTTTGTCGTTTTAGCAATTAAGCTTACTTATTGATTGTAGCTATGGTTATTAGCAAGCATGAGTTATATATTACTAAGTTTGATTATTATGTTGGCTATTGGAACCCTAATCCGAAAACTAGCATGTTAGCCTTAAGAGTACATTTCAAGTTGATTATTCGTTTAAGTCGTCACATGTTGTATAAAGAAGGAAATTGTAGTTGTTGAAGTTGTTTACGACTAAATAACATGTTGACCTTAGAACTTGGAATTAGGGAAGAATTGGAAAAGACCTTAGTATTGTTGGTTATAAGATTGGCCGAGAATGGCTTGGATTTTTGTACTACCCATTATGAATTGTGGGGCGGAATTTTACACGTATTGTAAGGCGTGTAATCCCCTTTGTTTGGTTGTTGTTTGGAGCCTTAAATGTGGCTTGTTGGTTATTGTATTCGGCCTTGAAAAAGGTGGCAAAGTGAGTAGAAACAAAGGAAGTGCTGCCCGATTTTTCGTAGAATTAGAGGCCGTATACTTAGTATTATTCTACGTTAGAGACTAGAAGTTGATAGTCTTGTTGTGACCATTATAGGTTGACACTTCTACGTACGGCGTATTCGGCTTAGCTTGTGGATTTAGCCGAAAAGGTATGTGAACTATCTCCTCTTCTAGCATGATTCCTTAAGATTAAGAAAGTATGTTCTACTCCTTAAATGATCCATTCCTCGTTGTATTTGGATTGCCTAGAATAGAATTTGTTCTATGTACTTCCTTGATTGTACTTTGATGTTTAAATTGTAAGTTGTAAAATCCATTTTCTTAGTGAAGTTTGGATTCTTAAAAGTGAAAGTATTTTACTTAAAGTACATAGAGTCTTGAAAAGGAAGTAGTTTCCAAATCTTTTGGCTAGTGCCTTAGTTCCAAAACCTAAAGGTCATTATAATGACTTTAGGGGAGTCAAAGGAGTGGTTTACTTATTTGATTTAAAAGAGGAGAAAGTACATGGTTTAAGAGAAGTAACTTGTCTTAAAGGTGTGAGTTACTTGAAGTTTAAAAGTAGAAGAAACTCGTTTTCTTTATATTAAGAGACTTGAAGTAATTTGAAAGTTAAGAACTTGTTTTGCAAGTATGTGATACTTGGTTTTTAAAGTATAAGTCTCTTGGTTATAAAAGGAATGGATATGTCAAAAACCATAAAGGGTTATAACGACTTTATGGAAGGTTAAGAAAGTTGTCTATTTTGATTAATGTGCATAAGTTGCCTAGATTGTAAAAATTTGATGTTACTTGATTTCAAGCTTTGAAATGAGTTTTCTAAAAGTGTAGTAACTTACTTTGAAAAATAGACATGCCTTGATACTACGGGTGTTAGTATCTTGGGGTTTTACATAAAAAGGAGTCTTTTATAAAAGAATGTACGTACGTAGTACTTTGGCTTGATAAATTGAGAATTTGTCTAAGTGTGCCTTGATAAGTACTTTGACTTGTTAAAAGAGAATTATTCTATGTATGCCTTGATTAGTACTTTGGCTTGATAAATTGAGAATTATTCTATTTGTGCCCTGATAAGTACTTTGGCTTGTTAAATGAGAATTTATTCTAATTGTGCCCTGATAAGTACTTTGGCTTGATAAATTGAGAATTATTCTATTTGTGCCCTGATAAGTACTTTGGCTTGTTAAATGAGAATTTATCCTATGTGTGCCTTGATAAGTACTTTGGCTTGGTTAATTGAGAACTTGCCTATATGTGCGGGTAATAGCCTTTGAGTGCAAGTATTATGTTTTATTAAGTTGTCGCGACTCTGGCCAAGCGGTCTACCGTCTTGTTGTAAGTTACCGGACGCACAGACGGTGATGTGGATTCCACGGTATGCTCGCTACTTGTAGTACTTGGGTTAAATTCCCGGATTTTTATAGAAGACATGGTAGTGCTTATGTCTTGTTTGATGGTCGGTCGAGACAGGGTAAGAGTATAAGTGAGGGGTAAACCCCCAAGACGCTGTACCACCTTCTCCAGGGTAAGAGTATAAGTGAGGGGTAAACCCCCAAGACGTACCACCGCTTTATGTGTTGTTCGACGGTTGAGATAGGGTAAGAGTATAAATGGCGGCAAGCCCCAAGACGTTATACCACCTTCTCCAGGTAAGAGTATAAATGGCGGCAAGCCCCAAGACGTTATACCCCGCTTACCACCTCCTTCGTGGTCGAGTATAAATGAGGTAAACCCCAAGACGTTATACCACCTGCTCGTTTGCCTACTGCCCGTCAGCTTTTAGAACACATGCGGGACTTGGTGTTCATGCACGCCTATTGGTGCTATGTTATATCGCCGGATGCCGGCAGGTGAGGAAGGATTCCACGCATGATTGATATTATGGGCGAGACCCATAGTTATAATTGAATAGTGACTTTGGCGCTGCCCCACGACTTGATATATCGCCATGTATTGTATCGTAGGTTGGCTATCATACATGTCTCGCTTTGTTTAGATCGTTATGATTTCATTACAGATTTCATCGCTCACATACTTGGTACATTCTTCGCATCGACCTCCTTGGGGCCGCTCATGCCGCAGTTTAGGTACGCTGTTTGGTGATCGGCAGTGTAGGACCGCCGTTCGAAGTTTTGGATAGCTCCTTCGCTCGGAGTTATCTTTTTGGTATAAGTTCTTTCAGCATGTGCTTTTGTACGCATGGTACGGGCAGGCCTTGTCCGTCATAGTTCAAGATAACTCTGTGGTCCGTATTCATATGTGGATTGGACTCATGTACTGTAGTGTCTTTTGTTATGTATCAGATATGGCGACTTTGTCGGCTTTGCCTGCACGCACGATTGGTTTTCAAGAAAAAAGGGTGTTATTTAAATTCCGCAGCTTTACTTAGTTGTTAAGGTAGTGGTGCCTGTGTAGGCACCACCACGCCCGGTTCGGGCGTGATGCTTATGCAGTACCGAGATCATCTCATGCGTAGGCCAAAAAAAGGCTAAAAGATGTCCCAGATGTTTATCTTATGTCGCATTTAATTTTAGTTTATTATTTTGTATTGTATTTTATTTTAATTGTAAATTATGAGAAATGCTTAGAATAGGTAGAATAAAAGCCAATACATAATTAACCTAGGTTTGAACGGATAACCGCAAGTTAGCGGATCTTAAAGGATGTTTAATCCCTTCCCTTTAGGATAATAAAGAACCCTGATCCAGAATCTCACATAGCTTTCGCAGACCTTTAAATGGAGATCATTTATAGCATTTTTATGCTATTTAATAAGTGTCCTAATTCACTATAATAATTAGGTGGCGACTCCTTAAATACATTCAGAATCAACCATACGATACTCCCGTTTCGACTCTAAGTTAAAATGGGGTGTTACACTAAACATGGCTACCACTTGAGAAATGAATCGACACCAAACATACTGTCAAGAATCCATAACTAACATGTTATGATTAAAACACGCGAATTCAAACCATAACTACATTTAACCAAACATATTTAATAGACACACACATCGCATCACACAGAACACACAATTGTGAATTTAAATAGCAAGATTATTAGAAAGAAAGTAGGTTACCTTCTTCGCAAATAATCGAGGCGTTTCGACTCGTCGATTCTACTCAAGAATATGTATGTGGGTGCGAATGAAGAAAACAAAGCTTAAACGCAAGAATTTTAAAACGAAGAACAAAAGGAAGATCTTAGAGATCAATCCTCAAGAATACAACCCCTTAAAATGAAGAACGAGTAGATGATATGCAAGATAAATTATCAAAATCCGCTTCCAATGAAGAACAAAGGGGTCTTTTATAGTGAAATGTGGGTTTGAATTTTGAATAAAGCGTTAGAGTCCGATTTTTGGACGATTTGTTGGTTCAAATCGCGTTTGCGGGATGCAGGTATGGGTGAGATGAGGTGGTTCGTGGTAGATGGGAGTTGATGGGGGTTCAGATTTCGCAGGTTTTAGGTATGGATGTTGTCGGTTGATTCAGAGGAAAGGTGGGGGGCGTTTGTTGGTTTTCTAGTTAAGAGGCCGCTGACGAGGGGAGAGGGAGGGTATAGTGGGGCGGTCGCGGCGGGCGCGTAAGTATCGGGGTTGTGGGTTTTGATTTATTAATTAAGGGGTTGGGCTCACGGATTTGGGCCAAAGGTTTATGGGCTGTGGGTTGTGGGATTGGTAAGTTGGTGGGGGCTGCGGTAGTGGGCTGGCAATTTAAAAGGTGGGGCTGATTAGGTATTATATTGGGTATTAGTGATGTTAAATTAAAATTGAATGGAGTTTAGATCATTATAAAATTATTTAAATGTTAAATGCAGATATGACATTTAAGGGTTGCTTAATGCTTTTTTTTTTTATAAATGCGACGCTATTAAAATGCATGTATTAGATTAAAATTAATTTAAATTGCAAATAATATTAATGAAATTGCCTTTAATAAATGCGAATATGTTATTTAACACGATGACATTGTTAAATTATTTATTTTATGTATTTATTTATTTATTTATTTAAGAATTATGACAGGGCTTAAAATTAATAAATGCGGGCGCGAGACCTAAAGTATTTAATCTTCTACGTAAGATGCGGTGCTTGTTATTAATCGCTTATTTATGCCTGTATTAATGTTTTATGATTGCATTTCATAAAATTGTAAAAATTTAATGCAATTTTGTAGTTAATGACTGGACGAGGGGGTCAAAATTGAGTGTCAACATCCATACCTATAAATTTACAACTAAGAAATGACTCACGGTGATAGGTAGGGCATGAATTTATGAATCAAAGGGGCTCCTAGTATGAGAAGCACAAATATTATCATTAAATGAGATGAGAACATACAGAATTCAAAAATGCTGGTGATCTTTATTAATAGATCACTTATTTTGTGAAACATATGAAGTATTTAACAACCCCCTATCCCTACCCAAAAAAGGGTATCCAATCCTTCCTCGGCATCATGCCGTGATTTCTAGACATGGATAGTCAGTATAGCCAACAACAGGATCAGATGTATAGAATGTCTCCCTGTTATACTTGTTGAGAGGAGCATCAAGCTCAAATCGCCTTGGTAAATCTGGATTGGCTAAGAATAAACGCCCATATGCAACAAGATCAGCTCGGTCTTCAACCACAGCTTTGTTTCCATCTCCTCTATCGTAACCACCAGCTACCATAAAAGTACCTTTAAATGCCTTCCGCATGGGTACAAGGCTTTCAGGGCATTCAACTTTATCCGCAACTGTTTTCATCCTAGGCTCAACCATGTGGCAGTAAGCAATGCCATACTTATTCAAGGATTCAGCCATGTAAAGGCCCAAAGCACTTGGGTTTGAATCTCCTGATTCACTGTAATTTGCAAATGGGGAAAGCCTTATTCCAACTCTATCAGCTCCTATCTCGTTTACAACTGCTTCAACAATTTCTAGTGCAAATCTGCAACGGTTCTCTAAAGACCCTCCATATTGGTCAGTTCGATCATTGACTTGGTCTTTCATAAACTGGTCGATTAGATAGCCATGAGCTCCATGGATCTCAACCCCATCAAATCCTACAAATTGAACATATTACATAATATCTAAATTATAACAATGTGAAATTAATTCACATATTTGAAAATGGTTAACATAATTCCTACATAGAACATATAAAAACACCATCCTATTATTACCAAATGGTTTAGATAAACAATAAACAGAGAACTTTTTATATGCTCGCATCACAGTTGTCACCAGAATTATTCAAATACAGTTAGCTCCCCTCATGCCTGTGCTTTTTCATTCTTAGGAATTCATGATCCAATTTAGAACTCGCTGACTTTCTTTATCTTTTCCGTCAAGTTACATTTTCTAGTACAGAGCTGAGTTGAGAATTTCAGACTGAAACAGCTTTCCATTAAAGCAGTGAACTTGACCAGAAAATTTTACCGGCTTCAATGGCATTTCTAGCAGCAAGCCGGAAATCATTAACAATCTGAGGAATTTCATCTGTTTTCAGGCTCCGTGGCGGTGTAAATTGTGCAACATCTAAGCCATTGGAACGAATCTGAGGTGTTAATGGCTTGTTTGTGCAGGAGATAGGATCCTGTCCATTGGGCTGCAAACCTGTAGAAAGGGTCACAGTTAAGAAGCACAGAAGTTACATTTAGGGGTCGTTTGGTAGGGCGTATAAGAAAAATGCTGAATGAGGTGTATTAGTAATGCTGGTATTAGTTACACATTGATTATTTCTTATCCACGGTTTGATTTGGTGTATTAGAAATAACAGACATTGCATAATTTTAAGAAAAAATTGGTTGTTTAAAAAAACACCCTCCATACTATATTATGTGAGAGATTTCAAGGGCAATTGTGTATTTAACATGCTTATGCATGTATTAAATATCCTTGCATTGTTGATACCATGATTTGCTATGCATAGGATAATATCAAATAAGGTGTATAACTAATGCTTGTATTAGTTATACACAAGTTGAAAAAGTATATCAAACAAGGTATTAGTAATATAGAAAGCTAATGCATGCATTGTATTATTTTCTTAATGCATCCTACCAAACGACCCCTTAGTGATACATTTCTCTCGAAGCGTCAAATATGACTTGATAAAACGGCTAGCACCATGGGAGAAAAGTCAGATAGATACCTTTGTTGGAGACTCTGCCTACATGCCAAATTTGACAAAAGAAGATTCCTCCTTTGGAATGTACTGCATTTACAATTGGTTTCCAGGCCTCAACTTGCTCCTTTGTCCATATACCAGGTGTATCTGGGCACCTTCAATTAATAAACATATAGAAGCATTTAGAAAGAATATTTGGGAGATGTACTAGAACGATAAATTTATTGCGAACTCGGTAAATTGCAGGAACTAAGGTTACCCTTGGGCTGTGTCAGAAACTCCTGTGGCCTCTGCTATTAGAAGGCCACCTTTGGTGGTTCTTTGTGAGTAATAAAGGATAGCATGTGGCTGAGGAACATTGCCATATGATCTCTGCCTTGTTAATGGTGCCAAGACAACTCTGCAAAAATATAGAGCGCAATAAGAACCACTGCATCTTTATCCATCAAATACATGCAATAATATAATGTCAAAGCTCAATGCTCAAAAAATGCACTTGCAAATTGATAAAAAGGATAACTGAATTATCAAAATTAAACAGAGTAAATTTCAATGCCCTTGCAGCGTTAGATGATGCCACGGAGATAAGAAACTCCCCCGCCTGTATTCTCTATTTTCTCATCAACAATTTGAATAAAGCTCATCACCAAAACAAAGGAGAACTCAAGCTCAACACTAACTAGATTGAAGAAAAGATCATCTCCATTTGTTACAATGGAATTTCAAGCTTTATTACTTCTGTATTGTCTTTTCAAACTGACTATTATGTGTTACTTCAGCTGAGGGACTTTTGGGAACAACATATCTATCTTCACGCAGAAGGTAGCACAGACACTCGACCCTCCTCAGACTCATGTGGAAATACACTAGGTATGTTGTTGTTGTTTAGATTTCAAGGTTTAACCAAGTTAAAGAGTGAGTTAACAAAATTAACTGAGTAATCAAAATTAAGAGAGTAAATTTCAATCCCCTTGAATTTTTAGATGATGTTAGAGAGAGAAGAAACTCCCACCGCCTGTATTCTCCATTTGCTCATCAAGAATTTGAATAAATCTCATCACCAAAACAAAAAGAAAAAAGAAAATTCAAGCTCAACACTAACTTGATAGAAGATAAAGTTCATCTCGATTTGTTGAAATTGGATTTCAAGTTTTAACCAAATTAAAGAGTCGGTTAACAAAATTTGCTTCGTTTTATTTAGGCATATCACATAAACAACCCGCAAACTTAGGCCTCGGCAAGTATGGCCTCCAACTTTAAAAAGCAGTAAGTAGACACATCAACTTTTTTCACTTTGTCATTGAACACTCCAACATATAAAATGACCATTTAGATACCTCCAAAATTTTATGTGTCACATCAATATTTGTGTTTATGCGTTCAACTTTATACAAGTTGACCTCCCTATTTGTGTACATCCAAAGTTGAATTCTGAGATCAAGTTTGTAGATCTGTTTATGTATTATACCCCTTTTATTTATTTAGTAATTATTTTGAGGAGGGGGGCAAATCAGAAACCTTTAACAGAAAAACGATGAAAATAAGAAAGAAAATGCAAAACGCAAGGAGTAGGTGCCAATGTCTGTTTTGAATTATGAAGAAAACCAAAAAGATGAAGACAGGCTAAGAATACCTATGAGATAAGTGAAAGTTTCCCATTTGATAAGGGGTGAGAAGAGGGATGTGTTGTTTCCCTTCAGCAGCTTTGTCTTCCATTCTTGTTTTTGTCATAGTAAAAGTTTCTTGCTTTACACACAACTTGTAATGTCATGGCTACGGATATTTATAGGAAAGGAGAAAATGAAATATGTGGGAATGGAGCCATTTTTTCTCCATTCACCATCTTAGCCGCCCCAAAATGAAGAATGTTATTCGCTTTTGTGCTCACATTCATTGCTCTTTTTTTAAAAACAAAATTCTCCACTGGTTGTGGTAATTTTCTTTGGAGCTGACTAACAAATAATTTTATGGGTCAACCATTAAGGGGGTCATTTGGTTAGAATTATGCCAATATTAATAATATAGAAATTAGTTATGATGAAATTTATGTGTTAGTATTTTATATAGTAATTAGTTATATAGATTTAGTTAATTATGTATTAACTATTTCATGTTTTATCTGTATAAAATAATACATAGATTTATTCATAACTTTTATATATATATATATATATATGGGTTTTTAAGTTTCAAAATGAAGCATTGTATCGGGGTCTGTTAAATTTTATACAAAGTAAAAGAATAGTATCAAACATTATAATATTACTTATGAAAGAACTAATTAATAAATAACTTTGCTCTTTAAGTCTTAAACAACTACCATGGATCCCATTTTAGACACCTCAGAGGAAAATATCTATTCCTCACTCTCATTTCACATGCTTTCGACAGAAAGTCGAAGTAAAACATGTATCTCATCTAAGTATCCAATAGGGCAGACTCCTTTTACTTCTAATTGAATCGGCAAAATCTTCCTCTGTTCATTCAGATCTGGCCTTCCATACGAGAATTTCACCACAATAGCAAATTTCTCAAACTCTTTCTTGGTGTAAGTGACAGTTGGTTCTCCATGAACAAAAGTAATAGTTTTGATCCCAATTGAGTCTACAATACATTGTTCAGTGACATTTTGCATAATTACTAGTAGAGGGATTAGGTTGAGTATTTTGTGAAGGCAAACCACCCCACGAGGGGGCAGGCTGGCTGTCGGCCGACAAGGTCATGTTCAGCATACAATAAGCCAATTTTTAGGGTTTTTTTGTAAGTTTAGGCTTGGTCAATTATGTACAACTCAAAGACAATATTTCATTTCTCGAGAAAATTGAAACAGACCTGAATTAAAACCAGTGATCAGACGAAATTATTAAAATAAAAATATTTCGCATGATTCGATACTTCATTTATTAATTTTTTGGTAATTCATTTTTTACGAATTATAAACTTATCCCCATCTCCGGTGGGTATTTCTCTTCTCTTACATTCATTTTTCCTTTATTCAATCTCTACTAACATAATTTAAAGTCAATTTTAGAAAAATTTAATTGAGTGTGTAAATTAAAATATATAATATGTTTGGTTTGTAGGAAAATATTTTTTAAAACTAGTGATTTATTTATTTATTGATATTTGATAAGCAAATAATATGTCAAAGATATTTTTATAAAGAAACTCAGAAAGTTATTATCACGTGATCGTGAGCACACGGCTCAAGTTATGAATACCAGATAAACGCAAGATAAAGCTATGATAATAAACATTGTGATAGCCTTTTCTCAAATCTCAGATAACGAAAGTTTAGTGCACATGGGATGGAAAGTGAGGTTTGGGGTGTGGGGGAAGGGTCTGGTGATGGGAGTGGGAACCCAAATTAATGAAAAATCAAGAAAATTATTTTTAAATTTAAAAAAAAAAAAAAAAAAAAAAAAGATTTTGTGATATTTTCGTTTGAAAAAGCAAATGTGAAAATATATATTTTCCTTACCAATCGCATCCATGTGATTTCTCTCTTGGTCATATACTTTTGAGTTTTTGCTTTAATTGATGATAAATTAAAAATACTTTCACAATTTGCCTGCAACACTTTTGGGTGACATCAACAATAAGTTAAAATTTGTGATTGAATCAAACTTAAACTATTGGTCCGGTCTTGGTCGGAGGAATAAATATAATTTTATATAGAGAATTATTAGATTGGATGGTGAATGACAATCGCCCTGACGTACCGTGACAAGGACTATCATTTACTTTTCTCAATTTTTTTATGGAAAAAGGCGAAAAATACTACTTTTACTTTTTAAAATGTTTGTTTGATTTTAATCTAGTATAAAGTTTAAAAAGTAAGAAAAACGTTTGAATTTTTTTATTATTAACTAGCGATATGTATAATATCCTTTGATGTTAAAACTAAAGGCCAACCCACTGTTTAAATATTCTGCCACTACCCCATTAAGAGGACTGGCCCAATGTAAAGGCCAACAAGGCCAGCCCAATATAGAAGCAGAATTCTTTTTCTTTTATTAGGGATGTTTGTTGTCACAGTTGCACAGAACAATCGAGAAGCATTGTATCTTCTCGAAGACGCTTTCTCTTCCCCCCTTCTGTAAATCTCTCCTTTCTTTAATTCTTCCTCCATCAACGGTCAGAGGTTTGCGACCATGCATCTCTCTGCCTTCCTAACTCGCGGTATAAGTTTGAGTGCCATTTCGTAATCAAGAAACTCGCCTTGAAAACATTGAAGGGCAAACCACCGATATCATCTTCTCGCATACGCCATGCGTTAATGGCGGTGTCGATTTCTCAACACGGTATCGTGAGCGTTATCCCTATCTACTGATGCATGCGTCGGTTAAAGTAACAACAAGATCTGAGAAAATCATCCTGAGGTATCATGTGGTATCTTGAAATTTTTTCTTGTCTATTGAGGAGTTTTACTCCACGATATTGTTTTCTTCCCAATATTCTTATTTATATCTTGATAAAATTGATATGATTAGTACTTAGTGTTATAACTATGGTAACAGATCCACCTATTGAGAGTAGTTCATCCGAAGATGGAGTGTCTGTACCTATACCTAGAAAAGCTCGGGTAGTACCTCCAACACCACTATACTTGACCACAACCATTCTCTCTTCTTACAAGCCTCAGATGTTAGTGGTGCTTCCTTAATATCCTTTCAATTACTGGGCTCTGAAAACTACACTGTTTGGAGCAAGTCGATGAGGATTGCTCTACTTGGAAGAAATAAACTAGGGTTTGTAAATGAGAACAATACTAAGAATTAATATGGGATGGAACGCGGATCAATGTGGATAGAGTCAATGTTGTTGTGCAGACACGACTAATGAATGTTGTTTCTAGAGCCATCAGGCTGGGTACTATATGCAGAAACAACATATGAGATATGGGAAGACTTAAAAGAAAGAGTCGACAAAGTTGATGAATCAAGGACCTATGACCTACATAGGGAAATTGCTACCCTTTCACAAGGAACGCTAGCGCGTATACTACACTAAACTAAAGAATCTCGGGTAGAATTTCAAGCCATCGTGCCACCACTAAATTGTGCATGCCCTATATCTAGAGAATTCACAAACTACCGCAGAGATGTGAACTTTATCAATTTCTCACGGGCTTAAATGAAAGTTACACGCAGTGAGTCACCGCTTCACGCCACCTCTTCCAACAGTCAATAAAGCTTACTCTATCATAGTAAGTGATGAAAATCAGAAAGGAATTAGTGCTAAGTCTGTAGGTCTTCTTGGAGCTGGTCCAACCACTACCGCTATGTATTCTAAGACTGGAACAGCAGGAAACCAGAGGTCAAGAAGGAATACCAATCTATTCTGTGAAGAATGTAAGATGAGAGGGCACACAAAGGAGTTCTGCTATAGACTAGTTGGATATCCTCCTGGTTTTAAGTCAAAGAGAAAGGAATATGCTGCTCACAATGCTCACAACAGAGGTCCAAAATCCTCTTCTGAAGACCCTAAAACCAACTGGCAAGTTGAAGGAGCACCAAAATTTTCTCAGAATCAGTATGAGCAGATAGTAAAATTGCTAAACAATAACCAGATACAGACAGTAGCATCTCAGAACTCTCAAGGTAGCCAATCATCAGCAAATTTAGCAGGTATATCAGAACTCAAAGCCTTACATGCTTTCAACATAATCAAAAATTGGATAATAGATACAGGTGCTACAAATCATATGGTATATGATCTAAACATGCTAGATAAAATTATCGTAAAATTGATTCAACACACCAAAGGCGTGTTCTTACCCAATGGTCAATCCGCCAAGTCACTCACATCGTATCGATTTCCCTAACATGAGTACACCGGAAAATGTTTTCTTTCTACCTCAATTCAAATATAATTCATCATCTGCTTCTCAACTAACAAGAAAGTGAAATGCGCCTATCTTCTACCCCGACCGCCTATTTCGTGATCTCTATGGGAAGGTGAAGGAGATTGGTAGGCTCGAGGATGGGCTTTATATGTTAGTTAATCATGATAATAATGTACAGACTCAAGGAAGACGCTTTTAAATGCAAGCTAAGCCAAAGACAACGATGGCGTAAGAGGACATTAATCTGCATAAGGCCGGGTCATACTTCTAGTAAGGTACTTAGTAAACTGATCAATGCTAGTAATGATGAAATAGCTAAGGCAACAAAAACTTGTAATGTGTGCCCATGTGCAAAACAGAGTAAACTACCTTTCCCAAATAGTACTACTTACAGTAATAAAGCTTTTGACATTGTTCACATGGACTTATGAGGTCCCTATAAGGTTGAAACATATAATGGGAAGAGATTTTTTCTCACTATTGTAGATGATCACACTAGAATGACCTGGATATACCTACTTAGACTTAAATCTGAAGTATGTGTGGTAATTAATCATTTTCTTAAATACATATCTACACAGTTTAATCAAATAGTTAAGATAATTAGAACTGATAATGGAACAGAATTTGTTAATGATACCTGCAACACCCTTTTTCAGAACTTAGGAATTATTCACCAAAGAAGTTGTGTATATACACCACAGCAGAATGGTGTTGCTGAAAGAAAACACAGACATATATTAGAAATTACCAGGGCAATAAGAATGCAGGCTAATATTCCTTTAAAGTTTTGGATCTTGTGTGTACAAGCTGCAGTATACTTGATCAATAGACTACCCTCATCTGTTACTCATACTACACCCTATGAGGGTCTCTATCACAAGAAACCATCCCTAGGTCATATAAGAACTATCGACGTCTGTGCTTTGCTAATGATTTAATCACACCGATAAGTTTTACCTAAGGTTAAGGTGTGCTCACGGGTTACCACAAACACAAAAGTGGGTACATTCTGATGACTTGCAATCCAAGATCCTAATTTTTAGTAGAGATGTTAAATTTAGAGAAACAGTGTATCCTTTTAAAGAAAATGTGTCTGAGAATCCTATCTTCCAGAATTTGCTAGATAACAATGATAATCAAAATATACGAAATCTCACGTAAGAGCACGATATACCGTAAGAAGGATGTGTTGATATCACTAACATGGAACCTATTGAGGGTAGCAATTCCACTGAAAATGACTTAGTAGAAGGGAATTCAGATAAAGTACAATCTCTTAGTCACCCTGTTGTAAAATTAAATGACAAATCAATTAGGAGGTCTAGCAGAGTCAAACAACCCCCTATATGGCTTAAAGACTTTGTCACAACAAATGCCAACGATGTACTCTACCCTATTACTAATTACATTTCTTATGATAACATAAAACCCACATATCAAGCTTTTTAACCTCTTTTTCAGAACTGACAGAACCTAAAGGTTACATGGAAGCCTCAAAAGACCCTAGGTGGGTAGATGCTATGAAAGCTGAAATAGATGCCTTACAAGAAACCCACACTTGGGAAATAGTTACACTACCAGAAGGAAAACAACCAATAGGCTGTAAATGGATCTACAAGATCAAATATAAAGACACTGGAGAAGTAGAAAGACCGAAAGCTAGACTAGTTGCAAAAGGTTATAGTCAACAAGAAGGAATAGATTATCAAGAAACCTTCTCTCCTGTTGTTAAGATGGTAACTATAAGAACTATTCTGTCTATTGCTGCCTCCAGAGGATGGTACATTCATCAAATGGATGTTTATAATGCCTTCCTTCAAGGGGATCTATTTGATGAGATTTATATGACTTTTCCCCAAGGCTTCAGTAGCCAGGGAGGCAGTAACCTTATGTGTAGACTAACTAAGTCTTTGTATGAGCTCAAACAAGCACCAAGACAGTGGAACTTCAAGCTTACAGAGGCTCTGGTTCAGATGCAGTTTAGGCAGTATGAGTTTGACCATTCACTGTTCTTAAAACAAAGTAATCATGGTATAATAGTCATACTTATTTATGTGGATGACATGTTAATTACAGGGAATAATATAAGGCTCATAAAGGAGACTAAGCAGTCTCTACATAATATTTTTAAGATGAAAGACTGGAGAACTAAGGTATTTTCTAGGAATAGAATTTGCTAGTCCAATGAAGTGATCATAATGCATCAAAGGAAGTATGCCTTAGAACTTATTTCTGAACTAGGACTAGCTGCTGCCAAACCTAGTAACACTCCCACTGACTCTAATATGAAACTTACCACAAAAGAATATGATGATTATAAGGAAAAACAGGTTCCAGATGCAGGGAAAATAAATCATTGATGATCCAAGGAGATATCGGTTCATATCAAAGGATAATTGTGTTGTTATACCTTACTCTTACTAGACCAAATATTGCTTATAGTGTGCAAACACTTAGTCAATTCCTACAAAACCCAAAGAAGTCACACTTTGATGCTGCAATCAGAATAGTAAGATATGTAAAAGGTAAACTCGGACATGAGTCTTTGTTATCCAGTAATAAACAAGAGACATTAACTAGTTATTGTGATGCAGATTGGGCTTCATGTCCACATACAAGAAAATCTATTACAGGTTATTTAGTCAAGTTTGGAGACACTCTCATTTCCTAGAAATCAAAGAAGCAAAGCACAATTTCTCGAAGCTCGTGGCGAATATAAGTCTTACCAAAGACTATTGTTGAACTCACTTGGCTGCTAGGCTTGCTGAAAGACATTGGTGGACATCCAAAGAACAAGAATCGTGTACACGCATGAAGTCAGCAATACAAATGACAGCTAATCCTGTGTTCCATGAAAGGACCAAACACATTGAGATTGATCTTCATTTCATTAGGGAGAAGATTCGAAAAGGAATGGTACAAACAGAATATATCAACACTGCAGAGCAGCCGACAGATATACTTACAAAAGGGCTAACCAGATTACAACATCTTCATCTCTGTTCCAAGCTAGGCTTGCTGGATATATTCGAGCACCCAGCTTGGCGAGGTCGTAAAACTAAAGGCCACCCCATCGCTTAAATATTCTCACATCGCCCGCAAGAGGATCGCCCAATGTAAAGGCCAACAAGGCCAGCCCAATATAGAAGCAGAATTCTTTTTCTTTTATTAGGGATGTTTGTTGTCACAGTTGCACAGAACAATCGAGAAGCATTGTATCTTCTCGAAGACGCTTTCTCTTCCCCCCTTCTGTAAATCTCTCATTTCTTTAATTCTTCCTCCATCAATGAAGTTGTAGGTTTACGATCTGTGCATCTCTCTGTCTCCCTAACTCCTGGTATAAGTTTGAGTGTCATTTCTGTAATACTGAAGAACTCAGTCTTGAAAACATTGAAAGGGCAAACCACCGACATCATCTTCTCGCACATGCCAGCTGCGTTAATGGCGGTGTTGGATTTCTCAACATTTGATTTTGTGTCGTTAAATATATTATGTGGAAAGTTAAAATTATAAATTGCTAGAAAAATAAAGAATCATTCTTTTAAAATGAATTAAAAAAAAGTAAGAGATATTTTCAAATAGAAAAGTACTATACTAACGTATAGAAAATGGTTCACGAATATTTGATATTTCCCTTTCTTTTTTTGGTCTAAAAATATTTCCAACTTTTATTTCTGACTAAAAACACTCCTCTCTCGATCTTTTGATTTAGAAATACCTTTGATCTTTATTTTAGCTCATAAATACCCAAAAGTACTCATCTTCCTTGCTAGTTTCTGTCATTCTAAACCTCTTCCATCAATATTCCTTCATTTTGTTCTATCAATAATTATTTTCTTTTGTGCTACTATTGAAAGATTGTACTACTTCCTCTGTGTTAATTTGTTTATCTTAGTAGGCTTTTGAACATAGATTTCATCTCTTGAGATGAAATCAGCGTTTGAACACGTGATTTCATATCATTATTTTATCTCACTAGATGAAATCACAAATCATCCAAAAAGGCATGATTTACGATTTCAAATCACGATTTTAAACTTTTTAAATGTAAAAGTTGACCATACATTTATAGTTTGTAAAAATAGATTCATAAGTTGATATATATATTTATCAATCATGTTTATCAACTATTTATATCAAATATTAAAAGATCTACAAGTTGGTAGTATATTTATAACAAATTTACTCTTACAAACCATGTGCGAGGATTACATTAAAGAGTAGTTACACTACAATTCATGTTCAATTTATCATTTTATTGAACTAATGTTCGATCAATTGATATTGTATTTTTCAAAATAGTCTTCTAGTAGCGTATTAATTTTGTTATGAACTATGACTTGCTCATATGGTAAGATTGTATAAGAATTGAGAAAATTTTGATGATTTTAATAACTTGTGGGGTTTTCATGTCTATAAGAAAAAATAAAACTTAAAAATTTAAATTGTATGTTCAAACAAAACTTCAACTTCAAATCATCGTGATTTCAAATCATCATGATTTCATCTCATGATTTCAAATCATCATGATTTCATCTCATGATTTCAAATCATGTCCAAATAGCTCCTTAGTTACTATTTGGTCAGTCAAAGTATATTTTCTTTGACTATAATTTTTTCATATACAATTAAAATATTTTTAATTATTAACTATTGTGACTTATAGTACTTTTTATTAGTTTCTAAATATGTAACTTTTATTTTTAAAAAATTGAAGATCTTATATCCAAATACACACATAACATTAGTCAGCTTGACTCTCGTACTCCAAATCAAGCCAAACATTTTAAAACAGAGTAATATCCATGCATGAGGTTTCTCAATTTAGGTAAAACATTATTCGCATCGGGCGTTACATTAATATGAGGGAAAAGGGCCAAAAATACCTCTAACATATGGAAAATGACTCATAAATAACCCCCTATCCACTTGGCCTAAAAAATATCCTCAACCTATTTTTTTGTTCAAAAATACCCCTCAAACTAACACCCTAAACTTGATAGCTTTTTCCTATTTAGAAAAGCCACGTGGCTTATTATTATTGGTCAATATATTATTTAATTTAAAAATTAAATCAACCCACTTTTAAACCATAACCCATTGTTCCGTTTAATCTGACTCGTTTCTTTTATTTTTTATTTTCTAAATCTAGCATAAAATTAGTATACGCAAATCTTTCAAGTCTCAATATACTGCAAGCTTTGGCTAAATTTTGGTTCACAGTCATGATTAGGCTATTTTTGCTTCTTCACCTTCTTCTTTCGTCCAACAAACCTTCCTTAGCTAGGAAGGATTCATTCACCGCAACTTCGCTTACTAGTAGATGAAACTAGCAACATCACATCATATAGAATATCGATTGACATGCATTCAAGTATATCTTATTGAGTTCAAATTGGAGGCACTTGTCACTTTTACATTTAGAATTTTGGTCATTGAGTGAAGCGTTTAAGCTACTGTTGGATTGAAAAACAAGAAGAAAATGAAATTGCAAGAAATTAAAGTTAGATTCTAATATTCGATGTTGCCAAAATAAATTAAAAGTGGTCATATATACTACTAGGATAAGCCACCTCAGAGGTAACAAACTTGATCGCTAATCTATGTGTCACAACATCAGTGGTCTAACACTGAGGGATTTAATTGAAAATAACGAAAACTTAAGGATATTTAAGCTAACTAGGAAAACTAGTAAATATCAGGCTAATTAATAACTTGGTCCAGCCTTCAAATAACCCGTATGGGCATAGTTCAATTGGTTCCAGGGTGGTAGATTGCCCCCAAGTAGGCAGGTTCGAGCCCTGACAGTCGCAGTGGGAGTTTCATTCCTCCTTTGTGGGGGATGACTCTTTGTGGGCACCAGACTATGTGTCTCCCACCTAGTGGGCCGCTGAATCACCATGATTTACCTCTTCCACCAATCTCTGTCGGACCGGAGTGGGGGCCTGTGGGCGAGGGATTTCGCAAATTTCCCCCAAGGAATCGTGGGGACTTGACCACTGCACAAGGATCAAACGCCGGAAATTGTTAACGGAGAAATGAGTAATATTCCTAGGCGGCTTCATCCTTTGAGAGATTTTACCACTGCACAAGCACTTGAGTTACCTCCTTATTTCCCCTTTTTACCATTCTTGGTTTTAAAATTGCCACTTGTTCTACCAGCACTTGACCGTCGTTACCACAGTAGGGTGGATCCAAGAAAGCCACCACCGTATCGCTGATCTTCTTCTTTAATCGTGATATGAAAACTAGATGAATTTTGATCCCGGGAAGCTTCAACTCATATGCAATCGACTGATTTTCCACAATACCGTAGCGTCCAAGAACTTAACAAATAACTTTAAATTCATGCGAAGTTTTCACGAGATCCGCCACATCATTGAAGTTTTAGGTATACCATGTCTCTAATTTCAAATTTCCTTTCGCTTCTTTTTAAATTAGTGAATTGTTTCATATGATTATGTGCCCTAGTTAAGTTGTCTCTCAAAGTCTTATTGATCAACTACCTCTCTCTTATTTCTTGATCTATAGTTTCCAACTTTGACTAAGAAACAAGCTCAAATGATGGTTGGGGAGGATCATATTTGTAAAGGGCTTTGAAAGGGGTCATGCCAATTGTTGACTGGGGTTAAGTGTATTTTGTATATACTTTTTGAGTCCTTTTTTAAATGTATTTTGTATATACTTTTTGAGTCATTTTTAGTTAGTATTTTACTCTTTTATTTCGTGTTTAGTATAGTGTTAGGTGTGTTTTTCTTTCATTTTGTGTCACATCGATCATAAAGGAGGAAGTACATAATCGAGGATGAATTGAGCTTAATTGATATGGAATTGCACACTAAAAAGGCCAAGAAACGGCTTAAGAAGTCCGAAGCATAGAAGAAATCGACGAAGTCCCATTTAAAAAGGACACGTAAACGCAAAAACCGAAATCGGTAGCCGGATACTGCGGGCGCTACCAGCAGCTGCCGCGCGCTAATTATCCTGAGTAATCTGATTCAGCCCCAGTATTTTCGGTGTCGTGGCGCCAGCCTGCAGGGTCACGGCGTCGACGTGGAATTTCTGATTTTTGGGCCGAATTTGATACGTTTTCAGGGTCCAAAAGGGAAACTTTTTCCAGCTATAAATCTCTAAAACCCCGACCATTAATCATACGATATACGGATATTCTAAACACATACTTTTGGAGGCAAGACACAATTGAAGATTTTTGTTCAAGTTCTTTTTCTTTCCTTTGTTTTTATTTTAGTTTATGTTGGATTTTGTATTATTTCTTGACATGACAATGTTTAGGAGATAATTACTTTAGTAGGATTTTCATCGAATCTTCTTGAAGCTCTTTCATATAGTTAATGCATTGATTATTGATTTCTTCTTCATCATATTAAGATATATTCAATATTGTTATGATTGTTTGATAATTAACTAGCTATTAATTGTCATCACTTATATGATTTCGAATCAAAAGTCTGAAAGGTGAGATTTGAATATGCTGTAATTGTCTAGACATAGGTTAAAATCGTGGACGAAAGTACTCCGATAATTGTGTAGTATTTAAAAGGTTATTGTTCTTAATCCTCTTGTGTGGTAAAACTTATCATAGAAATATGAAGGTTTCTGCACTAGGTTGAGCTCTTGTATGTCCTAACCGGAATGTAACGACATATTAGTTAACCTGCTATCTTAATAAGAAGAAGAATCATTAGCATTGCATTAACACGTGAAAGAGTGGATAGTTGAGGAGATTGGAAGTCCTATTTCCTTCATAACTGTTATAAACCCAAAGTATTATAATATTTAGTTATTTTCTGCACTTAGTCATAATTCTTAGTTATAAGTCTCAAACTAAAGAACGTCAACCAAATAGATACCATAGAATAGATAACCTGCACTTAATAAATCATCAGAGACGATAAACTCTGGCCTTACAGATCTTTATTACTTGAACGATACGTACACTTGCGTAAGCACTTAGAAATATCGCAACAAGTTTTTGGCGCCGTTGCCGGGGACTGGCATACTATTAATATCGATTTATCTATTCTTATTCCTAATTAGGTTTTTTATTTTCAGTTTTTTTTTTTTTTTTTATTTTGCTTTAGGTCGCTTGTCGTGATCTGCTTGCGCTTTTTATTAGTCTCGTGAACTTAGTTTATGCTAAGTATGATACGAAATGACATTCCTATCCTCTCAACCCTAAGATTGAGAGATCGCATGCAGAGCGTAAAAGAAAAGAGAATTGTCGATTCCTTAGCAAATGGAGATCGTGAAATAATAATTGTGGATGATGAGTTACCGCATGTCTTAAGACAAGTCCCTGCAGAAAGGAGCTTGGGGGACTATGTGATGCCTACTATTACAGGGGTGCAGACTTGCATCAGGCTTCCAGCTGTTGAAGCTAATAATTTCGAAATCAAACCAGCAATCTTGCACATGGTCCAAGGTTCATCCATTGGGGATTACCAAATGTACACTTCATCCGCATCTAGCAAACTTCCCGAGTCAGGCAACATTTAAATACAATGGTGTTACTGATGATGTCATTCGGTTGAGGCTCTTCCCATTCTCACTCAGGGAGAGAGCAAAGTTCTTGTTGAATTCATTACAGGCGAACTCCGTCACTACATGACAAGAATTAGCCCAGAAGTTTCTTGCCAAGTTCTTCCCTCCATCCAAAGCAGCAAAGCTCAGAGGAAAGCTTAATAATTACTATCAGATGGATGGAGAGTCACTCTATGATGCATGGGAGCGGTTCAAAGATTTGTAGAGGAAGTGCCCACATCATGGGATTGAGAAATGGATGTTAGTCTACATATTTTACAATGGGCTGAGTGGTACAACTTGTACCATCATTGATGCTGCAGCAGGAGGTACGTTCATGAGAAAGAGTGTCAATGAGGCACATGATTTGCTAGAGGATATGGCCACAAACAGCCATCAGGGGGCCAATGAGAGAGCAATGAATAGTAGGAAGATGGTTGGGATTTATGAGTTATGCTATCACAACATTGACTGCACAGGTAGCCACTCTGACAAAGCAAATGCAGCAGAATACCATGTCAGTTAAAGCGGTTCAGAAATATGTGAGTTGCGGAATTTGTGGGGGTCCCCATAATTTTGATAGGTGTACAGCAGTGGACCCGAATAATGTGCCAATGGAGCAGGTTCAGGCAGTTGGGAATTTTCAGAGGCCCTACAACAATGCATTCTCTAACACATATAATCTGGGGTGGAGAAATCACCCAAAATTTTCATGAAAGAATGAACAAGGGCAGCAACCACAATTTCAGGCATCATCCTCACATCAGTTCAGCCCACCAGACCCACAAGAGAATCCAGATGAAATAAAAGCAGCACTGTTGACCTTGGCCAACTCTCAGACTCAATTCATGGCAGAAACTAGGTCCTCAATTTCATCCTTGGCCAACACTCAGACCAAATTTATGACAGAGACTCATCAGTTCATGACAGAGACCCAATAGTTCATGACAGAGACCCAGCAGTTCATGACAGAGACTAGGTCTTCTATCAGAAATTTAGAAACACAGGTGGGACAGCTGGCACACACACTGAACAGTAGACCGCAAGGAAACCTCCCTAGCAACACAGTGATGAACCCAAGGGAGCAGTGTCAGTCAATTAGCTTGAGGAGTGGGAAGCAGTTAGAGCATAGGGCACCCCGATCAGTGGTTGAAGAAGAAAAATATGTGGGGAAGACAGTTGAGGTAGAAAAAGAGGGGGTTACTAATGACCGCCATACTTTAGAGAAGGCTCCACCCGCAATAATGAGGGAGTATACAGACAAAATTCCTTACCCTCAAAGACTGCAGAAGAAGGATGTGGATAAGCAGTTCGAAATTTTTGGAGGTATTTAAAAAAACTGCACATTAACATTTCCTTCATTGAAGCTTTGGAGCAGATGCCATCGTATGTGAAATTCATACAGATTGAAACAATTAAAAGCCCAAACATTGTTCATCCCTGCATAGGGCCTTAGATACAGGCAGTAAGGCCAAAACGTCAAACATGCCCATAAATTTCCAGGTTTAGAGGACACAGTCAATCAGTCCAATATGTGATAGGCCCAATTAACAAACATTCACATTCAAACATATAGATCTCATATTGAATTAAACACGTGAGACATAGAGAAGAAAAAGAAATACTGATATACATGATATTAGGCATTCTTAAAGAGGCAAGATTAAGCAAGTTTAAAAAAATATAAGTAACGGTATTGACTAGAAGCAGAGGATATTACAAAGTGATCATGTATGCAAGTGAACCCATATCAAGGAACATCAAAACATTATTTAATATTCAGACAGAAGTCAAGAGGTATGTTCATCTCTAACTAAACATGAAGCAGGTATAGGTATGCAATAATTTGCAGGCATCCTAATGGCCCAAGAACCCAAACTTAAGTTCAAAACATATTTGTTTTAAGCATTCAAATTAAGTGATTTTTCCTCTTATTCTTAACTTGGACACTATCACCATATCTAACCTACACTAAACATTCTAACATGTGAAACATCTTCAGAATATTCAACTAAACAAACATGATCTTCTTAAAACATATTGTCACGACCCGACCCCGGGACCACGACTGGTGCCCTACCTGGGCACCCCTTTCAGGTATACATCAGAGAATAGCAGCGGAACATACACAACTCATAAAAATACTTAGACATTAAACAACAACAAGCTAGCCGATGAGGCCACCTTCCGTAAAATATACATAATCCACAAATGAAACGGTACAACTTGTTTTTTTCTTTACAACCCAAATCCACAAGATATGACTACAGACCTCTAAGAATAACAACTGTGACGGGACAGGGCCCCGCCATACCCCTGAATGTACAACAACCGACAATACCAGGGATAATCCTCAGGAGTAATGGAGCTTCTCAACAGCTGAATCAGTGATTCTAAAAGTGAGGATCAGCAACCTGTATACTCTACTTGCGGCATGAACGCAACCCCCGAAGGAGGTCTGTTATACCCCGTATTTCAGAGTATGTACGTGAGGGCGTACGTATTATAATTTGAGCCTTAAAGTTGGCTAGTTTCGAAATTTGTACACAACACCCGATTAGAGTCGTTTTTCGACGAAACGTTTCCACAGCTTTCGTAGGGAAAATTCCGGCTATGTCATTTATATTTTTTTGCGGATTTTTCCGAGAGACGAAACATTTTGGACCAACGGGAGGGTGACATGTGTCACCCTCACATTGGAAGAAGGTGGACGGCCAAAGTGAAGGATGAGCACGTTTTTTGTGCAAAAAAAATGTGGTCAAGGGTTAGGTAGGATATTTTGTGTAGTTGATGAGCAAGTGGGACCCACAAACACATGGCTTCATCTTGACCTTACACTTGCCTTACACTTGGATAGATCTTGGCCATTGGTTGGCCATTTCTTGACCTATAAATACCCCTCTAAGTTGATGAACTTATTCATCCAAAAATTGTCTAAGTCTTGAAAAATCCCTCCCTCCTTCTTGTTGCTTGGCCCACCACACCCTCCCCTTTGAGAGCCCTCGCCGAGCCACCTCCCTCCCCTTTGTGGTGTTTTGCCGTGGGGTACCCCCCCTAGCCTAGTTGTTTTCGTATAATACCCCCTTTTGTGGTATAGAAATACTCTCCTAGTATTGTTGTAATGCCCAAATACCTTGGCTCAAATACCTTGTAGTACTTTCCAAAGTACCCTTTTTACAAAAGCCCAGAAAATACTATTATACTTCCCTCAGTCACAAAAATGAAACCCTAAGTAAATCTTCACCCGTTGTTGAAGTTATTAGTAGAAGTTGGTTAGAACTTCTAAGGGTTGGTTGGAGCGGGTCGGAGCGCACGGAGTAGGAGCTAAACCTTGCTCAGGATCGACATATAAACTCGGATAATTTTGGGCTTATCGAGGTAAACATTATTGACCTTCTGTTGTAATTGGAAATTACATGTTGTAGGAATATATAGTTAAGTATACTATATATAGAACTGAGCATAGTTGTGCGGCAATGTCTTTTGACTTAAGCCTGAATAATACTTACGGCAATGTCTTGCGACTTAAGCCTGAATTTAAAGAAGAGAATCGAATCAGAATTACATGGGATCAGACATGAGACTTGTGTAACATTACTGTGTTGTATAATTGTACACGTCCGGTTAGACGTAAACCCCTCGGTTGGCTTAGTGGCTACTCGATAGAGAGAGAGATTTACGCCATGTGGGGAGAGGTCGCCGAATTTTTCGTAGAATATTCTAAGTCGGGATCTAAAGATATTAATAGGCGCTTTGTGGCCTCTATAGGTCAAGTACTACGATGGCTTGGTCTACTTAGCAAGGAGTAGCCGACGGTTTGAGGTACTTGGAGCTTTTTGCTATTAGTCGATAATCTTCGCGAGGTATGTGAACCTCTTCCTATCTCTTCTAGCATGATATGTGTGAACTATGTAGTACTGAGACGCATGTGCTAAATGTATTTGATTGGTTTAAACATAAAGTGTTATAACGGCTTTATGGAAAGTCTGTTATAATAGCTTTACGTGGATAAGCAAATACTTTGTGGTTTCTAAAAGGTAAATCGATTTGAATAATAACCGGCTTGATATGTGTTAATAAAGAACTTGAAGTATTTCAAAAGATTTATGAATCGCTTTTGAAAGAATGAGTAGTACTTGGTTTTGACTTAAAGAGTTATACTAGCTTTATGGGAAGTTAGGTATAACGCTTAAGAATGTTTTGCATCGATTTGAAATCGAACGTATCGACAAACCACCGCGTTAATAAAAGGAAAATGTATTGACTAATGAAGTATTATTAAAACCAAGAGAAACCTCCATCCGCATGAAGCTAAGATGAGACAAAATGATATTACATTTCCTAGATCATGGTCGCTTAATAAGATTGATTATAAACAAGAATAACCTACTCACATATAAGACATATGTTTCTCAAAACGCTTTAAAGGAGAATTATGTTTTAAAGGACTAAAACTATGAACTACGTAAATCTTTTTCTAAAATGAGAAACTCGAGCATTCGAAATTAGGCAAACTCAACGCTTTGGAAAATAAGGTTGTTACTTGATTTTACAAAGGAAAGCATTTTGGTTTACTTAACAATGTTAGTCACTCCAATTTTATACCACTGTATCGGGTGACCTTTGTAAAAGAAATGGATCTTAAAAGGAAATTAACTGACGTATTACTTTAAGGTTAAAATCCGGACTTTGACATAAAATGAAAGTACCTTGAGTCGTGTGTAACTTGCTTATGCTTGTTGTTATGAATCATGACCATGTTACGTGTAATAGCCTTGTTGTGCAAGAACTGTGTTCTACTTGATTACCGGGTCATCCGGGAATGTATTTCACTTGACACGGGTCATCCGAATGTATTTCACTTGATTACACGGGTCATCCGAATGTATTTCACTTGATTACCGGGTCATCCGAATGTATTTCACTTGATTACCGTCATCCGAATGTATTTCACTTGACACGTCATCCGAATGTATTTCACTTGACACGGTCATCCGAATGTATTTCACTTGATTACACGGCTCATCCGAATGTATTTCATCGACACCGGTTCATCCGGAATGTATTCCACACGCTTTCTATATCGGGTCCATAAGACGGGCCGAGACCGTTATACGTATCACATGATTTGTACCTAGATCGCGGTGAGGAAGAAGTTCCACGCACGAGGATGACTTTGAGGCGTGAGTCCTCGACTGATACATCGCTTCTATGTTGTGAATCGTAGTTTGGTTATCATACATGTCTCCCGCTTTATATAGACTATTATGATTTCATTTACAGATTTACGCTTTCACATACTGTACTGTTAGATCGACCTCCTTCGGGCCGCGTCACGCCGCAGTAAAAGGTACATCGGCCGATCCCCGCTTAGGATCACCTTTCAACAGATTGGAAGCTCCGTTCCTTCGAGGCTTATCTTTTGGTATGTTACCCCGAGTCCGTAGATTCTTATACATTCGTGGGTATGGGCCCCGTCCCGCCATAGTCGTTGTAAAATCTTAGAGGTCCAGTAGCACTATCAGGCGTGGTTTGTAAAAGGATAACCGTCGTATTTATGTATATATGATGGCGCAATCGCTTGGTTGGCCTGCTTATTTATCCGTTTCTCTTAATTCATGTTCATGTTTTTATTTCACGATTTTCTCCGATGTTGTATCACTAGGTGCCCGGTAGGCACTACCACGGCCCTGTTCGGTCGTGACAAAAGTGGTATCGAGCGATTAGTCCTCGGAAAGTGTCTACGCATCGTGTCTAGTAGTCTTGATTATCGGTGTTGTGCACCACATCTATAATCGTGAGGTCGCAGGACATTTAGGATTGGTTTCCATTCTTCTCATTCCGAGATCGTGCCTTAGAGTTGTGTGATAAATCGGACCCTCCGACGTATTCCTTTCCTTTACCGCTTATGCCTCCGCGTAAGGCAACCTGTGCCCGATGGGCAAGGCGGTCGAGGAGCCGTTAGTGAGATCTGAGCAGCGCGAGCGTCAAGCACGAGACAAGATTCGACGGCGGGTTTCGCGACGCCGCCAGCACCAGAAGAGTTTAGAGCCGCAGCAGTGGCTGCTGAGACTCTGAGACTGAGCCTCCACCCACACTGAGCCGATGAGACGGGGTACAAGGAGATGGCCCGCCATCGCGGCGGTCGTGGCGAATATGAGGATAGGCCGGATTCCAGCCTTTCAGCAAAGACTCGTAGTTCACCCCGAGCGCATTTGAGGCTACGGGACTTCCGAGTCAGCCTCTCCGTGTTCTATGGATCGAGCCGAGGACAACCTCGGGAGTTTATCCGACGCCTAATGGATCGCGAGTGATCGAGCCTCGCAGGCAGTCGGTGGTATTGGTTCGCATCACCGCGTGATACTGCGATTGACCGTTTGATTCGCGAGTCGTCCCGGGAAGAGCATGCACTTCCAGATTTGGGACGAAGTTCTCGAGGCATTTCTTGCACATTTCTTGCCTCCACAGATGGCGAGGGCTCGCCGCAGATTTTTGACGCTGAGGCAGGCATGACGGTTAGAGAGTACAATGTGGAGTTCGACTCATTAGCTCGGTATGTTCCCGCTGTAGTAGCGGATATGAGGACAGAGTACACCGCTACGTCACCGGGCTGGACGATTACTTGGCAGAGGCTTGTACGGGTGTAGCTCTTCAGCCGGGCATGGACATTGCCCGCATGCAAGCTCATGCACTAGGATGTGAGGCACGGAGAGGTCGACGGAATGACCGAGATCAGCAGAAGAGGGCCAGAACAGCAGGTCCTTGGTAACTTTCGAGGCGGACCGCCAAGCAGTTAGCTAGTTATGTACCTCCACCAGTACAGAGTGGTCCCCCACAGTCGTCAGGACGTTCAGGGTATTCGGGAGCTGGTCGAGCTCTGTGGCTTCAGTTGCGTGTTTACGTGAGTGCTAGCCAGGATTCACGCCCCCTCGGTGCACGATGTGGCAAACATCATCCCGAAATGTCGCCTTTATCGCGGTGCTTGTTTCACTGCGCCGTCGTGGCCATGTGACGAGATCGTGCTTATAGGAGAGGTACCGGCAGCAGCGCAGCCTCACGGATCGATGGCGTGTTCATCGCCTTCTACAAGCATACTCGCAGGCGCACTTATGATTAGAGTGGAGCGGTAGCTTGTGTATATCCTTAACCTCTGAGGCTTGCATGTTTTGATGTTATGTTAATGTGTTAAGTGTTATGTTCGGATAGCTTTGTGCTAAAATGTGATTTAGGAACTCGGTTGGGGAAAAGGGTAAGCCCAGGGTGAGGAAATGATGAACCTTAGAATATTACGGTTGAGACCTTAGATGTAGCGCCGTCTCGAGTACAAGATTTTGCGAGTGATCCTTGTCGAGTGCATTTTCTCGCCTAGAAAGTATTGTGTGATAAGTCCTGGTTGGGTAAATGAAAGTGGTATCTTTCATGTTGTGATTTAGCAAGATTGTTCCGTGTCGGCGAGCAAGAGTCAGCGCGATGGGTCGGGTTGGGGCTATGTTGCGGACCAACCCGCACTGCTTCGAGTGGGTCGCTCGCGGTGGTCCCGCCAGTGGTAGGTCAGCGCGGTTCTAGGCCCAAGTTTAAATTGACCATCATATAAGTTCGTGGGAGTGTTCGACTGAGCGGATCGTGAAGGCGGAAGTGGCCTTAAGGAGATTGAGGCTAGTCGGATAACCAAGTTGGAGTGGTGACTCGTCGGAAAACAAACGCTGGAAGTGTGGTACGGATACTAGAAAGAGTTCGAGTGTTCGAGAAGCGGTACAACAAGATAGGGAGAAGTGAACGGGTGTGATCATTTCTTGTGCGGGAGAAGGTGCGAAGGATGTATATTTTAGACCTCGTGGATCGCATGCAGTCCGGCATCATTTGTTGGTCGCCGAGCGACACTAGAACCTCGCGCAAAGTGACAAAAGTTTGTGATGTTAGAGTGTTTCCTCGTGGACTTGGATATAAGTATTTGCGCACGTGTTATTTTGCGGCGGTTGGCGCTGGCAACTTGTTAGAAGGACTTTATCGTTATCCGTCTTGAAGGAACATTCGGGACGAATGTTTCTAGGAGGAGAATGTTATACCGTATTTCGCAGTATGTACGTGAGGCGCACGTATTATAATTTGAGCCTTAAAGTTGGCTAGTTTGAAATTTGTACACAACACCCGACAGAGTCGCCGACGTAAACGTTTCCACTTTCGTAGGGAAAATTCCGCTATGTCATTTATATTTTTTATGGATTTTTCCGAGAGACGAAACATTTTGGACCAACGGGAGGGTGACATGTGTCACCTCACATTGGAAGGCGTGGACGGCCAAAGTGAAGGATGAGCACGTTTTTGTGCAAAAATGTGGTCAAGGGTTAGTAGGATATTTTGTGTAGTTGATGAGCAAGTGGGACCCACAAACACATGGCTTCATCTTGACCTTACACTTGCCTTACACTTGATAGATCTTCGCCATTGGTTGGCCATTTCTTGACCTATAAATACCCTCTAAGTTGATGAACTTATTCATCCAAAAATTGTCTAAGTCTTGAAAAATCCCTCCTCTCCTTCTTGTTGCTTTCGCCCACCACACCCCCTCCCCTTGAGAGCCCTCGCCGAGAGCCACCTCCTCCCTCAGGTGTTTGCCACGGTACCCCCTAGCCTAGTTGTTTTCAGATAATACCCCTTTGTGGTATAGAAATACTCTCCTAGTATTGTTGTAATGCCCAAATACCTCGCCCAAATACCTTGTAGTACTTTCCAAAGTACCCTTTTTACAAAAGCCCGTAAAATACTATTATACTTCCTCACTACAAAAACGAAACCCTAAGTAAATCTTCACCCGTTGTCATATTAGTGTTGGTTAGAACTTCTAAGGGTTGGCTGGAGCGGCCTGAGCGCACGAGTAAGAGCTAAACCTTGCTCAGATCGACATATAAACTCGGATAATTTTGGGCTTATCGAGGTAAACATTCTTGACCTTCATTGTAATTGGAAATTACATGTTGCAGAGAATATATAGTTAAGTATACTATATATAGAATCGAGCATAGTTGTGCGGCAATGTCTTTTGACTTAAGCTCGATTAATACTTACGCAATGTCTCGCGACTTAAGCCCAATTTAAAGAAGAGAATCGAATCGTAATTACATAGGATCAGACATGAGACTTGTGTAACATTACCGTGTTGTAGAATTGTACACGCCCGGTTAGACGGTAAACCCCGGTTGCTTGCAGCCTACCGATAGAGGAGAGATTTACGCTGCCATGGAGGTGCCGCGAATTTTCCGTAGAATATTCTACGCCGATCTAAAGATATTAATAGGCGCCAGGGCCTCTATAGGTCAAGTACTACGTATGGCTCGTCTACTTAGCTAAGGAGTAGCCGACTTGAGGTACTTGGAGCTTTTGCTATTAGTCGATAATCTTCGCGAGGTACGTGAACCTCTTCCTATCTCTTCTAGCATGATACGTGTGAACTATGTAGTACGGAGACGATACGTGCTAAATGTATTTGATTGGTTTAAAACATAAAGTGTGTTATAACGCTTTATGGGAAGTCGTTATAATAGCTTTATGTGGATAAGCAAATACTTTGTGGTTTCTAAAAGGTAATCGATTTGAATAATAACCGCTTGATATGTGTTAATAAAGAACTTGAAGTATTTCAAAAGATTTATGAATCGCTTTGAAAGAATGAGTAGTACTTGGTTTTGATACCAAGAGTTATACTAGCTTTATGGGAAGTTAGGTATAACGCTTAAGAATGTTTTATCGATTTCGAAATCGTAACGTATCGACAAACCACCGCAAATAAGTAATAAAAAGGAAAATGTATCGACTAATGAAGTATTATTAAACCAAGAGAAACTCCATCCGCATGTTTTAAGATGAGACAAAATGATATTACATTTCCTAGATCATGGTCGCTTAATAAGATTGATTATAAACAAGAATAACCTACTCACATATAAGACATATGTTTCTCAAAACGCTTAAAGGAGAATTATGTTTTAAAGGACTAAAACTATGAACTACTAAACCTTTTCTAAAATGAGAAACTCGAGCATTGAAATTAGGCAAACTCAACGCTTGGAAAATAAGGTTGTTACTTGATTTTACAAAGGAAAGCATTTTGGTTTACTTAACAATGTTAGTCACTCCAATTTTATACCACGTATCGGGTGACCTTTGTAAAAGAAACGGATCTTAAAAGGAATTTAACTGACGTAGTACTTTAAGGTTAAAATCCGACTTTGACATAAAATGAAAGTACTGAGTCGGGTGTAACTTGCTTATGCTTGTTGTTATGAAACTTGACCATGTTACGGTAATAGCCTTGTGCAAGAACTGTTCTACTTGATTACCGTCATCCGAATGTATTTCACTTGACACGTCATCCGAATGTATTTCACTTGATTACCGGGTCATCCGAATGTATTTCACTTGATTACGTCATCCGAATGTATTTCACTTGATTACCGGGTCATCCGAATGTATTTCACTTGATTACCGGTCATCCGAATGTATTTCACTTGATTACCGGATCATCCGAATGTATTTCACTTGACACGGCTCATCCGGAATGTATTTCATCGACTACCGTTCATCCGAATGTATTCCACACGCTTTCTATATCGGGTCCATAAGACGGGCCGAGACCTGTTATACGATCACATGATTTGTACCTAGATCGCCAGTGAGGAAGAAGTTCCACGCACGGTGGATGACTTTGAGGCGCGAGTCCCCGACTGACACGATCGCTTATGTTGCAGGAATCGTAGTTTGGTTATCATACATGTCTCGCTTTATATAGACTATTATGATTTCATTTACGATTTACCGCCACATACTGGTACCGTCAGATCGACCTCCTTCGGGGCCGCGCTCATGCCGCAGTAAAAGGTACATCTATTGCCGATCCCCGCTTAGATCACCTTTCAACAGATTGGGAAGCTCTGCCTTCGAGGCTTATCTTTTGGCATGTTACCCCGAGTCCAGATTCTTATACATTCTGTGGGTATGGCGAGCCCCGTCCCGCCATAGCCGTTGTAAAATCTTAGAGGTCCAGAGCACTATCGCGGTGGTTTGTAAAAAGGATAACCGTCGTATTTACGTATATACGACGGGCGCAAATCGCTTGGCTCGCTTATTTATCCGTTTCTTAATTCATGTTCATGTTTTTATTTCCGCTGATTTTCTCTCGATGTTGTATCACTAGTGGTGCCCGGTAGGCACTAACACGCCCGGTTCGGTCGTGACAAGGTCGACATAACATGTACTCAAATACGTGAAACTGAAAGATCAGAAGGAAATCATAAGTCTAAAATAAAGTCGAGACATGTATGATAACTCAAATAATAAAGATAATCGTGCCTTACTAACAATGAGAGTAAACAAGAATATACTTTACTACATAAAAATAGGAGGCTCACGATCAAAGTAGGGCCACCCGCCCGTAGTATCATTAAGCAATCCTACTTCTAGGACTATTTCACCCGCAAGGGCCGTATGGACCCGCATGAGGTAACTTCCTCGCATAGACTGTATCCGACCGCATAGGTCGTATGGACCCGCATGAGGTATTCCTCGCACAGGACTATTTCACCCGACAGACTATTTCACTCGCTAGCCGCTGGCCCGCAATGAGTACAAACGCCGCACTCGCATCATGGGTAGCAAATCCATGGAATTAGTAGTAACCCGGGGCTTTACCCTGTAAGAATAATATAAACTAGCACAACCGGTTATCATACATAACATAAGAACTACCGGCTTATCATACATAACATAAGCGCTACCGGCTTATCCTAACATAACATAAGCGCTACCGGCTTATCATACATAACATAAGCACGTTAAGGAATTCCCCTAACTTCTTATTAGTCTTATTCATATACACTCTCATTTTAGTTTACTTAAGGCACTAACATGTCATTATACAATCCGGGAATTTAACCCAAAGTACTACGTACTTCTATTCTTTTAAAATGACTCTTTTTCATATAAAACTTCCAAGATACTAATAACCGTAGTATCAAGTCATATCTACTTTTCAAGACAAGTCACAATACCTTTTAGAAATACATTTATAGGCTTCTAAATCAAGTGACTTATTTCTTTTAAAACCTTAAGCAATTGATCCCTCAAAGTCAATTTGCCTTTCATTATTTCAAGTCATTTATCATACTTTCAAAACCAAGTATCATATACTTTTAAAATACTTTAAGTCTCTTAACTTTTAGAAACTAAGATATCCTTAATATTCTTAAACAAGTGAGTTAAGTCCCTAACTCAACCAACTTGGACATTCTTAAAATAAGCCAAGGATATCAAATGGATTTGATTGTCAAAAATATCGTACGTCTACCGTGCTATATATTTACAACTATTCATGCTCAAGAGATAAGAAAGTTCCACATACCTCTTCCGTTCAATCCACTTGCCAAGTCCAATATGCCGTACGTAGTATGTCAACCTATAATGACCATAATACGTCTATTAACTTCTAACTTCAAACGTAGAATATTCTAAGTGCAAAGTCACTATATTCTACGAAAAATCGGACATCACTTCCTTTGTTTCTACATACTTTTTCACCTTTTTCAAGGCCCGAATTCAATAACCAAACACGCCACATTTAAGGCTCAACAATGTAGTTATCAATAGGGGATTACACGCCTACAAGACGTGTAAAATTCCGCCCCACAAATTAATATCAAACTAGTCCAACATACAAAGTCATTCTCGGCCAAAGGTGTAACAACATATCAACCTTTCCAATTCCTTTTCAATTCAAGTTGTTTAGTATAACATGTTATCAAGCCGCAATCGATTATAACTACTACAATCTTCAAGTAGGTAACATGCGACGATTCTAATTATCGACCAAAATTGTATTTCAATTTCAAATGGCTAATCAATGTCATTTCGGATTTTAGGCTTCCAATATCCATAACACTTATCAATCTTAATACAAATACTTCATGCTAGTCAAAATGTAAGGCTATAACAATATGTAATCTTATAACACTTAAGAGAACAAGATTGTTACCTTAGTGAGCCTTAATCCACTTCAAGATCCGAAGTCGCTTCCTAGCAACTTAGAGCCTTTCTTTGACACTTCAATCCGCCACTTGAATCCCTTAGAAGATCACAAACATCTTTTCTTTACTTCCCAATCCAAACCTAGGAAAGTGACTAGGTTTTCACCTTGCGACTAATACGAAAACGACACTTTTTCGGGATCTTTCTATTGAGATACCCTTACAATACTCTTAGGAACCTTGGTTTAAAGTGTGGAGATTATTGGACAACAATTGAAAAAAAATCTCTTGAAACCCTACCCATTGCCGAGAGCTCCCCTTGAGCTTCTTCAAATTTTTCTTGAAATATGACTTAAGTGTAGAGCCTTGTCTTACACTAGTATGTTTAAATAACATAAAAGAGGGTCAAGATTAAAACAAATGGGTGTCTTGGATGCATTTCACAAGGATCAAGCCAAGTGGCCTTGACTAAGTCAACAATATCAAGCTTAAGTCTTGCAAGACTTGATCATCTTAAAATTGGTGAAATGACCACTCTATCAATGTCCATTTCGTCCAAGACCACTAAGGGGGGGTGACACGTGTCACCCTCCCATTCGTCGCAATATTTTTTTTCCCGACAAATTCCAAAATTCCGATAAATTTTTACTATTCTCAAATCTTAACATTTTTGAGTTCTTACGTACGTTCTTATAAACATGTACTGCAATTTACGGGGTGTAACACATACTTAGTAACATGAAAACTTTTACTTCATTTAATTAAGCATGTTAAAAACTCAGTCATGTACACAAAACTCTTTGTTCACAAGCTCATACATGTATATTGTAGGAAAGATAACACATTCTAAACTGGGGTATTTTATACCACAACTGAATCGTAAGAGGAGACAAGAACAAATTCTTCAGCTTTATTACTCAGTCTGGATCACGACCCCAAAGGAAAATAAACAGTCATGTCTTCTAAGCACATCAAAATCAGGCAATATCCGTAAACTATACGCACTCCACACAAGGCTTCTCTTCACCCCATTTTTGCCACTCCCAGATTCATACCCACAAGTCTATAAACATGTTGATAGAGGTACAAAACTAAGGCTTTACCATCATTTGATATTAATAACAAGGAAAGTAGTAACGATAACAAACAGGTACCGGATCAATTTAAACACGATTTAAGTGATGTGGATTCCTACTAACTAGACATAGAGAGCAACTAAAAGCAGGTGTACATATTCCTTATTCCACAGGTTCTCACATATATATATCGCGAATATGAATGAGTCATTCCCAGATCGGTATCAGCGCTATAACGGTTGAAAATATAGTTAAAGGGGCATCACAACATTCATGCTTCACATTATTTAACAGACATAAATGACAGATGGGATTATACCAACATATCTCGCAAGCATCATACATGCCATAAAAATGCAAATCAGATAGAAAGTTGGGAGGGCGATGGGTTTACCTTCTCCGAAGTAACCGAGATAACAGATCAATTGGCCGATTCACTCAAGAATGCGCAGCGATGGAAAAGAAAGCTTTGCGAAACTGTTGGTTCTTGACTGATTGGGAACAAGGTTTCTTTTTCGAACCTACTACTCTTAAAATGCTAATTTCTTTTTTTCGATGCTCCGTTCCTAACTCTCGATGCTAATCTCGCGTGCCTACTGATTACTGCTCCTATGCTGCTAAAAATTTCCAATGTTGAACCGTCCTCTAATGTTTTTATTCTGTGAGAAAGGTGAATGCCTTTTCTCTTGCTGATTTCGGATTATCCCCCAATGCTAAAGGGTTCTTCCCCGATTCCTCCCCCTCCTTCTGCATGTAAGGATTGCTTCGCTTATATAGTCTAACTTTAGGTTCTCGCTTGGTAAGGTTATGAAAGCTTTGTGGCTAATTGATTGCGATTTGTGATCGATTCTGATTTAATTCGTATTAATAATCGTGGATTTGGTTTCATTCTCGTAAACTTTGATATGATTTCGTGTTCTGGAGATGGTAAGTGTGAGTTGGTTGGGTGTGCGTGGTAGAAAACCCTGATTCTCCGACGAGAATCTCGTACGGCGGCGACGGCTTTGCGTGAGCGGCCGTCAAGTCTAAGTTTAAGGTTTTTCTGTGGTGAGAGGACGATGGGAAGCGGATCTCAAAGTTATGAGCGGGCCGCGGATCGGGGTAAAAAGGATGGGAATGGGGTTTGGGCTTGCGCCTCGGGCCTCAATGCAAATTAAGGGTTTAGTTTTACGAGTTAATTTTAGGTATTAGGTATTTAATTGGGTAGTGTTATTAGTTTTAGGTATATTATTTAATTTTAGCTTGAGTTTAAATTATTACAATAATTATGAAATTGCTTTGCTTATTAATAAATGCGACTATGCTATTTGACACGACGTCATTGCTAAATTATTTATTTTATGTATGTATTTATTTATTTATTTATTTATTTATTTATTTATCATTAAGAATTGTTTGAGTTTTAATTAATGGGAAATAGGACTTAAATTATGAATAATATTAATGAAATTGCTTGTTATTAAAATGACGAATGCGGACGTGAGACTCAAGGTGTGCTTAATATTCTACGTAGTATGCGGTGCCATTATTAAATTGCTTATTTATGCGTGTATTAATGTTTTATTGTTGCATTTTATTATTATAAAATTGGTAAAATTATTTAAAAAAAACGTGTAATTTTATAGTTAATGACTGACGAGGGTCAAAATCGTGTCAACAACTTGTCCTCTTGTGCGAGATGACGGGAGAGTCTTCGACAAAGACGCTGACTTATAGCCAATTTTGTCTCGATCCTCGAGTTTAAAAATGTCGCAATTAAGACAAGGCCGACGCAAATTTTAATATGTCCCGTTGTCGAGTTATGACGACATCGCTACCATGATCAAACACTGCGCGGGCCGACGCAGACTCAAAATCTATCCCAAAGGTCGAAGTTATGACAACACCGGGCTACCATGGTCAAACACTGGCGCGCTAACGCGACTAAAATATGTCCAAAGGTCGAAGTTACGACAACACCGGGCTACCATGGTCAAAACCAAGGCGCTAACACGACTAAATTTGGCCTGGTCGAAGTTATGACGACACCGGGCTACCATGGTCGAAACACCAAGGCGGGCTAACGCGACTAAAATTTGTCCCAAATACGAGTTACGACGACGCTGGTCGACGTGATGTTAAAATAAAATAAAAATAAACTACCAACCTGTGCGCATTCCGCAGATCGACTTACGATGACGCTGGGTTTATCGCGATGTGGAAAAAGTGGATCGATGCTTTAGGCCGCTTCTGCCATTCATTGGGAAAGTTGCCCCCCAACAAATTGCCCTGGTTCGCTGTAAGAGAAAATCCACATTGTGCTCCTACTCCTACATACTAAGACTTAAGCAAACGGTTAGTGCATAACTGTTACGTCAAAATGATAACGCATGAATTTATAGATAATGTAATCGCGAGTAGAAAATGTTATCCCGTAAAAATGTGATGCATGTCAGGTTGATGTGATGCCGCAAATATCGTGATTTTCGCCCCGCACTGACACGCCATGATCGCGAACGCGATATATTGTTCTCACGCAATCGCCTTTAGATCAAGCTCAGAGACTAAAGCTCAAGAAAACGCTAGTGTAATCGCAATGTTACACCCCATAGTTCCAGGGTATGTATGTGAGGACATACGTATGAGAATACGACATTAAGATTGGAAAGGAAGAAAGATTTGATTTTCCGACAGAAAAATTTCCGGATTTTGTAAGGAAAAAGGTTCAGAATGGGAATTGATTCCCGATTTGGTATTCGGACTTCTGGGAATATATTAGAATTATGGAATTTTATTTTCGGATTTGGTCACGTGGGGCCCACGGGGAAAATTTACGGTTTTGTGGGGCCCACGTTGTTTTCGAGATTTTGGCCATTATGGATGTTTTCGAGAGATGAAATATTTTGGACGAGTAGGAGGGCGACATGTGTCACCCCACGTGGGCCATGTCGGGCCGCTTTACGAGATACGTGGCATCGGGTCGAATGGCGACAAGTGGCAAGCCACTTGTCTCAAGTTTTTGTGGAACATATGGATTGTGGGACCCACACACACATGTCCCCAATCTAGACCACACACTTGCTTACATCCTAGCCCTTGATTTCCCTATAAATACCCCCTTGTTGCAAGACTTCTTCAACACTTAGATAATTTCCAAGACTTGAAATACTCCCTCCCCTTTGTTAGTGCTCTCAGATTTGGCTAAGATCTTGACCAAATTGTTGTCCGAAAATCCTTAAACTTTTAAGTGTTCTTCCTTAAGGTGTTAGGAAGATTGTGAACCAAGAGTTAGACAAAATTTCACACCCCTAGCCTTGAAAGCTTGCCTTGGCCGAAACTTGCCAAGTTTGAGCCTAAGGTGTTCTTCACTTTTGAGTCGATCTCAAGAGGAGTTGGTTAGGACCTTCTAAGGGTTGCTTGGAGCGGATTGGAATGTAAGGATTTGGAACTAAACTTGCTAAGGAGCGACTTTAAGTTCTTGGATATTTTTGGGCTTATCGAGGTAAATGATTCGCTTCTTCTATCAGAATCGAGATTACATGTCAGAGTAGGTATAATCGAGTATTTGATACGTAAGGAAGATTGAAAAGAAATGGATCAGACAGATATCATATTGTGGGCAGAATTTTACACGCCCGCTAGGCGTGTAATCCCTTCGAGTTGTTATATTATCAAGGCCTTAAATGTGGTACGTCGTTATTGATATCGTGCCTGAAAAGGTGGAAGTACATAGTTACAGGGAAGTCGCTGAATTTTCCGTAGAATAAGGAACCTTATGCTTAGAAATATTCTACGAAGAGAACTAGAAGTTGATAGATGTGTCAGGGTTATTATAGGTGGATATTCTACGCGCGACATACCGACTTGGCTCATGGATTGCCAAGAGGTATGTGATTCTTCCTATTCTCTCGAGCATGACTATTTGTGAAATATATAGTGCAGACACACGGTGTTAAAGGAGTTTGATTTCCTTTGTGTCCTTGACTTGATTTTAAAGTTAAATGACTTGATACGAAATGTTGTGACTCACGTGAAATGTAAAGGACTCGAATTGTGTTGAAAAGTTGTAAAACCTTTTTCGTTAGTAATGGGTACTTGGTTGTTAAAGAATAAGTCCTATTGGTCTCATAAATGATTATAGTTGTATTTGGTTGGTTTTAAACATAAAGTGTTATAATAGCTTTATGGGAAGTTAGTTATAACGACTTTATGAAAACGAAAGAATGGTTTTATTATTGATTGAAAATGGTAACTTGACATTTTAAAAAGAAGTTATGAGACTTGATTTCCACGCATGGGACTTGATTTAAAAGTAAGGGACTTGAGAATTTGAAGTTATGAAACTTATATTATTTTGAGAAGTGTTTTTGTTTTAAAAGAAGGCATGGTATTGTCTTGATTTGGTTTAAAAAGAAGGCATGGTATTGACTTGATTTGGTTTAAAAAGAAGGCATGGTATTGTCTTGGTTTATTTAAAAAGAAGGTATGAAAATTGTTTTGGTTTACTTAAAATCATAGTTACTCTATTTTGATACTACGGGTGTTAGTATCATGTGACTTTTGTGAAAGAAATGGATCTTTTTAAAAAGTTAAAGTATGTAGTACTTTGGGGTTAAAACCCGGATTTGTTGTCATTAAATGAAAGTCTAAAAAGTATGTCAAAATTGCCTATGCTAGTTGTGATAGCCTTTGTCGCGTGCGGTTGTATTCCTATGCTACCGCTTCTCTGGAGGCCAGATGTTATTATTATTACACGGATACGTCGCACCGACGAGGAATTCCGGCACGCGCTACGATCGTTAAACTCTGTGATATTATTATTATTACATGGACGTTCGCAGACCGATGAGGAATTCGGGCACGTGGCCATGCAACGAAAGTTAAACTCCGTGATATTATTATTATTACATGGACATGTCTCGCACCGGAGGAATTCCGGCACGCGCTACGCAATGGGTTAAACTCCCAGATGTTATTACGCCACGGGCTAGCTCCCACGAAGACACGTACCGAGATGGGATGCCACAGCATATTATATACGATTATTACTCCACGGGCTAGCTCCCACAAGACACGCACCGAGATTTAGCGGATGCCACGGCATGTTATATACGACATTACTCCACGGACTAGCTCCTACGAAGACACGACCGAGATTTAGGATGCCACGCATGTTATATATATATATACAAGTATGTATTATATATGTGTATGCTGACAGTGAGGTAGGATGCCACGGGCGCGTCACATGGTTATATGTTACACCCACTACGGCAGTGACGAGGATTCCACGCGCGAGATATATGTATGTATCAGATACATGGTACGAAAGCGAGGTAGATGCCACGCGCGGCCACATGATTATAATTTATATCATAGATCGCCAAGTGAGGAAGGAATTCCACGCATGATTGATATCATGCGAGACCCATGGTTATATTTGAGTGATGACTGAGGGCGTAAGTCCTCGACTTGACATAATCGCTTATATACGTTGTAATCGTAGTTTGCTTATCATACATGTCTCCTGCTTTATATGTGATCGTTATGATTCATTACAGATTTTCGCCACATACTGTACCGTTGATCGACCTCCTTCGGGGCCGCTCACGCCGCAGTAGAGGTACACCGCTTGCCGATCCTCGCCATGTGGTCACAATTCGCATTTTGGGAAGCTCCGCTTCTCCGAGGCTTATCTTTGCATATAGTCCCGTCATCAGAGGTACTTGTACATCTGTGGTACGGCGGGCCCCGTCCCGCCATAATTGTTATAAAACTCTAGAGGTCTGTAGATCGCACAAGTGTGGTTTGTAAAGGATAAATGTTTGGGGTTTATTTATATATATTTGATGAAAGACGACTTTTTGGTCAGCCTGTTTCTTGTATCACTGTTTATTTTCATGAGTTTTATTTCCGCTAATTTTCTCTCGACGATATCACTGTGGTGCCCTGAGTAAGGCACTAACATGCCCGAGGTCGGTCGTGACAAAAATGGTATCAGAGCGCTTAGTCCTCTGAAAGTGTCTACTGCATCGCATCTAGTAGAGTCTGATTATCTACGTGTTTTGAACCACACCTATAATCGTGAGGTCGCAGGATATTTAGGATTGGTTTCCATTCTTCTCACTCGAGATCGCGCCTCAGAGCCGTGATAAGTTAGACTTCTCCGACGATTCTTACGTACCGCCATGCCTCTACGCAAGGCAACCAGTGGCCTGTATGGCAAGGCACAGAGGAGTCGCGAGCAGAGCACGCAGGGTTACCAGTGGCACATACCCGCCTTTACCGGAGGTAGTACTTCATACGGCGAGTTCGCGACGCCACAAATTTCAAAGCAGAGTTTAGCGCAATGCATCGGGCCATCGAGGCCATGATATCTCGAGCCTCCAGCCCACGACTGTGAGCAGAGGATATGGATTACAAGGAGATAGCCCGCCACTAGCTAGGATCGTGGCAGGTACGAGGACGCACGAGAGTCGGAGGTTCCGGTAGTACCAGTGGTTCACCCTAGATCCGATAGTTTGAGACTTCGGGACTTCTTGAGTTGCAGTCCACCAGAGTTCTATGGGTCGAGAACTGAGGAAGATCCTCAGGAGTTTATTCGACAGCTACTTCGGATCAGTAGAGTAATTAAGGCCTCAGATTCCGAGTTGGTATGTCACGACCCGACCCCGGGCCGCGACTGGTGCCCTACCTGGGCACACTTATACTCATACAACATAATAAACTGCGGAAGATAAATAACACTTTTTTTAAAAAAAAAACTACGGCCAAGCCGATAAGGCTGCCATAGCATAAAAATTACCCGAAAGGGTCTACCCTGTTTAACAATGTAAAAACAACTCTAGCTACCCAAATTTCACATACGAATACATGCACTCTAAGATTTGGACAATGCTATGACGACAAGTGCCCCGCCGCACTTCGATATACATAACCATGACGACAAGCTCCTAATATCGGAGCCATCTCAAATGTCAACCAGATCCTAAGCTCATGATCCACAATCAGGTACCTAAACTCATGACATGAACGCAGCTTCGGGCGGGTCGACAACAGTACCAAATATGGAACTGAAAATATGGTACAAGAAACAAATCATAATCATAAAAAGAATGACAGGGGAAAGTATAAAAAAATGTAAATACCAGATCCTACCGTGTAATTACCATCTCGTGAACTTAATCGTAGCTTATTATCTTTTACCATTTTTACATAAAAGTTATAGTCACATACTTACGTACATGCTTAGGAAAACCGCCAAGTTCATTACCATATAACTTACTTACCTTGCATAACATAATCCGACCTTTACGAGGACGCCATACCGCCCGCCCAACTGGGACGCGATAAAGTCACATAAGTCTGCCCATAGAGGTATATCGCCCGCCCATTTCTCGACGCGATAATGTCATATAGTTCGCCCATAAAGGTATACCGCGCCCATTTCTCGACGCGATAATGTCATATAGTATGCCCATAACGGTATAACGCTCGCCCATTTCTAGACGCGATAATGTCATATAGTCGCCCATAAAGGTATATCGCCCGACCCATTTCTCGGGACGCGATAATGTCATATAGTCGCCCATAAAGGTATATCGCTCGACCCATTTCTCGACGCGATAATGTCATATAGTCGCCCATAAAGGTATAACGCCTACCATTTCTCGACGCGATAATGTAATTATAAAATCCGAATTTAACCCAATGTACTACGACTTACCCTTTAAAATGACTCTTTTCAAATAAAACTTCCAAGATACTAATAACCGTAGTATCAAGTCATATCTACTTTTCAAGACAAGTCACAATACCTTTTAGAAATACATTTATAGGCTTATAAATCAAGTGACTTATTTCTTAAAAACCTTAAGCAATTTGTACCTTTAAAAAAGTTTGCCCTTCTTTATTTCAAATCATTTCTTTTCTTACATTACTGAAGAAAACCATTCTTTAGTCTTCCATAAAGTTGTTATAACCAACTTACCATAAAGCCGTTATAACTCTTTATGTCTTAGACAAATTCATTCCTTTTATAACCAAGAGACTTATACTTTCAAATCAAATCACATAGCTTTCAAAATACTTCAAGTCTCTTAACTTTGAAATCAAGCTTTAACTTTTAGAAATCAAGTCTCTTATCTTTAAATTGGCAATAAATCAATACTTTCCAAATCAAGTATTCTATACTTTTAAATCAATTCATTTCTTCCTTTAAGAATCAAGTCCCATAACTTGAAAAATAAAGTCCCTTAACCCTTTAAAAATTTGATGTTCATAGTCTTAAAACTTCATAACCTAAAAACAAGAACAATGTTATGGAGAGATGGATTTAACCCGCGACGAAATTCTTATAAATTAAGTAACATATACTTTTGTAAGGCCAGAATAACTTATACTTATTTATAATGATCTTAATCGAGTAGCCATGATCTAGAAAATGTAATACAATTTTGTCTTATCTTAGCTTCTATGCAGATGGAGAATTCTACTCATTTTAACTTAATTGATTGTCATTACATTTTCCTTTATTAACGCCGCAAAGGGCTTGTTCGATTCTTATTCTCATTTGTGCAGAATCTCAGCCAAGTCAACTTGACTCCAAATACCTCATAACGACTCTTACCAACATCCCCCATAAGACTTGGTAAGAACTTATGATAACTTAGACATAACCTTTACGTAGAGTAAATCAACATACGTGCCTCTTAACTTCTAAGAGTAGAAGGAATCATGAAATAGTACTACATGTATATTCCATACATAGAATCATGTCAAAAGAAGGAAGAGGTTCACATACCTCGCGACGATTATCGACAAATAGCAAAATGCTCCAAAGATTTCAACCTTGATAGCTATTCCATCCTTCAAGTAGAATACGCTATACTTAGTACTTCAACCTATAATGGCCATAATACGCCCATTAACCTTTAGCTTCGAACGAGAATATTCTAAGTGCAAAGTCACTAAATTCTACTGAAAATCTGACAAAGACTTCCTTTGTTTCTACATACTTTGCCACCTTTTCAAGGCCGAATTCAATAACCAAACACGCCACATTTAAGGCCCAACAATTCAGCTAACCAAAGGGGATTACACGCCTTAACAGGACGTGTAAAATTCTGCCCCAAAACCATACCAAAACAGCCCCTAAAACAGTCCATAATTACTATAACGAGGGTGGAATGTGAGGCCTTTCAACGCCTTTCCACACCCTTATTCCTTCGGGGTTTTCATTAGCAATCTACTACATTAAACATGAAATATAGAGGCTGATTTTACAGCATACAACACGTCTAAATCAGTCCCTAAAAACTGCACGACAATATCCAACAGTTTTATAGATTCTACGGCAACAACTAAAATCCGATAACTCTTTCCTTAATCATTTTTATTCCAATTCGAGTTCCAAAACATCTACATAAGTTATAAAAACTTATTAACAACAATATTAATCCATTATAACATGCAATAGTTGAAGATAACAACGACAATAACCAACGAATTCCATTTACACCAAATCTGTCCCAAATCGGTTTTAGCCCAAAAAATGGCTCAAACGCTTTTTATTCTTCATTCTTTTTAACACAAGTTCATCCATACATTATAACAATAAGTAATATCCAATTACTTTAAAAGAAGAAGGACTTTACCTCATTTTTTGCCCAAATACTCCCAAAACAGTCCGGTCTTTATTGGTCCAGCTGCTTTCGCCTCCACTTCTTCAAGTTCCAATCACATATATGTATCCCCTACAACCTTAGGATCAACTTCTCTTCACGTTTCGCCTAAAAATTCGACGGAAAACCCCTAGGGTTTCATTCTATTTTCGCCCAACCTAGATTTAGGTTAAGGTGCTTAATCTTGGAAAGAAAATACTTTGATCTTGATCTTGTCTTCGATACGGGATTTCTGAATTGCTCTAGGTTTTTGGAGAGACGAGGGTTTGTATGGATGAATATCTTTTGTTCTAAGTCTTCAAGACTTATCTATATAAAGGTGTGGAGTCTTCACAAGACAAGGGGAGGGCACTTGCTAACCTCCTATCGCCAAGTATTTCTTCACAAAATATTTCATCCACACTTAGTTATTTTTCATCCCATTTCATGGACATGTAACATAGTATACCAAGACTTAATAAATCCACTAAGTCCATAATTCTAATGAAAATAATTCCATTACTAGAATTAATTCTTGTCATCACATTAAACTCAAAATTTTCCGTATAAGGAAATGTAAAAATCCTTTCCTTTCGACATTCCAATCTTAATTTATAATCATGTTCTTGAATTACTGGGTGTAACATTCTTCCCCTTAGAAACATTCGCCCCGAATGTTCTTTCTGAGTCCAATCTAATTAGATAGCGACATAGTCTCCTTTACTACACCCTTCATACAACATACGCCACCCATGGCCACATAACAATACTTATGCTAAGACGTCAACTCGCACTCACGGCCAACTAGTCCATACTCATAATGACCTCAAAGTCCGGCCATAATCATCTCTACTAGGTCTACAAGGGTCCGACGATCAGATCATCACCGGCAAATCTCATATACCCGCCACTACCACCCAAACACTCACGTGTAGTTACTCAAATGTTCTTATGGATTCGTGCTCTATTCCTTTACACTGTTGTTATCTTTCATCGGGTCGCATTTCTTCCGCATTTCCAACTCATACTAGCATACATACATAACTTCCATACCGATTCGCCTCTAATCTGGAGTCACTTTAAACAACATAAGGCCATTTCCGACTTCACGACTGAAACTGGTGGAACGCGCCCACTAACCCAGAAACAATTAACTAGACTGGGCCTTGCACCCAGGACCCTATCACGAGCGTAACTACTACCAACCGATCCCATTCCATTTCAAACTACGAGGCGACCCGCAATGTGTACTCACCCCACCCGCCGCCGACTTAACTCTTACCCTTAGTCCAATAAAATCTTATCGCTCGAGAAGGCCTTATATATACCTAAGGTCTCAAGGTTATCAATATTCTTAGGCTCGCACTCCATGCTCCAAGCCTACCTTATCACCCTCAGAACGGGTACAAAAACTTCTCATAATACCATAATCGTGTCGCCTTGATCACAACAACCATTACTTACTCTATACCTGACCTCATCCGCATAATTCTCTTAAGCCTACCACGAGCTTAATATATTAACACGGTATTCCATTAAGTTCTTAACATGACTTCTATGGGTTCACCGCCTCATCGCATACTTCATCCTTTCCCAATTATCCCAAAATAAAACATAAGACCTTGGCGAGAATTCATTAACTGCTCCATACCTTCCAGATCTAGTTAGTCTTTACCAACTCGGTAATCTAAAATCATTCTAGGCAACACGCTGCTCAATTCTCATACATAATTCCGTATAGATGTATGTCACAATACCAACTATACTATAATCATTACCAACCCGATACGCAATCCACATAGTCCTTCCCGGTCATCACGCTTTCTCAGAATGCAATCAACATAACTCGTTAGGGAGAGACGACCCTAACAACACAGCTCTATCGCACGATCTCAGAGTGAGAAGAATGGAAACCAATCCTAAATGTCCTGCAACCTCTTGATTATAGATGTGGTGCACAACACACCGATAATCAAGACTCTTCTAGACACGGTCTGTAGACACTTTCCGAGGACTAATCGCTTCGATATCACTTTTTGTCACGACCACTCTGCCGCGATCAGGTGCCCTACCTGGGCACCCTTATACTCATACAACATAATAAACTGCGGAAGATAAATAACACTTTTTTTTTTTTTTTAAAACTAAGGCCAAGCCGATAAGGCTGCCATAGCATAAAAATTACCTGAAAGGGTCTACCCTGTTTAACAATGTAAAAACAACTCTAGCTACCCAAATTCTACGATGAATACAGATTCTAAGATTTGGACAAATGCTATGACGGACAAGGCCCCATTGCACTTCAATATACATAACCATGACGACAAGCTCCTAACATCGGAGCCATCTCAAATGCCAACTGTATCCTAAGCTCATGATCCACAATCAGGTACCTAAACTCGCGACATTTAACGCAGCTTCGGCGGGGGCCGCATAACAAGTACCAAATATGGAACGGAAAATACGGTACAAGAAACAAATCATAACCGCATAAAAGAATGACAGGGCAAGTATAAAAAGTAAATACCGATCCTACCGTGTCATTACCATCTCGTGAACTTAATCGCACTTTATTATCTTTTCCCATTTTTACATAAAAGTTATAGTCACATTCTTACGCATGCTTAGGAAAACCGCCAAGTTCATTACCATATAACTTACTTACCTTGCATAACATAATCCGCCCTTTACGAGGACGCCATACCGCCTACCAACTGGACGCGATAAAGTCACATAAGTTCGCCCATAGAGGTATATCGCCCGCCCATTTCTCGATGCGATAATGTCATATAGTCCGCCCATAAAGGTATATCGCCCGCCCATTTCTCGGGACGCGATAATGTCATATAGTATGCCCATAAAGGTATACCGCTCGCCCATTTCGACGCGATAATGTCATATAGTCCATAAAGGTATATCGCCGCCCATTTCGACGCGATAATGTCATATAGTTCGCCCATAAAGGTATATCGCTCGCCCATTTCTCGACGCGATAATGTCATATAGTCCGCCCATAAAGGTATACCGCCCACCCATTTCGGGACGCGATAATGTAATTATAAAATCCGAATTTAACCCAATGTACTACGCACTTACCCTTTAAAATGACTCTTTTTCAAATAAAACTTCCAAGATACAAATAACCGTAGTATCAAGTCATATCTACTTTTCAAGACAAGTCACAATACCTTTTAGAAATACATTTATAGGCTTCTAAATCAAGTGACTTCTTTCTTAAAAACCTTAAGCAATTGGTACCTTTAAAACAATTTGCCCTTCTTTATTTCAAATCATTTATTTGCTTACATTACTGAAGAAAACCATTCTTTTAGTCTTCCATAAAGTTGTTATAACCAACTTCCCATAAAGCCGTTATAACTCTTTATGTCTTAGACAAATTCATTCCTTTTATAACCAAGAGACTTATACATTCAAATCAAATCACATAGCTTTCAAAATACTTCAAGTCTCTTAACTTTTGAAATCAAGCTTCTTTAACTTTTAGAAATCAAGTCTCTTATCTTTAAAATGGCAAGAAATCAATTCTTTCCAAATCAAATATTCTATACTTTTAAATCAATTCATTTCTTCCTTTAAGAATCAAGTCCCATAACTTGAAAAATAAAGTCCCTTAACCCTTTAAAAATTTGATGTTTATAGTCTTAAAACTTCATACGTAAATTCTTATAAATTAAGTAACATATACTTTTGTGCGTTGTGAATAAGTTATACTTATTTATAACGATCTTAATCGAGTAGCCATGATCTAGAAAATGTAATACAATTTTGTCTTATCTTAGCTTCTATGCAGATGGAGAATTCTACTCATTTTAACTTAATTGATTGTCATTACATTTTCCTTTATTAACGCCGCAGGGCTTGTTCGATTCTTATTCTCGCTTGTGCCAGAACTTAGCCAAGTCAACTTGCTCCAAATACCTCCTAACGACTCTTACCAACATCCCCATAAGACTTGGTAAGAACTTAGATAACTTGTAGATAACCTTTACGTAGAGTAAATCAACATACATACCTCTTAACTTCTAAGAGTAGAAGGAATCATGAAATAGTACTACATGTATATTCCATACATAGAATCATTTTAAAAGAAGGAAGAGGTTCACATACCTCATGACGATTATCGACAAATAGCAAAATGCTCCAAAGATTTCAACCTTGATAGCTATTCCATCCTTCAAGTAGAATACGCTATACTTAGTACTTCAACCTATAATGGCCAGAATACGTCCATTAAACTTTAGCTTCGAACGTAGAATATTCTAAGTGCAAAGTCACTAAATTCTACTAAAATCTGACAAAGACTTCCTTTGTTTCTACATACTTTGCCACCTTTTCAAGGCCGAATTCAATAACCAAACACGCCACATTTAAGGCCCAACAATTCAGCTAACTAAAGGGGGATTACACGCCTTAACAGACGTGTAAAATTCTGCCCCAAAACCATACCAAAACAGCCCCTAAAACAGTCCATAATTACTATAACGAGGTGGAATGCGAGGCCTTTCAACGCCTTTCCACACCCTTATTCCTTCTGGGTTTTCATTAGCAATCTACTACATTAAACATGAAATATAGGGGCTGATTTTCCAGCATACAACACGCCTAAAGCAGTCCCTAAAACTGCACGACAATATCCAACAGCTTTATAGATTCTACTAAGAACAACTAAAATCCGATAACTCTTTCCTTAATCCTTTTATTCCAATTCGAGTTCCAAAACATCTACATAAGTTATAACAATTTATTAACAACAATATTAATCCATTATAACATGCAATAGGTGAAGATAACAACCATAATAGCCAACTAATTTCATTTACACCAAATCTGTCCCAAATCGGTTTTAGCCCAAAAATGGCTCAAACGCTTTTATTCTTCATTCTTTTTAACACAAGTTCATCCATACATTATAACAATAAGTAATATCCAATTACTTTAAAAGAAGAAGGACTTTACCTCATTTTTTGCCCAAAACGCCCCAAAACAGTCCGGTCTTTATTGGTCCGCTAGCTGCTTTCGCCCACTTCTTCAAGTTCCAATCACATATATGTATCCCCTACAACCTTAGGATCAACTTCTCTTCACGTTTCGCTTCAAAAGTCGCACGGAAAACCCCTAGGGTTTCATTCTATTTTTGGCCCAACCTAGATTTAGGGGTTACGGTGCTTAATCTTGAAAAGAAAATACTTTGATCTTGATCTTGTCTTTGGATACGGGGATTTCGAATTGCTCTAGGTTTTTGGAGAGATGAGGGTTTGTATGGATGAATATCTTTTGTTCTAAGTCTTCAAGACTTATCTATATAAAGGTGTGTGGAGTCTTCACAAGACAAGCTGGGAGGGCACTTGCTAACCTCCTATCGCCAAGTATTTCTTCACAAAATATTTCATCCACACTTAGTTATTTTTCATCCCATTTCGATGGACATGTAACATAGTATACCAAGACTTAATAAATCCACTAAGTCCATAATTCTAATGAAAATAATTCCATTACTAGAATTAATTCTTGTCATCACATTAAACTCGAAAATTTTCCGTATAAGGAAATGTAAAAATCCTTTCCTTTCGACATTCCAATCTTAATTCTATAATCATGTTCTTGAATTACGGGGTGTAACATGGTAGTATCGGTCGATCGCCGCGTGATACCGCAATGATCGGTTTGATTCACGGAACCGCCCCGGAGAGCATGCGCTCACCGGTTTGGACGAAGTTCTCGCGAGTATTTCTTACACACTTCGCCCTCGCGCACGGCGAGAGCTCGCAGATAGATTTATGATGTCGAGGCGTAACGGGCGCATTCGGGAGTACAATGTAGAGTTTGACTCGTTGGCTCGGTATGTCCCCGCTTTAGTGGCAGACATGGAGGATATAGTGCACCGATATGTCATAGGACTTGACGATTATTTAGCAGATGGGTGCACGCGGTAGCTTCTTCACCGCACGACATTGCCCGCACGCAGCTATGCGCAGCAGATCGGGAACGAGAGGTCGGCTGCACGACCAAGATCGCCAGAAGAGGTCAGACAGCAGGTCCTTTGGTAACTTTCAAGGCGCAAATTTCGCCAGCAGATCGATACGCACTTCACCGGCATGCAGTGCTCCTCCACGGCCTTCGTGACGCTCGATGTTCAGAACCAGTCGTGGCTCCGTGACTTCGTGTTTCCAGGAAGGAGGGGTGTTAGTCGACGGCCACCTCTACTCGGTGTGGTCGACGTGGTAGACCCCATCTCGCGAGTGTCGCACTATTTCGACAAATTTTGTTATGCTTACGCCAGGCCATTTGGCGAGATCAGACGACCGTAAGGGCACCGTGGGTTAGCACGCCATCGGATCGGGCCATGGGTTCTTCGCCAATAACTAGGCAGACGATCATACACGGCAGCGGCAGCAGGTCGCGTGAAGTTCCCGCTTTAGGGCCTCGAACCACCTATTTGATTTCAGGTATATCTTTAACCCTTTAGAGACTAGTATGTGTTGTTATGGTGATTACATGTTAAGTGCTATGTACGGGTAGTTTTGTGTAAATTGTGTTTAAAACACCTGGTTAGAGGGAAAGGTAGGTTTGGGTGCATGGAGATTGTGAGCCTTAGAATTTTGATAACCGTGGGAACCTTAGATACAAGGTTGTCCTGAGTAAAAGATTTTACGGTTGATATTGGTCGGGCACGCTTTACGCGCGGAGTATTTTGTGTAATAAGTCCATGTTGGTGTGATACGGCGTGAGTAGTTAGGCTAAGAAGCACTTTGGCTTTCAGCGACTTGAATAGTAAGATTGTTCCGACCGAACAACAATTGGGCGCGAACGGTCGGGTTGAGGCCGATCGCGGTCAACCCACGCCCTAATAAGGTGGGGTCGTGATGAGGTGGTCCCGCTAGTGATAGGGTCACGAGGTGCTATGCCCAAGTTTAGGTAATCATCGACGAAGTTCAGAGACGCGCTCGACCGTGAAATGGTCTAAGGCCGAATGGCCTTAAAGGAAATCGCCAGTAATGACCAAGTTGGTGGTAGTTGTTACACCCCGTAATTCCAGGACTTGAATAAGAGAATAGACGGAAGATCTCAGGACTTAAAAATTGAACGAAAGAAGGAAATTGCTTTCCTAAGGAAAAATCTTCCGAACCTCGGGAAGGAAAGTTGTTCGTTAACGAGAATCGGGTTCTCGAGTTGTTATTTGAGACATTTAGAATTTATCTAACTACTAAGTTTATTTAAAGAATTGGATACGCGTGGCCCACCCGAGAAATTTTACGCTTTGGTAGGCCCACGAGGTTTCCGATATTTTGACCAATTATGGAAATTTCGGAAATGAAACATTATGGACGAACGGGAGTGACACGTGTCACACTCCCACAATCGGGCTTGGACGAAATGGGCAAGATTGGGACAAGTCTTGAAAGGCCAAGGTACGACATTATCGACCAAGTCAACGAGCCCACATAGCTTGATATTTTAAATGAATTCATCCAAACCACACAAATGTTCTAATCTGCACTTGAATGTAGTTTATATGTACACTAGTAGTGCAAGACTTTGTCATTCTCAACACTTAGAAAAAATTGAATCTTGTTCTTGTTCCTTTAGGAAGCTCACAGAACGAGCCCTCTTCCAAGAGATATTTTTTCAATTTTTGTCCAATAAGCCCCATACTTTAAACCAAGGTTCCTAAGAGTATTGCAAGGGTATCTCAATAGAAAGATACCGGAAAAGTGACGTTTTTGTATTAGTCGCAAGGCGGAAACTTAAGGAGTTCTTCAACTTTGAAGTCGAACTTAAGAAGAGTTCTTCATAAGCTTCTGGTTGCTTGAGTGGATTGAACGCCAAAGATGAGCTAAAGTTTCTAAGGATCGACTTGTAATCTTGGATCGATTTGGGCTTAACGAGGTATAATCTTCGCCTTACTTTTGTAATCAAGATTCCATGTTATTATAAGTTAGAAATGATCACGTGATACGTGTTATGAAGATCGATGTTGTTATGGAAATTTGGAAGCTCAACCAAAATGACATGCTGAGTCATTTGAAATTGAATTACAATTTGTTCGTTAACTAGAATCGCCGACGTTATCTACTAAGATTATAGTTGTTATAATCAATCGCGCTTTATAACATGTTATACTAAACAACTCGATTGAATAGAAATTGGAAAAGAATCGTATTGTCATTCCTAATCACGAACGGACATTGTATTTTTGGACTAGTTTAATGACAATCATGCGTAAATTTTACGCCTTGATTAAGCCGTAATCCCCATTGTTAACTACTTTGTCGAGCCTTAAATGCGGCGTGTTTGGTTATTGAATTCGCCTGAAAAAGGTGACAAAGTATGTAGAAACAAAAGAAGTGTTGTCCGATTTTCCGTAGAATCTAGTGACTTTGCACTTAGAATATTCTACGCCAGTTAGAAGTTAATAAACGACATGGTCATTATAGGTTGACATACTACGCACGCATATCGACTCGCGTTGGATTGAGCCGAAGAGGTATGCGGAACTTTCTTATCTCTTGAGCATGAATAAGTTGTAAATGTATAGTACGGTAGACGTACAAGATTTTGACAATCTAGTCCATTTGATATCCTTGGCCTATTTCAAGAATTTCCAAGTTGGTTGAGTTAGAGAATTAACTCACTTGTTTAAATATTAAGGATATCTTGGTTTTCAAAAGTTAAGAGACTTTAAGTATGTTGAAAGTATTTTTGATACTTGTTTTGTTGGAAAGTTTAAGCCTCTTGGTTATAAAGAAGAATGTAAGTTTCTAAGGTATAAAACTAGTATAACGGTTTTATGGGAAGTTGGTTATAATAGCTTTATGGAAGGTTAAAAAGAGCGATTTACTCTAAGTAATTTAAGTATGATAAATGACTTGAAATAATGAAAGGCAAATTGATTTAAAGGCATCAATTGCTTAAAGTTTTAAAAGAAAGAAGTCACTTGATTTAGAAGCCTATAATTGTATTTCTAAAAGGCATTGTGACTTGTCTAAAAAGTAGTTATGACTGATACTACTGCTATTAGTATCTTGGAAGTTTTGTATGAAAGAGTCATTTTTAAAAGAGTGTAAGACGAGCACTTGGGTTAGATTCCTAATTTTTTGTAATGACATGTTAGTGCCTTAAGTAAGCTAAAATGAGAGGTACATATATAAGACTAATAAGAAGTTGTGGATTTCTTAACTTGTTTACGTTATGATTGATGTTCAGAAGGCTTATGTTATGATGGTGCCAGAGTGCTTATGTTATGATGATAGCCTGCGCTAGTGATATATCAGGCATTATGGGGTCATTCCCCGGGTTTGTGGCATTTGCATATTCCGTGGATTTGCTACCCATGATGCGAGGAATACCCCATGCGGGTCCGAAAGGGCTTATGCGGGTGAAATAGTCTCATGCGGGGCGGACCATTCCTAGGCGAGGAATACCTCATGCGGGTTTACACGACCTATGCGGGTGAAATAGTCCCACGCGAGGCGGATGACCTCACGCGTTCCACAGACCTACATGGGTGAAATAGTCCCACGAGTAGGATTGCTTAACGATACTACGCGATGGACCGCTTTGATCACGAGCCTCCTATTTTTACGCAATAAAGTTTATACTCTTGATTACTCTCATTGTTAGTAAGGCACAGCATCGTTAATCGAAAGTTATCATACCGCCTCGCTTTATTATAGACTTATGATTTCATTACAAGCATTTCGGCCACATATTTGGTACACGTTGTACTAACCTCCTTGGGCCGCGCTCATACCGCAGTAGAGTATGCAGGTCACGATCCTCACTCTAGGATCACTGCTCACCGTTGGGAAAATCCATTACTCCGAGGCTTATCCTCGGTACGGCTCGGTTGTTGTACATTCAGAGGTATGGCGTGGCCCCGTCCCATCACGCTTGTTATCATAGAGGTCCTGTAGTCACATTTGTGGATTGGGTCAAAGAAAAAGAAGATGTTTATCGCTTTATTATGTATATTTTACTAAGATGACCTTATCTGGCTAGCCCGTTGTTATTTTATGTCTAATCATTTTATAAATTGTGTATGTTCTACCGCTATTCTCTCGATGATATCGAAAGCGGTGCCTGTAGGGCACCACCGCGCCCGGCCGGCCGTGACAAAAGTGGTATCGAGCGCTTAGTCCTCGAAAGTGTCTACGCATCGTGTCTAGGTAGTCTTGATTATCGCTGTTGGCACCACATCTATAATCGTGAGGTCGCAGGACATTTAGGATTGATTTCATTCTTCTCACCGAGATCGCGCGAGAGCCGCATTTGCTAAGGTCGCCTTTCCCAACAAGTTATGTTGTTTGCAGCCACGAGAAAGGCAAAGAGCGACCAGAAACATTACGGATCATGATCCGTGATGGTATCGCTTGTAGTATAGTTGGTATCGTGACATACAACTATACGGATTTACGATGAGGTCGACGCTGTCGCTTTAGAAAGATTTTAGATTACCAGAATTGGTAAGTGACTAAATAAATACCGGTAGGTATGAAACAATTTAATGAATTCTCATCAAGGTTTTACGACTAATTTGAGATAATTAGAGAAGATGAGCCGTTCGAGAAGGAAATGGACTCTTAAGAAGTTTAATTAATGGACTTAATGGAAGACTATGTTAGTAACTTAAGCCACGAGTATGCTTATGGAATGGTACGGATGAGACCCGTGATAGAGTAAGTATGGTCATTGTGGTCAAGCATAATACGATTATGGTATTACGAGAAGTTTTGTACCGCTACGTGGCCGATAAGGTAGGCGTGGAGCATGGAAATCGCGAGCCCAAGAATGTGATAACCACCGAGTCCTTAGGTATATAAGCGCCTTCTGCAGTAAAAGTTAAGTCGCACCAAGGGTAAGAGTTATATACGACGCCGAGTCGCCGAGGACCTATTAAGGGTCGCCCATAGCTTGAAATGGTACGGGATTAATCGCAGAGTCCCGCCACGCGTGGTCACGAGTGCGCAAGACCCAAGTCTAGTTAATCATTTTACGTTCGTGGACGATTCCACCGAACTGAGCGTGAGAGCCGAAATGGCCTTATGTTGTTTAGAATAGTAACTCCAAAGATCGGAGGCCCAATCGCATGAAGGCTATGCACGACGCTAGAATAAGTTTGAAGCACGGAAGAGTACGACCAGAAGAAAGAGAGCAACCAAGTGTAAAGAAACGGAGCCCGAATCCACGAGACCTTTCGCGGTGACTACACCCAGTTGTCAGCGGTAGCCGAGCGGTAGATAATAATTACCAGAACGATACATCTGGCTGACCTCAGCAGACTCCAGCGCAGCCGTTATGACGTAAGTCGAGGTCATTACGAGTACGACTAGTCGGCCTCTTGTTATGCCAACGCTGATCGCAGAGAGATCGCTCGATTCCGCTCGTGTCGATTATCCAAAGGTAAAGGAAGAGAAGTGGTAGTAACCAAGAATTATCCTTCCTTCTTTAGCATCATTGTTTTTAATAAGTCCGCGTGACTTGTTCATTCGAGGTAAATCGACGCAGAAGTAAGTAATAATTGAATTTGAAGGAATTTATGTTATGCCCTCGAGGTACTTGGAGTTGGTTCGTGTGGCGGTCGTGGCCACGACCTACCTGATAATTTCAGGAAAATGTGCAAGGCAAGAATAAAATAAGTACGAGTGTCGCTTACGAAAGTCGAGGACATCTTTGGTAGGTTTTGAAAATCTACATGACTTTAAGGCGCGCGTGATGATTAGATATTTATCGGGCCGCGAGGACCTCGTGATTAGGGTCGTGACTCCAAGGAAAGTTTAAGAAAGGAGATAAGTTTTCTCCCCACATAAAAGGATAGTTTTACGACATGGGTCATGTGTACCCATGCTGTTAGACGGGATATAAGATCGTAAGGTCTTCAGATCGCCACGCCATAGGCTACAGTAGATAACCGTGGGAAAAGTGTCGTGACGGGTAATTAAGAACGACGACGAGTTGGTCGAGGAAATATCGAAAGATATCAACGCAGTTGTACGCTGCATGAAACCGCACGATTAATGATCAAGATAGAAATACTTTGCTAATAATAAGATAAGGTAAGGTTATGACCTAATGATTAAAGAGAATACGACTATGGTTATGTAAGTTACACGAGATATGATTACCCTGCACTAGTGTAAAGACCATTAGTAAACAATGAGAAGTAAGAACACTTCTAGAAATGTGGTAACACTGCTATTATCTCTACGAGCCGAGAGAATAATAGATCGCTACTTGACTAGATCGGAAGTATCCCCAAATTGTGATCGGCGAAGTCTTAGCCACGATGCAAGCAAGGGAATCAAATCTAAGTATAGTGACCAAGTTTGGTTGCAACAAAGAAAGGGAAACAGAACCATAATCGAGATTAAGGTGCCAATATTTCGCAAGAATGAGAAAGGTTTCAGCTATCGGAAGATAAGTCGACCACGACTACAATTCTAACCCCTCCGAAAGACTAGAGGGTTAGGTTATTATGATAACACGCTTGGTGTCATTAGGTCAGCCGACGCAACACGATAAGGTTAGAGCCTATGTTTTCCTGCAGCTAGGAAGCATGAAAGGAAATTACGCCACTCACAATTTAGAGTCATGGCATGAAATTATGCCTTGAAGATTCGGAGGCACGACGATATGTAGATTTCATGTGAATATTTGCGCAGACCACAAGAGCCTCCTAGATATCTTCTGACAGAGGCACTTAATTCATGCGACAGACGATGGTTAGGTTTACTCAAGGATTGCGTTATCGATATCCTATACTCCGGGAAAGCAAGACGCCATGTATACTCTTAGTCGCGATCTACGGGTAGTCCGTCGACGGAAAGCCGATGTATGGACGCGTCCGCGAGATTCTTCGCCATCGAGCCTGTGGTTCGATTATTTGTTTCAAGGTTAACGGTTTAGATCCGAGAGGTTGCCAGTCTTCCGTCGCTGGCGAGGTAAATAGGCGGCAATACGAGGACCTAGTTATGATACGATATCGAGATACGGCCTCCGAGAAGAGAAGAACTCGCTTGAGTAGCACCGACGGGTGCTGTGATACGAGGATGTATCGGTGTACCCTGCCGCAGAATAGTCAGTGTTTTACGAGGCACGCAATACTTATTTCTAATTGTTCTGGTCGACTAAGTCGTGTCGTGACCTCGATGTATGTACGGGTAAGATGACCGTAAAAGGGACATAGCGAGTTTATCGCTAGTGTCCGAATTAGTAGCAGCAAGGTTGGAAACCGTAAGCCCGTGGGCTATTATGCATTTAGATACCGACTTAGATACGGGAAGTGATTAGCGTGGATCTTGTTACAGGTGGCATCGCACTCGAGGAAGCGCGACTCGGAGGTCATGGTAAATAGTGGCAAAACCAGCCGTGTTCTTCCTGTTAGACCACTTGCTCTACCGAGGTTCATGCTAGCTTTTATAGCATTGGGATCGCGAGACCGCACGGGTTCCTACCTTTATGATGTCGCATGACGAGCTCGACACGATAACATCCGGAGGTTTTTCGTATGGGTTTTAGGGACACAGTGAGTCTCTGTTGCATTACACCTCGCATCGACGGACACGCAGAGCGCCCCATCCAGAACTCGGCGATAGGTCATGCCCGTGTTCTTGATTTTAGAAATAGCCGGAGGGTTAATTGCCTTTGTTGAGTTACGACGATAACGTATACCCTTCCAAGATTCAGATGGCCCCGCATGAGGCCTTGTATGTAAGAAAGTGTAGATCACGGCCGATGGTTCGACATAGGCGAGGTTCGCTTATTTGGTCCGCACTTGATTCAATTCATGGATAAGGCTAAGCTTATCCAGAAAGATTATTAGTAAGCTCGCAGTCGCAGGCTTTATGCGCAGATAACCGACGCCGACACACGGGGTTCAAATTTGACATTTTGTACGAGTATCATATGTGGACACGGTGGCATTATTGGTACGTAGGGTCAGAAGGAGACTATGTCGCTATCTTTAAGTTTAACTCCCAAAAGAACATTCGGGGACGAATGTTTCTAAGGGGGGAAGAATATTACATCCCGTAATTCCAGGACTTGAATAAGAGAATATACGGAAGATATCAGGACTTAAAAATTGAACGAAAGAAGGAAATTGCTTTCCTAAGGAAAATCTTCCAACCCTGGAAGGAAAGTTGTTCGTTAATGAGAATTGGGTTCTTGAGTTGTTATTTGAGACATTTAGAATTTATCGGAACTACGAAAGTTTATTTATAGAATTGGATACGTGTGGCCCACCCTAGAAATTTTACGTTTTTGTGGGGCCCACGAGGTTTCCGATATTTTGACCAATTATGGAAATTTCGGGAAATGAAACATTATGGACGAATGAGGTGACACGGTCACCCCCCACAATTGAGCTTGGACGAAAATGGGCAAGATTGGGCCAAGTCTTGAAAGGCCAAGGCATGACATTATTGACCAAGTCAATGAGCCCACATAGCTTGATATTTTAAATGAATTCATCCAAACTACACAAATGTTCTAATCTAGACCCTTGAATGTAGTTTATATGTACACTAGTAGTGCAAGACTTTGTCATTCTCAACACTTAGAAAAAAATTGAATCTTGTTCTTGTTCCTTTAGGAAGCTCACGGCAATGAGCCCTCTTCCAAGAGATATTTTTTCAATTTTTGTCCAATAAGCCCCATACTTTAAACCAAGGTTCCTAAGAGTATTGCAAGGGTATCTCAATAGAAAGATACCGGAAAAGTGACGTTTTTGTATTAGTCGCAAGGCGGAAACTTAAGGAGTTCTTCAACTTTGAAGTTGGAACTTGAAGAAGAGTTCTTCATAAGCTTCTAAGGGTTGCTTGGAGTGGATTGGAACGTCAAAAAGAGGAGCTAAAGTTTCTAAGGATCGACTTGTAATCTTGGATCATATTTGAGCTTAATGAGGTATAATCTTCGTCTTACTTTTGTAATTGAAGATTCCATGTTATTATAAGTTAGAAATGATCATGTGATATGTGTTATGAAGATCGATGTTGTTATGGAAATTTGAAGCTCAACCAAAATGACATGCTGAGTCATTTGAAATTGAATTACAATTTGGTCGTTAACTGTAATCGCCGCACGTTATCTACTTCAAGATTATAGTTGTTATAATCAATCGCGCTTTATAACATGTTATACTAAACAACTTGATTGAATAGAAATTGAAAAGAATCGTATTGTCGCCCCTAATCGCGAACGTACATTGTATTTTTGGACTAGTTTAATGTCAATTGTGGGGCGGAATTTTACACGTCTTGATTAAGCGTGTAATCCCTAATTGAAAGTATTTTTGATACTTGTTTTGTTGGAAAGTTTAAGCCTCTTGGTTATAAAGAAGAATGTAAGTTTTAATGTATAAAGCTAGTATAACTACTTTATGGAAAGTTGGTTATAATAGCTTTATGGAAGGTTAAAAAGAGCGATTTACTCTAAGTAATTTAAGTATGATAAATGACTTGAAATAATGAAAGGCAAATTGATTTAAAGGCATCAATTGCTTAAAGTTTTAAAAGAAAGAAGTCACTTGATTTAGAAGCCTATAATTGTATTTCTAAAAGGTATCGGACTTGTCTAAAAATGTAGTTATGACTCGATACTACTGCTATTAGTATCTCGGAAGTTTTGTATGAAAAGAGTCATTTTTAAAAGAGTAAAGACGTAGCACTGGGGTTAGATTCCTGATTTTTTTGTAATGACACGTTAGGCCTTAAGTAAGCTAAAATGAGAGTGTATATATATAAAACTAATAAGAAGTTGTGGATTTCTTAACTTACTTACGCATGCATTGATGCCAAGAAGGCTTATGTTATGTATGGTGCCGTAGTGCTTATGTTATGTATGATAGACATCGTGCTAGTGATATATCAGGCATTACGGTCATTCTCTGCTTGTGGCATTTGCATATTCCGTGATTTGCTACCCACGATGCGCAGGAATACCTCACGCGGTCCGAAAGGGCTTACGCGGGTGAAATAGTCCCACGCGGGCGGACTACCACGCGAGGAATACCTACGCGGTTTACACGACCTATGCGGGTGAAATAGTCCCACGCGGCGCGATGACTCACGCGTCCACAGGACCTACGCGGTGAAATAGTCCTGCGAGTAGGATTGCTTAATGATACTACGCGCGGCGGACCTCGCTTTTGATCACGAGCCTCCTATTTTTATGCAATAAAGTTTATACTTTGATTACTCTCATCGTTAGTAAGTTGTAGCATCGTTAATCGAGTTATCATACATGTCTCCGCTTTATTATAGACTTATGATTTCATTACAAGATTTCGCCATATTTGGTACACGCCAGACTCTCCTTCGGGCCGCTCACGCCGCAGTAGAGTATGCAGTCACGATCCTCACTCTTAGGATCACTGCTCACCGTTGGGAAACTCCATTACTCCGAGGCTTATCCTCGTATGGCCATTGCTGTACATTCGTGGTACGAAGGGCTCATCCACACGCTTGTTATTCTGAGGTCCAGAGTCACATTTGTGGATTGGGTTGTAAAGAAAAAAAATGTATTATTTTATTATGTATATTTTACTAAGGTGGCCTTATTTGCTAGCCTCGTTGTTATTTTATGTCTAAGCATTTTATAAGTCAGGTATGTTCCACCGCTATTCTCGACGATACCAAAGGGCGCTGTGTAGGCACCACGCATGCCCGGTCGGGTCGCGACAGAGTAACCCCAAGAGTTTTGAAAGTCAAGCGATGATCAAATGTGGTACGTGTACTAGAAAGAGTTCGTGTACGGTATGCGGTACAACGAGTAAGAAAAGAAGTTAACATGCAGCAAGAGAATGGAAGTGATCGCTTTGTAAAGCAAAGCATGGAAGAGAGTATCCTTTAGACCACGGGTAGAGCTAATAATGTTGTTATACGCTTTAGAGGTGATTCCTCGCTGGCTTGGATTTGAGTTTCATACAGGTGTTATATTATGGCCACGTGGCATAATTGGTTTTGTAAGTATAAGAGGAAGCACTATCACGGCGCACGTGTTTTCGAGATTTGTATGAACATTCTGACGAATGTTTCTGGAGGAAGAATGTTACACCGTAGTTCCGTGGTACGATGTATGTGAGGACATACGATGAGAATACGACATTAAGATTGGAAATAAGAAAGATTTGATTTTCCGACTAAAAATTTCCTGATTTTAAGGAAAAAGGTTCAGAACGGGAATTGATTCCGTGATTTGGTATTCGACTGGGAATATATTAGAATTATGGAATTTTATTTCCGGATTTGGTCACGTGGGGCCCACGGGGAAAATTTATGGTTTTGTGGGGCCCACATTATTTTCGATATTTTGGCCATTATGGATGTTTTCGGGAGATGAAATATTTTGGACGAGTAGGAGGGCGACATGTGTCACCCCACGCGGCCACGCTGGTCGCTTTACGAGATGTTGACTTCAAGTTTTTGTGGAACATGTGGATTGTGGGACCCACACACACATGTCCCCAATCTAGACCACACACTTGCTTGCATCCTAGCCCTTGATTTCCTTATAAATACCCCCTTGTTGCAAGACTTCTTCAACACTTAGATAATTACCAAGACTTGAAATACTCCCTCCCCTTTGTTAGTGCTCTCGGATTTGGCTAAGATCTTGACCAAATTGTTGTCCAAAAATCCTTAAACTTTTAAGTGTTCTTCCTTAAGGTGTTAGGAAGATTGTGAACCAAGAGTTAGACAAGATTTCACACCCCTAGCCTTGAAAGCTTGCCTTGGACGAAACTTGCCATGTTTGAGCCTAAGGTGTTCTTCACTTTTTGGAGTTGGATCTCAATGAGTCGTTGGTGAGCTTCGGCGGTTGCTTGGACCGGATTGGAATGTAAGGATTCGAGCTAAACTTGCTAAGGAGCGACTTTAAGTTCTTGGATATTTTCGGGCTTATCGAGGTAATGATCTATTCTTCTATCAGAATCGAGATTACATGTCAGTAGTAGGTATAATCGAGTATTTGATACGTGGAAGGAAGATTTAAAAGAAATGGATCAGACAGATATTATGGGCAGAATTTTACACGCCCGCTAGGCGGTAATCCCCTTTGAGTTGTTATATTATCGCGCTTTAAACGTGGGTACGTTATCGATATCGTGCCTTGAAAAAGCGAAGTACATAGTTACAGGGAAGTCGCCAATTTTCTCAGAGAATAAGGAACCTTATACTTAGAAATATTCTACAAGAGAACTAGAAGTCGATAGATGTGTCGTGGTTATTATAGGTGGATATTCTACGCATGCATACCGACTTGGCTTGTGGATTGCCAAGAGGTATGTGATTCTTCCTATTCTCTCGAGCATGATTATTTGTGAAATATATAGCGCGGTAGACGCACGTGTGTTAAAGGAGTTTGATTTTCTTGTGTCCTCGACTTGATTTTAAAATTAAACGACTTGATACGAAATGTTGTCGACTACGTGAAATGTAGCGACTGAATGCATTCGAGATTTAGGACGCCACGCATGTTATATATATATATACAAATATGTATTATATATTTGTACGACAAATGAGGTAGATGCCACGCGCGGCCACATGGTTATATGTTACACCCACTACGGCTTAAAGGACGAGGATTCCACGGCAGATATACAGATGTATCAGACATGTACGCCGACAACGAGGTAGATGCCACGCGCCATTACATGATTATAATTTATATCATAGATCGCCAAAGCTGAGGAAGGAATTCCACGCACGATTGATATTGCGGCGCGAGACCCATGGTTATATTCGAGTGACGACTTTGGCGCGTAAGTCCCCGACTTGACATAACCGCTATATACGATGTACTTTAGTTTGCTTATCATACATGTCTCTGCTTTATATAGATCGTTATGATTCATTACGCTTTTTCGGGCCACATACTGTACCGCAGATCGACTCTCCGGGGCCGCTCACGCCGCAGTAGAGGTACACCGCTTACGATCCTCGCCATGTGGTCACATTTCCGCATTGGGAAGCCCGCTTCTCCGAGGCTTATCTTTTGGTATAGTCCCCGTCATTGTAGGTACTTATACATTCTGGTATATGGCCCCGTCCCACATAGTTGTTATAAAAACTCTTAGGTCTGTAGAGTAATGCATGGGGTGGTTTGTAAAGGATAACTGTTCGGGTTTATTTATATATATTTGATGAAAGACGACTTTTTGGTCACTGCTTTTGTATCATCGCTTATTTTCACGAGTTTTATTTCACGATTTTCTCGATGATTATCACTGTGGTGCCCGGTAAGACACCACCGCGGCCCGAGGTCGGTCGTGATACTAAGACAAAAATAATGAATATATAAGAAATGCACTCGAGAGCAGAAAGTGTCCTCGCTTAGACGTGATACGTTGACGACGCCGTGGCCATTTTCAGACGGACGCCGTTGACTCGCGCCATTTTCGGATCGGCGCCATTTTCTGACGGGCGCTTTGACTGGCGGCCGCTTTGACTCGCGCTGCCAGATTTGGCGCCGCTGAATCGCATCGCTTTCGATTTACGCCGCTTTCGACTTGGCGCCGTTAACTTGGCGCCGTTTGGGACTCGGCGCCATTTTCGACTTGGCGCCATTTTCGACACGGCGTCGCTTTTCGACTTGACGCCATTTTCGGACTTGGCGTCGCTTGACACGGCGCCATTTTCGACTGGGCGCCGCTTTAAGGCGCCATTTCGACACGATGTCGACGAAGACGCCATCAGGTCGACGCTACTATTCTCGCGACCATCGCTCCCGCATGTTAAAACTTTGTGAAAACGTGCATATCTGCTAAATCAAAATAATGAATATATGAAAATAAAAATTGCGACTAGAGACGCCGCCACGTATGACGCGTAGACGCTGAACGCTGACGCCGTCGCCTGACTCATGGAACGCGATGTCGATATAGTCTCCGCATCGACTTGTTGACGCCGCGAACGCTTGTCAACGCTTCTAACGCCGATGTAGCCTCCGCACGCACTTGCGGACGCGAACGCTTGTAATATCGTGATTATCAAGTCATCCATGCCTGCATACGCCAAACCGCTTCTCGTAAATTAAGAAACTCAGAGGCTAAAGCTTAAATTAGTGCATAAATTTTAAGACAAAAATGATAGAGCTCGAATGTGATCTTCGCGAGTAGGGATGTTGTAACGTCCGGGCGTGTCATTGTTGCAGTACGGGGCGCTATCAGGTTGATACTAGCGACGCCATTATATTGAAGTCGACGGCTGGTGTCGACGACGATGTCGTCACGGTATCGACGATGCCGATACTCACGTGAATCGAGGTCCCAGAGGCTAAAGCTTAAGAAAAAGTTAGTGCATAACTAATAAGAAAAGTAATAAAGCATAAATATATAATCAACGCAATGTAGATACGAATGTCATCACGGTAATGCGATGAAAATGTGATCGGCGCCGTTGTCGGACGATCAGGTCACGACGCCGCCGCTCGACGTGGCATACCGATGACGCCATTTCCTCGGACATATCAGGCCGATAACGCCATTGCTCGGACGCGTTGCATCGGCGACGCCGCTTCCGAACGTGTTGTTGCTGGGCGCCGCAGACGCGATGACGATAATAGGTCACAAGGCAGACGCACGCCGACGATGTCGCTGCACGGACGCACGCCGATGACGCCATCGCAGACGCACATCGCCGCGCTATCGCATGACGCGATGCCGACGACGCCGCCGCTGACGCTGGCCGCCGGGCGCCGCGGCAGACGCACGCCGACGGCGCTATCGCGCAGACGTAATGCCGCCGGCGCCGCTAGACATACGCCGGCGCCGCAGATGACGCGACGCCACGGAGTCATCGCGAGACATAATACCAATGACGCCGCTGCTCGGACGGTCGACGATCCCGTAGAATAAATGCTCCTTGTCGCGAAATTTTAAATTTTGATTGCTGATTGTCGACGTCCCTTCGCTTCGCCGCTTCATCGCGACTTTGAACTTTCGATTGTTATCATATCCTCTCACTGATTCTTTCGCTCGCTAATACGAGGACATGCGCGCCAAAGAAATTCGCGAGCTCAAAGTGGGTCGATTCAGATTGACTTCGCAGCTTTGTTTTCGACGTCCGCGCTACCGCCTTTGGACTCGCAACCCCCCTGCTTCCTACCTTGTCCCGCTTGAATACGCAAATGGCGCTGGCCTAAAGTGGGTCTCAAATGGGTTGCCAGATATTACGGTATTCTCGTTATTTTCAAAACGGCGAAAAGTTTCCTAACGCGCGACCGCCGATTTAGGCCGCCACGATCCCCACGAGGAATCAGTCACGACGTAGTTCATTACGTTTATATTGGGTAAAATTCTAAAGGTGGGACCGAAGCCGATATGGCCGCCTACATATCCGCCAAGGGAATCAGGTCGAACGTAGTTCCAATTACATGAAACTTAAGCAAAACATTATTAAAACTTAAATATGAGTTTTAAATTATTCTGCTAAACTAAATTGCTCTTCTTATCTATACTCTAGCGACCGTATCATGGTGCAAATCCAACCAATATGTCTCCTTGCTCGCATCACGGTTGACGGGTCTTCACCGCTTATCGCGATTCCTTCTTTGACTTCGCGTGGTGCATTCTCGATAAATGATCGATTCAAAGTGAGCTGGTTCCGCCAGAACACCTCTCTTCCTTCGGGGTTCATTGTACTTATCGGGGAGACATCCTCCACCGAATGACTCTCTTGATCGCCTCCTTACTTTGTCTCTCGAGTGTATAACACCTTTCATGTCGTGGTCCACGGCTCCGTAACGGTATGCACAACTTTGTTCTCATCACGAGCTTGACTGGGATCGGGAACATTCTTTGGAATTGGTCGAGTATCCCCGCAACTCTCAACCTCTCGCCTCCGCCACGCATCCATTTTCTTGTCAGAACGCCGCATCCGCTTTTCACGCGACAGAGGCTCGCTTAAACGGGATATTTTGGCCGCCTTTCCGTGACATTTAGCGGCAAGATGTTTAGCCGATAGGCTTTTGGCCGCGCGATACACCAGCGGTATCGCGGGTTGTCGACGATATTAAAAATAGGCTCGCGTGGCTTTTATCTCGCTCAGGTTTGGGTATGGTAGGCATTTGGTTTCGCGGGATATGCGGTGCATCAGATATTGACGAGCGTGGTAAACGGGATACGTAGTAAGACTGATCGTAATAATTTGGAGGATTTTGATTGTTTGCTATTTGAAGCGATTTGTGCTTTGCGAGGTTTCGCAGCCTTTAATTTTGGTCCGCAGGGCTGCCATTTGTCGCGTAATCGCGAGGTGTTCGACGGATCTACTTCGCTTTTCTTCTCGAGACATCCGCTTGGTCTATAGGAACCAAGACTGTTCCTACTGCTCGCCAAATGCCCTTGAATCACCATGCCGATAAGGTTTGATCTTGTGAAATATCGATGCTTTGTCATTACTTAGTCAAATACAAATCGACCTTTGGGGGAGATGATAAATCCTTTTTAAACAAAATGTAGCAAACTGCGTTAGTATAAAGCACGTGATTTTGCAAAGGTGTAAATAACATTTAGCAAGTATATGTACATAAATTGTCACATTGCAAGTAGTCCTAACACGACGGGACCCCTTTATGCCGCAGGTAGCCTAAACGCCACATACGCAAGATTATGATAGATTTGTCCAAGTCGTCCAACTGTAATGCTTTTGTTGGAAATGGCGACCAAATGACGGTGCACTTTTTCCCAATTTTGGCATGTCACGTTAGGCTCGGATTCATCCATCATTATCACGTAACACATAATATGTTGTTGGTCGTTGGGTCGTGAAAAACCCTTCGACAATTGGGTAGGCTTCCTAACTGTGGAGACGATGCCAATGATTGACCCACCTCAGGTATACGACGCACGCCTTAAAATAAAGCGGTGGTATAGCTCTATCCCGAGTTTCTAAGATTTGGCTTTACTAGACGCAAGGTTCCTAAACGGACAACTCGAGCGGTAAGGCTACGCTGATCGACGAACCGATCTAACTCGCACAGCGCCAACTCTCCTAAAATTTTGATATTTTGAAAGAAATTTATGCGGCGCAAGCACACCAAATGAGTGAGTGTGTGATAGTGTGAATTTTCCAGAGTGGAAGAAATATGAACGGAATGCCAGTTTAAGGAAAGCAGTAAAGCAAATAGCAATTAAAATAAATAAAACAAAATACAGCACACAAAAATTAAATGCAAAAATAATGCCGAATAATAACCCTAGGTCTGTTTTGGTTAAGAACCTTAATCCCCAGCGGAGTCGCCATTTCTGTCATGCCCTTTTCCGACCGCGACATTATTCTAGCGAACCCTGCTTAAATAAAATGTTAGAAAATAAAAAACAAATAACAAATGATTAAAAAGGGTGCTAAAATGCTAAAAGTACTAAAAGGGGTGCTAAATAGGCGCTAAAATGCTAAAAGTAAAATAATGTTAAAGTGGTGCTAAAAGTGCTAGAGGTGCTAAAAGGCTAAAGTAAAAGGTGCTAAGTCCTAAAGGGTTCGCGGAGTCGCCACCTAATTAGTTTGGGTGAATTAGGACATCTAAATGTCAACTAAGTTAAAGTCAACACTAACTCCATTTAAATGGTCTGCTAAACTCAATGAAATTCAGGGTAAGAGTTCTTTATTATCCTAAAGGGAAGAGGTCAGACACCCTAAAAGATCCGCTAACTTGCGGTTATCCTGCCAAACCTAGATTGATTATTATGTTAGAGAAGATGCATGTTTTAAAAGATGTTGCAAGTGTTTCATAAAAGAATGCATTTAAATAAAGATTTATGAGACTAATGCCATAAAAATATACGTAAAGTATTATTTATAAAAATAAATGATGCAAAATTAATGTATTTACTAAAGATATGGATTTCATTTGCACAAAAATCGATTTATGATTAAAACAGGTATGGTATGATGTGAAAGAGGCTATTTTTTTTTTTTTTGCAATTGATAATAAGAAGATAATTTTATTATGAAAATAAATTATAATATCCTTAAGTGGGTTATGAGAGAATTAATTTCTTTTGTTAATTTCATGGTTAGATTCAGATATGCAATTTTAACGGTTAGGCAAAAGATTAGACATGAATGACAAGCCTAAGATAAATAATTAGAAGTGCATTTGATTCTAAATCACCTTCCCACCTTATATGTTCAAAGACTAATTGAACTAGCTCTCCTATTAATTACAAAGTTAGATAATAAAATTGCAATAAACAAATAAAGACATAAACTGAGGCAATGAGTGTAAAGGAATAAGAGGAGTTGAGATGGATGACGACGTCATCTTGTCCTATTTTGTTTTAGGAATTTCAAGGTGAATGCGGATTTAATATGGACGCGTCCCATTTGAAGTAATTCATGATGAGTCTCGCCATTGAGACTCTTCATTTTGCTCTGATGCATTTCATGTAAGAAAATAAGAAAAGAAAAGATTAGTATATGCCTACAAATAGACAAATAATCATGTAAACTCAAGAAAGTATATGATTTTAATTTTAATTATTTTAATCCGAAACAAACCAACAGATTGAAACAATTAAAAGCCCAAACATTGTTCATCCCTGCATAGGGCCTTAGATACAGGCAGTAAGGCCAAAACGTCAAACATACCCATAAATTTCCAGGTTTAGAGGACACAGTCAATCAGTTCAATATGTGATCGGCCCAATTAACAAACATTCACATTCAAACATATAGATCTCATATTGAATTAAACACGTGAGACATAGAGAAGAAAGGGAAAGACTGATATACATGATATTAGGCATTCTTAAAGAGGCAAGATTAAGCAAGTTTAAAAAAATATAAGTAACAGTATTGACTAGAAGCAGAGGATATTACAAAGTGATCATGTATGCAAGTGAACCCATATCAAGGAACATCATAACATTATTTAATATTCAGACAGAAGCCAATAGGTATGTTCATCTCTAACTAAACATGAAGCAGGTATAGGTATGCAATAATTTAGACAGATCCTAATGGCCCAAGAACCCAAACTTAAGTTCAAAACATATTTGTTTTAGGCATTCAAATTAAGTGATTTTTCCCTCTTATCCTTAACTTGGACACTATCACCATATTTAACATACACTAAACAGTCTAACATGTGAAACATCTTCAGAATATTAAACTAAACAGACATGATCTTCTTAAAGCATACTTAGTAACATGAAAACTTTTACTTCATTTAATAAAGCATGTTAAGAACTCAGTCATGTACACAAAACTCTTTGTTCACAAGCTCATACATGTATATTGAAAGATAACACATTCTTCAACTTTATTACTCAGTCTGGATCACGACACCAAAGGAAAATAAACAGTCATGTCTTCTAAGCACATCAAAATCAGGCAATATCCAGAGACTACATGTACCCACACAAGGCTTCTCTTCACCCCATTTTTGCCACTCCCAGATTCATACCCACAAGTCTATAAACATGTTTATAGAGGTACAAAACTAAGGCTTTACCATCATTTGATATTAATAACAAGGAAAGCAGTAACGACAACAAACAGGTACTGAATCAATTTAAACACGATTTAAATGATGTGGATTCCTACTAACTAGACATAGAGAGCAACTAAAAGCAGGTGTACATATTCCTTATTCCACAGGTTCTCACATATATATATCGCGAATATGAATGAGTCATTCCTAGATCGGTATCAGCGCTATAACGGTTGAAAATATAGTTAAAGGGGCATCACAACATTCATGTTTCACATTATTTAACAGACATAAATGACAGATGATATTATACCAACATATCTCGCAAGCATCATACAAGCCATAAAAATACAAATCAGATAGAAAGTTGGGAGGGCGATGGGTTTATCTTTCTCCGCAAATAACCGAGACATCGATCAAGTCGCCGATTCACTAGAGAACGTGGTTTGTGCGATGGAAAAGAAAGCCATAAACCGCTGTTCTTGACTGATTGGGAACAGGGTTTCTTTTTCGAACCTCCTACTCTTAAAATGCTAATTTCTTTTTTTCGATGCTCCGTTCCTAACTCCCGATGCTAATCTCAAGGTACAACCGACATTCTCTACGCCGCTAAAACTTTCCAATGCTGAACCATCCTCTAATGTTTTTATTCTGCGAGAAAGGTGAATGTCTTTTCTCTTGTTGATTTCGGATTATCCCCCAATGCTAAATGGTTCTTCCCCGATTTCCCCCCTTCTGCATGTAAGGATTGCTTCGCTTATATAGTCTAACTTTAGGTTCTCAGTTTGGTAATGTTATGAAAGCTTTTAGGGGCTAATTGATTGCGATTCAGGATCGATTCTGATTTAATTTGGTATTAATAATCGTGATTTGGTTTCCATTCTCGTAAGCTTTGATATGATTTCGCTGTTTCGGAGACGGTAAAGCGAAGCCGGCAGCGTGGGTAGGAAACCCTGATTCTCCGACGAGAATCTCTGCACGGCGCGCGACGCTTGCGTGGAATGTGCCAAGTCTAAGTTCGGGGTTTTTCTTGTGGGAGAGGACGATGGGAAAGGATCTCAAAGTTATGAGGGCCGCGGGCTCGGGTAAAAAGGATGGGGAATGGGGTTTGGGCATGCTCGGGCCTCGGTCGCAAATTAAGGGTTTAGTTTTACGAGTTAATTTTAGGTATTAGGTATTTAATTGGGTAGCTGTTATTAGTTTTAGGTGTATTATTTAATTTTAGCTTGAGTTTAAATTATTACAATAATTATGAAATTGATTTGCGATTAATAAACGTGACTATGCTATTTGACACGACGTCATTGCTAAATTATTTATTTTATGTATTTATTTATTTATTTATTTATTTATCATTAAGAATTATTTGAGTTTTAATTAATGGAAATAGGGTTTACATTATGAATAATATTAATGAAATTGCTTATTATTAAAATGACTGACGCGACGCGAGACTCAAGGTGTGCTTAATACTCTACGTAATGCGTGCCATTATTAAATTGCTTATTTACGCGTGTATTAATGTTTTATTGTTGCATTTTATTATTATAATATTGTTAAAATTATTTTAAAAAATTAGTATAATTTTATAGTTAATGATCGACAGGAGGGTCAAAATCGTGTCAACACCGATGATGCCATTCGATCGAGGTTTTTTCCTTCTCACTCGTGGATCGAGCCAAGAGCTAGTCAACTTCGCAGTAACTCCATTACCACACGACAAGACTTGGCCTAAGTTTCGCCAAATTCTTCCCTCCATCGAAGGCAACAAAACTTAGAGGAGAGCTTAATAATTTCTATCAGCTGGAGGGAGAATCATTGTATGATGCATGTGAGCGGTTCAAAGACTTGCAGAGGCAGTGCACGCATCAGGGGATTGAAAAGTGGATGCCGATCCACATCTTTTACAACGGGTCGTGGATACTACTCGCATCATTATCGACGCCGCATTTAGGAACTTTCATGAGAAAAAGTGTCAATGAGGCACATGATTTATTAGAAAATGGCGAACAACCATCGCCGGTCGACGAGAGCAACAAACAAATGTAAAAGTGGTCGGGTTCATGAAGTCGATGCTATCATCGCTGACCGCTTCATGTGCCACTTTGACAGAGCAGTTGCAGCAGAGTACTATGTCCATTAATATTGTTCAGACACCAGTGGGTTGTGAGATTTGTGGTGGTCCCCATACTTTTGATAGGTGCACAACAGTGGATCCAAATAATGTACCTATGGAGCAGGTTCAGGCAGTTGGAAACTTTCAAAGGCCCTACAACAATCCTTACTTCAACACATACAATCTGGGGTGGAGAAATTACCCCAACTTTTCATGGAGGAATGACCAAGGACATCAATCACAAGTTCAGGGCCAATACCAGAACCAGCAGCCATAAAATCAGGCCTCTTCTTCTCAGCAGCCACAAGAGAAACCCGATGAATTGGGAGCAGCACTGTTAACACTCACAAATTCTCAAACTAAATTCATGGCGGATACAAGATCCTCTATTAGGAACTTGGAGACTCAAATGAGGCAGTTAGCAGAGATATCAATGATGCACTGTGGTAATCTCCCTAGAAACACAGTGATGAACCCAATGGAGCAAAGGTCGCATAATCACTGAGTAGTGGTAAACAGTTAGAGAAGGTTGCACCCCAACCACTGGTTAAAAAGGAGAATGAGTCAGAGAAGACAATTGATGCAGAGAAAGAGGAGGTTACTGATGACCGACCTATTTTAGAAAAGGCTCCACCAGCAGTCATGAGGGAATATACAGACAAAATTCCCTACCCTCAAAGACTACAGAAGAAGTCTCTGGATAAGCAGTTTTCTAAATTTTTGGAGGTATTCAAAAAGCAGCACATCAATCTCCTTTTCATTGAAGTTTTGGAGCATATGCCGACGTATGTCAAGTTTATGAAGGATATCCTCTTTAAAAAGAGGAAACTAGCAGAGTACGAGATAGTGGCATTGACAGAGGAGTGCAATGCAATCTTGCAGAAGAAACTTCTCCAAAAGTTGAGAGATCCATGGAGTTTCACTATACCTTGCACTATAGGGAAAGTGACATGCAATCGGGCTTTGTGTGATTTGGGGGAAAGTATCAACCTGATGCCCTTATCGGTGTTTCACAGATTTGGGTTGGGGGAAGCAAAGCCAACAACAGTCAATTTACAGCTAGCAGATCGCTCAATCGTACATCCCTGAGGCATAATTGAAGACGACGCGGCGTCATCTTTCCCACGACTTCCTCATCCTGGACATGAAAGAAGATAAGAATATGTCCATTATCCTTGAGAGACCATTCCTAGACACAGAGAGAGCCCTCATTGATATTGAAAAAGGAGAGTTAAAGCTCTGAGTCCAGGACGAAGAAATGATCTTCATCATTGTGCCACCAACCGTCACAAGCAAGTGACAAATGCTTATTGTTGGTATAATTGATAAAATCGCTTCTCATGAAAGCTTAAAGCGGTACCGATGCCTTGGGTAACATTAAAGCATAGCGCAGTATAGGACGGTAAGGATATCAACCATAAAAGTGGAGCGAACCCTCCAATACGGCCACAAGCAAGGCTACATTTAAAAGAGAAATAGAAGAGAACAATCATGAAGTGGATTTGTTATGGTAATGTACCTTTGAATGAAAAGAGAATCAAGGCCCGCTAAATGACGTTAACGACAACGCTATTTGGGAGAAAACCCAATATTTTAAATTATGTCATTTTGTTTTGTTTTGTTTTGTTCTCAATGGGCCTCACTCTTGTGCTTTTTGGTGTGTTTTTTATGGCCGGTAAATTAGGGACTAACTCCGAGGGAAAAAGGATCAAACATGCTAAAATTCAAAAAACATTGGTGCAGCGTCGCGACGCCAACCTGCAGGACCGCGGCTCCAAAAGTTTAGAGAGTCCTGATGCCTATGCAATTTCAAGAACCTCCTCCCAGACCTCCGTCGTGTTCGTTGTTTTGTGTTTGTAAGTTGTCCCTTTAATTTTAATCTTTACACATTAGGGACAAATGGTCGATCACTGCCAGTGGGGATTTACTTGTCTTGTGTTTGTTTTGAGTCTTTTATTGTGTTTTGTTTATTTTATGTATTTGTAAGTAATTTTTTTACGGATCATGATGTTGTAGTTACAAAGATATCGAGTGGATTAAGTGATAATATAATAGAATTAAAAGCAAAAATATGTGTGCTTGTTAGATATGCCAAAAATTCACGAGCATCTAATTATTTGATATTTGTGCTTAGCTTACGTGTTGTCAATTATGGATAGAGGTTGAAAATGTCTAGAAAACATGTTTGCTTGTTATTTGAGGCGAAATAGTTAAGATATACATGTTTAGGAAAATGATTCAGGCATTCTTTGATAGCCCTTCTGACCATTCATCACTTACCCTGACATAAATTGTATTATTAGTCAGCCCATTTGAGCCTAAATAATATCTTTGTTTGACACCCTATAATTTCTTAGTTGTGTCATAAGTGATAATTGAAAATTATTGGGATGAAAAGTGTTGAAAAAACAATAAAAAGAGAGTGAAAATTTGATGCACCCCAATGAAAAATATGCAAGTCTAAGTTTTGGGTGCTTGTTATTGATAATGTGTCTCATTCTCTCAAAAGAAAGGATGGGTGAAAATAGGTATGAGAATAAAAAGAAAGTCAAAAGAAGAAAAAAAGAGTTAAATGAAAAATGCTTATGGTACGAAATTGAGCCTAAATGCCAACTTTTATCTACCCCTGCCTAAGCCTACATTACAACCCTAGAAAGTCCTGAAGATCCCTAATGTGTATGCCTATGATTAGTGGAGAATAACAAGTAGATACGTCTATAGAATTTTGGGAAGGATGGAGTGAAATTGACATGTATAGGTTATGTGTTGTATTTTCAGTGATTATGATCTACATGTTTTACTCATGCTCAATATCTAACATAAAATTCTATATTGCTAAATATTCATGTTGTGTTCTAATATATTATCTCAGTTTTCATCTATGATTTTTGAGGCAACATTAATATAGCTACTTGATTCATTTCATAGAGTCATTTCTTTGGTTTTGTTTATGTTTTTGTTTAGTTTTTTACTCGAGGGCGAGTAAAGTTTAAGTTTTGGGGTGTTTGTTGAGTCTATTTTATATATACACTTTCGAGTCCTTTTTAGTTAGTATTTTCCTCTTTTCTTTTGCGTTTAGTATATTGTTAGGGTTGTTTTTCTTTCATTTGAGTTACAACGGTCCTAAAGTAGAAAATAACGAATTGAGTATGAAAGGAGTTGAGTTTGAGGATGAAATTGCACAAGCAAATCCCAAGCAATCAACCGAAGAATCCCCAAGAAGAATATAAAAAATCAGGCAAAATCCGGTCAGAAAGGGAAGGAGCGTCGCGGCGCAAGGTAAGAGGAACCGCGACGCTGTTGAACCGCATCTGAAGGAATTAGGGCCGAGGCGCTGAATTTCCAAAGGATCGCAAGTGATTTTGGTCAATTAGTGTGGCGCTGGCAAAAGTGGCCACGCGCCAACGCGCGATTCTGAGGAAAAAGAGCCAAATTTTAACAAGGATAAAAGGGTCCGAAACAAGGTTTTGCTCAGATATAAAATCCTAAAACCCTCTCATATCACATATCATACTTTTTGGTGGCAAGAACGGAGGCAAAACTACAATTGGAGACTTTTGTTCAAGTGCTTTTTCTTTCCTTTGTTTTTTCAATCTATGTTGGATATTGAATTAGTTCTTAGCATGACAATGTCTAGGAGCTAATTTCTTTATTAGGATTTTCCATCAAATCAACTTGAAACTCTTTTCATGAATTAATGCATACTTAGTGATTTCTTCTTCAATTGTTAAGATATATTCAACTTGTTATGATTGTATGATAATTAACTGATCACTAATCGTCATAACTTATATGATTTCAATCGAGATCCAAAAGGAATATTTGAATATGCTATAGTTGATTAGACATAGGTTAAAATCGTGACGAAAGTACTCGATACTTGGGTAGGTTTAAGGTTATTGTTCTTAATCCTTTTCAGTGGTAAAATCTATCATAAAATATAGAGATTTCATATAAGGTCGAGTTTTTATATGTTCTAACCGAATATATAATATGTTTGTTAACCTGCTATCTTAATAAGAAGAAGAATCATTAGTATGCATTAACAAGTGAAAGAGTGGATTGTTGAGGAGATTGGAAATCCTAATTCCCTTCATAACTGTTTTAACCCAAAGTATTATCATCTTAGTTTATTTTCTGCATATTTCTTAGTAATATTCCTTAGTTTAAAAATCAAATAAAAGAACGTTAACCAAATAGATACCATAGATTAGATATTCGATACTTGACAAACCGGGCCTCTCATGATTTATAACCTGGCCTTACAGACTTTATTACTTAAACGATACGTACACTTGCGTTAGCGCACAGAAATATCACAACAGTTTGACATAAAATATGATGGTCGGGCTGTGTTGATCGCGATTGCACTCGATTATATGGTTTTGCAAGAATTAAAGCGGTATTCGAGTCGACTAGTGTTCGTGGTTATATTTCCCAAAAGTTAAGCGTGCGCAGTGGCCCACGAAAGCGGTTCACGCCAAAATTTCTCGAGATGTTTTGGCCAGCTGGACGACGCAATCCCAAGAAAAGATCTCGCAGACCGAGAACCACGGATACTGTAGAACTCATAACTAAGCCAAGAGTATGAGAGAAATAGGGTAAACGGTGTTGGGTTAAAAGGTTCGCGTGGATGTAGGGTTTGACACAAGAACATCACGACTACCATTAACAGATAGAGGGTTTACCGAATTGGGTAAGGATCCACTAGGGGTCGTCAGAGCCGATAGTATGACATAACCCTGCTATATATGAGCCAGCGATTCAGTGTACAAACTTCCTCAGATCGCAGCCTAAATAAGAACGCCCAAACGCTTGAATCGCCTCTCGTTTTGCCTAAAACCAACGCTTCCATTCTTTTATTCAAGCTTCCATGAAAGTCAAATCGCCGCCCAAGAAATTGAGGCCTCTTCACTCCGCCGACGGGTTTTATGACACATCATATTTCGGGTGATGCTCTGATACCAAATGTAGTGTTTAAGCTACTGTTGGATTGAAAAACAAGAAGAAAATGAAATTGTTAGAAATTAAAATTAGATTCCAATATCTGATGCTGCCAAAATGCATGAAAAGGGCAATACTACTAGGATAAGCCAGTTCTGAGACGTAATAAAATTGTACTACCTAGTCTACGTGTCACAACATCAGTGGTCTAACACTGAGGGACTTAATTAATAATAACGAAAACTTAAGAATATTTAAGCTAACTAGAAAAACTAGTAAATATCAGGCTAATTGTAACTTGGGCTAGCCCAACACTTGTTTCTTCAAATAACCCAAAGAGGCCCAAATATCACGATAGGAATCATGACATTGAGTTCAAACTTCAAAGTATCATCATAATCCTCCTACTCATCCGCCAATCTAGAATTTAAATTTATAGATTGACGTAAGTATAATTATTTTCTTTTTTTTTAATTATGAGAGGTTTAATTGTTAACAGTTTTTGGTTTAGATAAAAATTAATTACATTAGATAATTGAATTTGTTAAAAACAAAGCATTTTAATTGGTAAAAATGGGGATTTGGTTATCCCATGTGGTTCAAAACAACGATCATCTGCACATCTAGGTTAATGTATATGAGAAGTTTGAGATAGAATACATAATTGAGAAAATATATGAATTTGCCCATTGCTGGACGAGGCACATGTTTTATAGGTTTTGTTGGAATAGTTAGTGTTTATGGGAATATATGAGAGAATGAACTTTACCACCTATTTGGATGCTTTTTTCGATCACGTGGTTCATTATTGTATTATTTTTTATAAAATTATATTTATTTTCACTATTTTTAAATTTATGTTGTATAAACAGAACTTGTCATTCTATGGTTAGATAATCATGAAAAATCCAATTTTTATAACCACGAATTTGGTAATTTTTGTGTGATTACTTATTTCATTTCCCCATTATACACCCACCCCTACTCTACCACCCACCCAAACCACCCTCACCCTCCGCCACCCACCCTACTCCCACCACCCCCACCCCCACCCCACCTAAACCCGGCACACCCCACCAACTCCCACCCTCTACCACCCGCCCCCACCATATCACTCACCACCCCACCACTACTCACCCCACCCCTACCACTCCCATCCCACCCCACAACACCCACCCACACCCACCACCTACATTTTTTGAAGTTCTTATTTTATTTTTTATCTTAAATTTGTTAATATATATAAACTAGTTTGTAATTATGGGTTAAGAGTATTTTAGTATACTTATATGTTATTATACAATATCATACAATCAAACCATACAATAAAAATGTTATTAAACCCCAACAAACTATATAGTCTATCCAAATATTGTATTCATTAATACAATACAATATAATATTGTACATTATGAAATCATGGGTAACAACCATCCAAACAGTGTGTTACAGAGAAAAGAAAATTACTTTTTTTCATATTGATGAAAGATATTTTTTTATAGAAAAGAAAGTTACTCTTTTCAGATATTAAAACTTTATGGTTAAGTCTTAAATTAATTAAAATATTTTGGTTTATGGTTGTAGTGCATATTCCTAAAGGATGTGTTTGTTATGAAAATCCATCTTTGAACAGATTCTTAAGGTAATATAAATATCTGGTACTGCTTCAAATAAAGGGTGTACAATAACAAATTTCTTCTATTCTTCTCTAAATACTCATTACAAAACACAATTCTGTTCTTGTGGAAAATTCAAGTAAATTGCTGAAACTTGAATTTCATAGGCTTTGTAAAATCCTAGAGGAATTTTGCCACCATTCCTGCAGCAACAATGTGGGAGGCTTAAATTACTTAAGGACAAAGATTACTCTATCACAGTCAAATTATTTTTTCCCACTTGAAACTTATTTTTCTAAAAATCTTAAGGAATTTTACGTTTATAATCTCTCATTAAGAGATTGAATGTTTATGACAATAGAAATAGGAGGAGATGGCGAAAAGCATGAAAGAAAATACTTTCTAGAAAAAAGAAAAAAAGGGAATGAAACAATAGTTGTTTCAATTTGCTCTGTTACCATGTTTGTTGTTATTAAACTGTTGAGGACATTTACTAACAAATGGTGACATCAATGAAGAAATCTAAACCTCGCGCAGCAATACAGAATGGCTAACCTTTCAAATCAACAATTACTACGATTAACTCCTTCATAATCTCGTTTGACCTAACGCGCCCTCTGGGGAGATCCACCTTTTATGGAAAAAAAAATGAAGAAATCTGAAGGTGTTGATTTCATTACCAAGTACTAATTAAATTTCTTTGTCTCATTTGTGAAGGAGATTAGATCTATATTTACTTTAAACAAGACAAGTTACATGAAATATTCATCATAAATTTGGTGGCAAATACTTGATAAATTTGGTATCATAACGTGGATGACAAATGGTGAAGGCACCAGGTTTAGAGTGGTGAAATTTATTCTCTATTTGGTGAAAAATCTTAAAGAGCACGGTGTGTAGTAACTTTAAACAAGTCAAATAACACAATTTTTTGGGTTTAACTAATTTATTTTTGCCACTGTTTGGAGAGCTTGGAACGACATTAGAACATGTTCTATTTTCTCTCAATGAACTCATGATTTATTAATTAATTCTTATCCTTTATGATTTATGCTATGTTATAAGGGTAGAGGTTCACTATGAGATGATCTCATATATATATATATTTTATTTTATTAAACAACAAACTCTAGAAGTCTAGAAGGGCCTAAGTGTAGTTTATAAAGATAGGTAGTTATAATTAGTAGTTGAAGGCTAACTACCTTTCACAAAGTAAGTTAAGTTGGTTATTTTTAACTACATTTTGAACTCTTGTAAGATGAGTTAGTTGTGTATATATAAAGTAAAACTCTTCTACATTGTAATTTGTAACTATACTTTTAGATGATCAATACACAATATTAATCTTTGTACATTGCTCTCCATCATTTCCCTCTTTGATCAGTACTTTCTCCTCTTTTAGTTTCTTGTTTTTCATTTTTCTATTTCTGTAGTATGGAAGAAATCTTACATTACTAGATATGAATCATAACATTGTATCAGAGCAATATACAAGATCAACTTGAATAAAAAGGCTTATTCACAAGATTTTAAAGTATTATGCAGAATCTGTAGTTTCAGAATTGTTCTTCAAGAATTTGCAGTAACCTGCAGATTCAACAAGATTTCTTTTGCTTCTGCTGGATTGTTGTAAAACAAAAGATAAATCAAAATGTCTACCAATGAAAATGGTGTTCACGCAAATGGATATGGTTCAATTGCTCCTATCAATGTGACTAAGGTTCTAGAAATTACTCAAACTACTGAAATTAATTTTAATCACCCTTTGTTCTTACATTCTTATGATATTAGTGGTATCCAAATTATCTCTTTTCAATTGGATGGGATATAAAACTTTTCTACGTGTTATGTGTCATGAAAATCGCTTCATTGGGTAGGAATAAATTAGGTTTTGTAAATGGTACTATTGGGAAAGTGAATACCATCAGGCTTTCGCGATGAACTCCTTTAAAAGCTTCTTGGGAATATTATGTATGCATCAAATACACAGGTAATTTAGGAAGATCTATATGAGCAGTTTAACAAGGTTGATGGTTCAAGAAATTTCAACCTTCATAAAGAAATTGCCACCTTACACAAGAAATTGCTTATTTATCTTTCTATTATTCAAGGTCAAGACTTTGGGATGAATTGTCAGAAGTCGACTCCATTTCTCATTCCACACATCTCTACCTCGCATCACACTCCATTTTCAAGAACATATCTAGCAGATACGATACTACTCCATTCCCACGGCGAGAACTCCTCTTCGCTCGCATTTAAGTCACTATCAAAGTTCCTCCCTGTTAGGAAGTCGAGCAGGGCATGTCTTAAGAAATGACTCACTTCTGCATCTATCAACATATAGAGATCTTGTCTCTTCGCCTCACGATGCTATAAGAGCCAAACTTAGATTTGATTGTCCAAAACCAAGGATTTTGGTACATTTACAAAAACCAAACTTTTCGCCTACTGGCTGAGCGAGGCATACGGACACGCTTAGAAGTCAAATTCTCGCGATTTAATTCAATGTCATCAAGAAAAGGCATATTCTGATTATAAATTACGAGAGTCAAAGTCCGTCGGCAATGCAAATACCGTGTAATAAAAGAAACAATGAAAATCACAATGGATACGCTTAATAACCGATGTTCAAAAAGACTACCACCTCAGCGCCATACTAGAGAGCAGTTACACGCCATAGGATATCCTCGCAGACTTTAAGTCAAAGAAAAAGCGTACTTCCAACGGATATGAAAACGCAAATCACGGAGTGCTATATATAACGTGCATTATGGTAATGATAATCACGAACTGCATGATGGTCAACGGAAATACAAGGTGAAAGAAGATATGTTCTTTACGGTAAGAATACGAATAATGGAGTGTCAAACGGGAATCAAGACGGCCTATCTAAATTAAATCAAAATCGCAACAGAAAGAGTTTAGGACCATTTACCAAAAAGTGAAAATGGTTAGTGATGAAAGAAAGCCCGCGGACATAAATTCTCCACCTAAGTCAAAAGGTGATTTACTAAGAGTGCCAATGATGTCCCGTAAATATACACTTACATGCCTAATGTGACATGGAAAATGGAGTGGAGTTGGACGAAGAACGTGTTTGTTCTTCTTTTTGCTTGTCTTTAATTCTTAGCTTAGATTTTAGTTATTCTTAGGATACAATTAATAAGCCATGTAATAAGGAAGGATAACTAGGTCATGTAATAAGGTGACTATACCAAAAAAGTATTCCAATAGATGACTAGGCCGAGAGGTTAAGGACAAGGTGGCAAGAACAAGAATGATCTGTAAGATAAGACTTCTAAAAGGCAATTCATGAACCAACTAATTCATGAATTCGATACTCAAGACATCAAAATCGGACAAAGGAAAGATCAAGAGTTGGCCGAATAATTCATCAAAGCAAGTACAAAGAATGAAAGCTTCCAAACATGTTCCAAGAAGATGATATTTATGAGCAGCCAAGTTCATGCATCCTTTTACATGGGGACCACAAAAGGGGTGTGAAAAAATCGGGTTCATCCTTTGTCCTCAAGTAAAGCCAAGGCCTTTCCCATTTATTCCCATAGGCTGAGAACACCCTTGGTCATCAAGAAAACCCAAACCCTTTCCCATTTATCCCCACTTGTCCAAAAGGTTCAAGGTAGATTGTGTCCTTTAATTGTCTTCTATAAAGGTCCATGTACTACTATAAATAGACCTCAGATGTTGTAAAAAAGACAGATAGTGGATTAAATATAAACTTGAGTTTTACTTATACTCTAAAGTATTCAACTTGTGTGTTGTCTACCTTAGATCGATCCTCGCGCTGGCCTCTGGTTCTCATGGTGAACCACCTTCCCTTCTCGTAATCTTTACGAAGACTCAGGTGACATAAGCCCAAGCTCGAGGAACCCCGCTCGCTTCAAGCTGACGCTGAGCCCTCACTTGGTTTGTATTCGAGCTTGTACTTAGCAACCTCGATCAATTCCTTGTCCAATTGGCCACCCTCATCTTGGTGTCAACTCGAGCATTAAAAACCTCATGTCTCTATCCTTGTTATATCGACCATATCTCACTTAATCCATATAGACCAAACCAACACTTAACCAATTCAACCATCCTTCACCCGAGATTGCAACTCGCAACTCGTGTGCAATCCTTACCCAACCCACTATATACTGAACACCCTCACAACTCATAATACCTCACAAACATCCACTATGAAATCCACTAACCGAAACCACACGTATACAACCGTCCAAATTCGACAGCCACATACAGTCTGCTAAAACAACCTTTACCGAAACCTCATTATTTCGATTCTTTTCCTCTACCTTACTACCACCAAACCACTGAACCCTGACCACAAATACAACCCTTAATGTACCCGAAATAGCCCTATAAAATGCCTAAGTCTGACTTGTCACGACCCGACCCCGAGCCCGCGACTAGTGCCCTACCTGGGCACCCCTTACAGGTATACATCAGAGAATAGCAGCGGAATATACAAAAACTCATAAAATACTTAGACAAAAATATCCACAGGCTAGCCGATAAGGCCATATTCCGTGAAATATACATAACCCAAAAACATCAGTTACATCTTTTTTTTCTCTTTACAACCCAATCCACAAGATACGACTCATGCACTTCTAAGAATAATAACCGTGATTTGACAGGCCCCGCCATATCCCCGAATGTACAACAACCGACAATACCAGTGGATCTCAACCAAAGATAAGCCTCCGAGTAATTGAGCTTCAACAAACAACATCCTAAGAGCGAGGATCATCAACTCAGATAACTCTACCGCATTTAACGCACTCAAGAGTCAAGATAACATACGTACTCAAGTATGTAAACTGAAAGATCGAAATGAAATCATGTAGTCTAAAATAAAGTCGAGACACGATGATAACTCAAAATAATAAGACAATCGTGCCTTACTAACAATGAGAGTAATCAAGAGTATACTTTATCGCATAAAAATAGAGGCTCATGATCAAAGTAGGCCACCCGCCCGCAGTATCATTAAGCAATCCTACCCGGGACTATTTCACCCGTGATAGTCCCGGATCCGCAATGAGGTCATCCGCCTCGCATGAGACTATTTCACCCGCATAGGACTATTTCACCCACATGGGCCCAGTGGGCCCGCAATGAGTACAAACGTCGCACTCGCATCATAGGTAGCAAATTCATGGAATAAGTAGTAACCCGGGGGTTTACCCCGCATGGATAACATAACCTATCACAACCGGCTATCATACATAACATAAGCACCACCGACTTATCATACATAACATAAGCACCACCGGCTTATCATACATATCATAAGCAAGTTAAGAAATCCCCTAACTTCTTATTTGCCTTATTTATATATACACTCTCATTTTAGTTTACTTAAGACACTAACATGTCATTATAAAATCCGGGAATTTAACCCAAAGTACTATGTACTTATATTCTTTTAAAATGACTCTTTTTCATATAACATTCCAAGATACTAATAACCGTATTATCAAGTCATATCTACCTTTCAAGACAAGTCACAATACCTTTTAGAAATACATTTATAGGCTTCTAAACCAAGTGACTTTTCACTTTAACACTTTAAGCAATTGATGCCTTTAAATCAATTTGTCTTTCTTCATTTCAAGTCATTTATCTTTATTTACCACTTAGAGTAAACCATTCTTTTAACTTTCCATAAAGTTATTATAACCAACTTCCCATAAAGCCGTTATACTAACTTTATGCTTTTGACACTTACATTCTTTTTATAACCAAGAGACTTATACTTTCAAAAAAAAACCAAGTATCATATACTTTCAAAATACTTCAAGTCTCTTAACTTTAGTAATCAAGTTTCTTAACTTTAGAAGATAAGATATCTTTAACCTTTAAAACAAGTGAGTTAATTCTCTAACTCAACCAACTTGTACATTCTTAAAACAAGTCAAGGATATCAAATGAAACTAAGTTCATTTAAATCTCGTACGTCAACCGTACTAGCCATTTACAATTATTCATGCTCAAGAGAAAAGAAAGTTCCACATACCTCTTCGACTTAATCCACTTGCCAAGCTGAATACGCACTTCCTTTGTTTCACGCATCTTTCCACCTTTTTCAAGGCCCGAAAATCAATAACCAAATGCCACATTTAAGGCTCAACAATCAGTTAAACAAAGAGGATTACACGCCGCACATGACGTGTAAAATTATGCCCCACAATCGATATCCAAATAGTCTAACATTTCAATGTCATTCTCGGCTAACAATGTACAACAACACAAAGTCTTTTCCAATTCTTCTTCAATCCAAGTTGTTTAGTCTAACATGTTATATAGTCGCAAACGATTATAACAACTATAATCCCTTCTTTCAATAAAGACGTGATTTATCAGATCTAACAATTAAATCAATTACAAACTTAATAACATGAACTTTTTGGACTTTAGGCTTTTAAGATTCCATAACACTTATCAATCTTCATAACATATATCACATGCTCATTTCTAACTTATCATAACGTGGAATCTTCAATTATAATAGTAAGACGAAGATTATTACCTCATTTAGCCCAAATATAATCCAAGATTAAAAGTCAATCCTTAGCAACTTTAGCTCCTCTTTTCGACGTTCCAATCCACTCCAAGCAACCCTTAAAAGCTTATGAAGAACTCCTCTTCAAGTTCCAACTCCAACTATGAAAAACCCCTTAGGTTTTCATGTTATGACTAACGTAAAAACATAGTTTTTCCGGGATTTTTCTATTGAGATATCCTTGTAATACCCTTAGGAACCTTGGGTTGAAGTATTGTGAATTATGAACAACAGTTGCAATTTTTTTTCTTCCACAAGGCCTCATGGCCGAGAGCTCACTTAAGAGCAAGAACAAGAGTTTCAAATTTTCTCTAAGTGTTGAAATGACCAAGTCGTGCACTACTAGTATAGATATATACTACATTCAAGGGTTTAGATTAGAACATTTCGTGACTTGGATGAATTCATTTAAATATCAAGCTTGGGCTCATTGACTTGGTCAATAATGTCAAGCTCGCCTTTCAAGACTGGGCCCATTCTCGACATTTTCGCCCAAGCCTGCCAAAGTGTGGGGGGGTGGGGTGACACGCTCACCCTCCCATTCGCCCATAATGTTTCATTTCCGATATTTTCATAATCGGTCAAACTATCTAAACCTCGCGGCCCCACAAAAACGTAAAATCTCTCGGGTGGGCCCCACGTATCCAACTCTGAAAAAAAATAAACTTTCATAGTTCCGATAAATTCTAAACATCTCAAATAGCAAATTCGAGAACCCAATTCTCATTAACCAACATTTCTCTTTCCCGAGGTTCGGAAGATTTTTCCCCCGGAAAATAATTCTTTCTTTCGTTCAAATTTTTAAGTCTGGTGTTCTCCCGTCTATTCTATTATACATGCCATGGAATTTCGGGGTGTAACATGACTCTCCCTAAAACTATCTGAAATATCCCCACAACACTACCCTGCCCGACAGAAACACCCCACCCGAGAATCCCACTTTGAGTTCAAATTTTGGGTCGAACCGTACACAACCAAGCCCCAACCCACTTACACCTCTCCTTAATTACATCAGATTGGTATCAGAGCGATTCCATCTCATCTCACTCTTTGACGCTATGACTCACATAAAAAAAAACTAAGGAGGATCGTAAGTGACATTCTCAGAAAATGCGCAAGCCTCGAGAAGGAACTCATGAGCATGACATAAATGAATAATGTCAAATGCAGAGTTGTGCAAAGCCAAGTCATGAGAGGAGTTGTATCTTGTTCACTAACCCATTGTACAATGTTGAAAAAAGATAATACCTCATTTACTAATCCATCAGATAGTCACGAAATGAGGATTCTTTTTACGAGAAATCCATAATCGAGGATTTCTCAAGAAGATATTACTCTTGCAAGAGAGTGTGAAAATTTAGTACCCAAACACGTACGAGAGTTCCACTTGAAATGCATGATGAGATACAAGTGAGCAACTATTTTACACGCTTGCAAAAGTAAACGATAAAGTGCAATGTTATCATATACCCCGTAGTTCCAGTACGATGTGAGGATGTGCATAAATGTATAAGCCCTAATTAGGTTAAGGATGAAATCAGAACTTCCAACTAAAAGATTCCAACTCTGTGAAGGAAATTTTACGCTTTTACTATTTTAACCAATTACGGATTTTTCCGAGAGATGAAATATTTTGACTAATAGAGGGCGTATATGTGTCACCCCTAGTGGCACGCTGTTGTAAAATTAGTGGGCAAGTGGCCAAGTCAATTAGTCAAGTCTTGCAAGATATTTTGGCGCGTGGATGGCCTCGACGTTTTTCTGCTAGCCACATGTCTCATTTTTTAAGCGACATATGTCCCAAAGTCATGACACTTGGTCGAAGACTCCACTCACACAAGCAACCAAATCTTCACCCTACACATGCTTGAATCTTGACCTCTGAATGTCCTATAAATACCCCTTAAGTCAGCAAGACTTCTTCATCCACTTAAACAATTTCCAAGTCTCAAAATCCTTCCCCTTATCAGTAGTTCTCGCCCAAACTCCCTCCCCTTTGTAGTAGCTCTCGTCCAAACCCCCTTGGTAGAAAAATTTCTTCAAGTATTGTTGTATCCCAAAATACCTTAGCCTAAATCCTCAGTAGTATTCCCAAGTTACCTTTATACTAAGAGTCTTAAATACTACTTTATTTCCTTTAGTCACAAAACGAAACCCTAGGAAAATCTTCTATAGTTGGTTGAAGTATTAAGAGAAGTTGGTTAGAAACTTCGGGCGGTTTCGAGCGGATTGGAGCTGCTCGAATTGCGAGCTAAACGTTGCTCAGATCGACTTATAATCTTGGATAATTTTGGGCTTACCGAGTAATAATCTTTGTCCTTCTATCAGAATCGAGATTACATATCAGAGAGTTTGTAATTAAGTATAAGATATATGTAAGGATGTTAAAGAAGAGAATTGAATCAGATTTACATTGACCGTGTTTACGTGAGACATGCGTAAGATCCGCTCATGGCTTATGATAGATATCGATTCATTCACACAACAATTTGCTTCTCATCGACGCAATTGTAAGAGACGTCAACCGCAACCGAGTATTACGGAGGGAGGTGCTGCCCAATTTTCCGTGAGAATAAAGAACCTTATGCTTAGAATATTCTACCAAGTAGCTAGACGCTGATAGACGATTCGACTATTATAGGCCGATACTCGCGCGACATATTCGACTCGGCGATGGATCGGAGTTTATGAGGTATGTGATTCTTCCTATCCTCTCGAGCATGATATTTGTGAAATATATATAGTATGTGAGACGACGCAGTTAACTAAATTTGGTTTTACTTGATGTCTTTTGACTTGACTTTTAAATAATAAGAATCTCAAGTATTTCAAAAGAGTTATGAATCATTTTTGAAAGAAAAGCAATACTTGGTTTTTCAAAGCTTAAGTGTTATACTAGCTTTACGGGAAGTTAGGTATAACGACTTGAGAAAGATAAGAGGAAACGGTTTATTTATTTGTTTATAAAAGCCTTATAAATGATTTCCGCGTGTGTAATGGTTTGATAAGTAGACATATTATGACGCCACGCAGTGTTATTCTCAGTGACGCTTGTGTAAAGGGGTTTCCTTGTTGTGCTTATGTTGTTTAACGATAAGCAACAGGCCGATATTATATCACTTAACCCCGACTTGTTACGCAGCCGAGGGCTAGCCACCCCGATGCGAGGAATACCTCACGCGGTCTACGTGGACTACGCGAGTCGCGGAGTTCCAGACGATCACTCCGTGTTACGCCGATGCGAGGAATACCTACGCGATCCAGTGACTACGCGGACCGCGGAGTCCGTGATGACGCCGAGGGTTAGCTACCCCGACGCGCAGGAATACCTCACGCGACCCAGCGTAGTCTACGCGATCGCGGAGTTCCGCATTAGGCTCGTATAACGATACTACGGGCGATCGGCCTTGCTTCGATCATTAGCGCCTAGAAAGCACTCGCCACGCTTTTTGCTCTGTTTATGCCAGGCACTACGCGCGTTAAATTGGTTGTTCATATGTATTTGTAATTGGTTTTAAATGCTATGATTTCATTTCAAGATTTTTACGCTTCACATACTTGGTACATGTCAGATCGACCTCCTTCGGCCGCGTCACGCCGCAGTAGAGGTACTCCCGTTGCTGATCCCCTCATGATCACCGTTGCTGGGAAAGCCCCGCTTTCTCTGAGGCTTATCTGCATGATCTCCGCTATCAGAGCTTTATGTACATTCAGGCATGGCGGCCCCGCCCCGCCATAGTTGTTTACTTCTGTAGGTCCGTAGTCCCGCTGTAAATTTTGGGATGTAATCGCCGACTTGATATGTATATACATGCCAAAGATAACTTTTTCGATAGATCGCTTTCATTTTACTTTATCTCATGTCTTTGTTTTTATATTCGCCGTTACCTGATGATATCTACTGTGCCCTGCAGGCACTACCACTGCCCGGATCGGTCGTGACAAAAGTGGTATCAGAGCGCTTAATCCTCTGAAAGTGTCTACGCATCAGATCTAAGAGTCTTGATTATCGGTGTTGTGCACCACACCAATAATCGTGAGGTCGCATGATATTTAGGATTGGTTTCCATTCTTCTCACTGAGATCGCGCCTGTGAGCCATGTTATAAGTCGGACTCTTTCTAACACATTCTTATGTACCACCATGCTCCACGCAAGGCAACCCGCCCGTATGGCAAGGCTGGAGAGGGAGTCGCTACTAGACACCGAGGCCACGGCAGGCACAGACTGGGCCCTACTGGTGCAAAGCATGACGGCAGTTCCACGACGCCACCAAATTTCAAGCAGAGTTAGAGTCGCAGCAGAGGCCATCGAGACCACAAAGACTGCGCCCGCCTCACACTCAGAGCAGAGGAGACGGGTTACAGGAGATGGTCCGCCACAGCCGTGATCGTGCGCATACGCAGGATAGCCGGACGCAGCAGCCCAGCCTAGAGTACCCGTGGTTCACCCGAGGCCGGATAGTTTGAGACTACGATTTTCTCGAGTCGCACCGCCAGAGTTCTACGTCGAGGCCCGAGGATGATCCGCAGGAGTTCATCCCGGCGCTACAGCCGGATTATGAGAGTGATCAAGGCTTCGAGACCGATCTGGTCTTAGGTTCGTGACGGCCGCGCGTGATACCGCAATGACCGTTTGATTCGCGAGCCGCCCCGGGAGAGACGCGCTTCACCAAATTGTATGAGACGAGTTCTCCGAGGCATTCCTTGGCCATTTCTTGCCGCCACGCATGAGAGAGCACGCCGATAGATTTTGACGCCGAGACAGAGAGGCGCACAGCTCGAGTACAACGCTGATTTCGACTCATTGCTCGAGCATGTCCCTCGCTAGTAGCAGTATGAGGACAGTGGTGCACCGCTACGCCACCGCTCGGCGATTATTTGGCGAATCTTGTTCGTAGTTTTCACTGGCATGGACATTTCTCGTGATACGTGCTCATACACGGGTGCGAGGAGCGTAGAGGCCGACGGGTCGACAGATATCAGCAGGCAGGCCAGATCGGCAGGTCTTTTGGTAGTTCTCGTGGTGGACGGCCCAAGCAGACTAGATTTGCACCACCGCCACCGTGAGCACTCCTACACCGCCTTCGTGGCAGCCGTATTCGGGGCGTGTCGTGGCCCCAGACTTGGACTTCCGCGGTAGCAGAGGTTAACCGACGAGACCACCCTCTCTCGGCCGCCGACGCGCAGAGATCCCATTACGAGTCAGGTACTACTGAGCTTGTTACACTTGCGGCCAGCCGGTCACTTTGCGAGCCCGTCCGACTGCGGGCGCAGATGGCAGGGTCACCACTGGTCTTTTTTTCCGGCTCTCATCTCCTACGCTTACTCGCCCGAGGGGTGGTACTCATGGACCAGCAGGTCGCGGGCAGAGGTCGTGGCACGGTCTCAGCCCACGTCCTCAATCGCATTTATGCCCCGCCCACCGCCAGACTGTGAGGCATCACCGGATGTCACAGTACCTTATCGCTTCTTGGGATGCGGTATGCCTTGATAGATCCGGTTCTACCTTTGTCATATATATCTCCCTTATTGCTAGTAGGATATGGATAGAGCCCGAGTCCATATACCCTTTTGAGGTAGCTACGCCAGCTGGTGATTCGCGGGTAATGAGCATATGTGGTCATGCCGTGACTATACGCAATGCCGACCTCAGCCTACTTGATAGAGTCGATATGACCGATTTTGATGCGATCACGGTACGGATTGGCTAGCTTCTGCTACGCCAATGTAGACCGTAGGAGAGTGGTACGGTTCCAGCTTCTGAGCTGCTATCGAGCGGGAGGAACACTATGTCGCCGGCGGTAGGTTTATTTCTTACCTCGGGCCGTAAGATGGTGCGCAGGGGTATATCTACCATCTCATTCGGTATTTGATATCGAGGCCGAGATACCGCACCTTCATTCGGCCCAAAGAGTCGAGAATTCCCAGACGTGTTTCGACGACCTTCCCGTATCCTCCCGAGAGGAGATAGAGTTTTGCATCGATATTCTCGCTCGACACCGACCGATATCCATTCCGCCATACAGAATGGCACCCGCAGAGTCGAGAGTCAAGGACCAGCCGAGAGATTTGTCGGAGAAGCGGCTTCATCAGCCTAGTGTTTCTCCCGGGAGCGCCAGATTGTTCGCAAGAAGAAGGACGGACGCTGATATGTTGATTACAGCAAACGAACAAGGTGACTATTAAGAACAGATACCCTCCCTAGGATTGACGATTTGTTCGACTCAAGGTGGTGCGTAGATGTTTATCCAAGATAGATCCGCGATCCGTTACCATCAAAAGTAGTTAGGAGACTGATGTCCCAGATCGCATTCCGACCCGACACGCACTATGAGTTTAGGGTCATGTCTTTCATTGACCAATGCTCCTAAAGATTTATGGATTTGACGAACCGAGTGTTCAAGCCATTTTTGATACGCTTGTGATAGTATTCATTGATGACATCTTGGTTTATTCTCGCCAGAGCGAGCACGCGGAGCATCTGGCGACGCGGCCAGAGTTCTCCGTGACCACGGCCAGATGCCAAGTTTTCACGCTGTGAGTTTTGCTGACTTCTGGCGCTCTTAGGCACATTGCTCGGGCTGACGGTATTCGTGGATACGGCAAAGATCGAGGCAGCCAAGACTTGGCCTGCACCTACTACACCGGCGCAGGCACGCAGCCTTTCTGGGCCTCAGGGTATTATCTGAGGTTCAGAGAGAAGTTTGCTTTATTTCAAAGATTTTGACTAAGCCGACTCGTGGCGCACTAAGTTTCAGTGGACGGATGTCGAGGAGGGCTTCCGCCATCAAGGAGAGGTTGACGACCGCCTCAGCTTCTACTCTTCCGCAGGTCCAGACGCCACGTGGTTTATCGCGACGCGCCGCATCGCATCGCTCGACGTGGTTGACGCAACAGGCAAGGTCATAGCCACGATCTCCACATCTCAAGAAGCATGAGAAGAACTACCCCACACATGACTTAGAGTCAGCGCTGATTCACGCCAAGATCCGAGACATTATTTGTAATGAGTTCATGTGATATTTACACGCACTACAACAGCCTCCAAGATATCTTCACCTGCAGTGAGTCGAACTTACGACAGACGGTGGTTAGAGCTACTCAAGATTATGATGTCGATATTCTATACCACCTGTGGAAGGCCAATGTAGTGGCGTATGCCCTTAGTCGTAGGTCGGCGAGTAGTTCATCGAGGCGCAGAGAGGAGAGGTACGGTCCGCGAGTTACATCACCAGCGAGCCTCGAGTCCGATTGATTGATTCTGATATTAGCGGGTTCGTTCGAGAGGTTGCCGAGTCTTCCATCATCGGCGAGGCGAAGAGGCATGCAGATGAGGATCCGATTTTGACACCAGACGCGATACAACTCTTCGCGGCGGGAAGGGTCCATTTGAGGTAGCACCACGGGTTCTAAGATTTGAGGGCGTGCCGTGTTCCGGATATTATGACTTCGGCGTGTTCTAGGGAAGCACACGTACAAGCATTTCATCCATCCGGTCGATAAAGATGTACCACGACTCTCGATCTCGTATTGCGGACGGCCAAGAGGACGCTGCAGTTTGTCGCTCGCGCCCGAGCTGTCGCAGGTCGGCGCGAGCACCGCAGGCCTCACGGGTCATTGCAGCTATGTAGATTCCGACGCGGAAGTGGGAGGTGATCAACCCGACTTTATTACGTGGTTACCTCGCACTCGTATGAAGCATGATTCTATCTCGGTTATCATCGACAGTCGACGAAATCCGCCCACTTTCTTTCCGCCGTGACGACTTTTTCTACCGAGGATTATGCTATACTTTACATCCGAGAGATCGTGAGATCGCACGGGTCCCTATTTCTATCATATCTGACAGAGGAGCCTGCACGGCTAACTTCCTGAGGTCTTTCCGTATGGATTAGGACGCAGCGAGCCTCGTGATCGCATTCCATCCTCGCAGACGACAGCAGAGCGCATCATCCGCATACACGAGGATACGCCGCGAGCCCGGTTATTGATTTCCTGGGTAGCTGAGGATCATTTGTCGCCAGTAGAGTTCGCGATAATAATGTACTCTACCATTCCAAAGATTCGTGACGACGCCATGCAGGCCTTATACGAGCAGGCGCAGTCACCGATAGCCGTTCGATGGGCGAGGTGCGCTTAGGTCGGGCCAAACTTGATACAGCAGTGCGGATAAGCGCTTATCCGAGCAATTATCGATACTCGTAGTCGATGTAAGTCGACGCAGATCATCGACGCCGACATTTGGAGTTTGAGGTCGACGATCGGGTTTTCTGGCGCGCCACCCACGGCGGGCGATGAGATTTGGGAAGAAGGAGCTCACCCCAAGGTACATCGGGCCTTATCGATTGTCCATAGGCAGTGCGTGCCCATGAGTTGATCCGCCGTCCGATCCGAGGCGCAAAGGCATCCGGTTTCATGTTTCTACATCGGCGAGACGATCGGGATCCATCTACAGCACCCGATCGATGATGTCCAGTGACGGCGGGTTATCGATGAGGAGAGTCTCATAGCGATACCGATCGCCGTTAGCGATCATGGGGAAAGGATGTGGCTTCCACAAAGTCTTATGGCGAACGAGAACAGAGGAGACGACGGGAAGCAGATGAGGACACGAGGCGTAAGATCCTCACTTATTCCCACACCTCCGTGTAACTCACTTTCCTACTTGATTTTAATTATCATATGTACTTAAGTGTCAGATCAGGCCATGTGGGTATTTGTAAACCGTTTGAGCATGAAGAACTATGTCGCTTCGCTTTAATCAATCTGTAAGAAATATTCGGACTAACGTTTCAAGGGGGAGAACGTTATACCCGTAGTTCCAGTAGTATGACGGCGACGCATGCATACAAATGTATAAGCCCTAATTAGGTTAAGGATGAAATTGTGAACTTCCAACTAAAAGATTCCAACCTTAAGGAAATTTTACGCTTTACTATTTTAACCAATTACGGATTTTTCCGAGAGATGAAATATTTCGACTAATAGAGGCGATACGGTCACCTAAAGTACACGTTGACTTAAAATTAGTGGGCAAGTGGCCAAGCCAATTAGTCAAGTCTTGCAAGATATTTTGTGCAAGTCGGAGGGCCTTCGACGCTTTTTCGCTAGCCACATGTCTCATTTTTTTAAGTGGACATATGTCCCAAAGTCGTGACATATGTCCCAAAGTCATGGACACTTGGTTGGAAGACTCCACCACAAAAGCAACCAAATCTTCACCCTACACATGCTTGAATCTCGACTCAATGTCCTATAAATACCCCCTTAAGTTGCAAGACTTCTTCATCCACTTAAACAATTTCCAAGTCTCAAAATCCTTCCCCTCATGTAGTTCTCGCCCAAACTCCTCCCCTTTGTAGAGGTCTCGTCCAAACCCCTTGGTAGAAAAATTTCTTCAAGTATTGTTGCTATCCCAAAATACCTTAGCCTAAATCCTTGTAGTATTCCCAAGTTACCTCTATATCAAGAGCCCTAAATACTACTTTATTTCCTTTAGTCACAAAACGAAACCCTAGGAAAATTTTCATAGTTGGTCATATTAAGATAAGTTGGTTAGAAACTTCTAAGGGTTTCTTGGAGCGGATTGGAGCTGCCTGCACAGTGAGCTAAACGCTGCTCAGATCGACTTATAATCTTGGATAATTTTGGGCTTACCGAGGTAATAATCTTTGTCCTTCTATCAGAATTGGAGATTACATATTGTAGTAGCTTAGAATTAAGTATAAGATATATGTAAGGATGTTAAAGAAGAGAATTGAATCAGATTTACATCGACTGTTACAAAGAGACTTGTGTAGTATTACGTGGAGGAGGTGTCGCCCAATTTTCCGTAGAATAAAAGAACCTTACGCTTAGAATATTCTACGTAAGTAGTCTAGACGCTGATAGACGATTTGACTATTATAGGTTGATACCGCGCACGACATATTCGACTGGCGTGGATTGAGCCGAGGAGGTATGTGATTCTTCCTATCCTCGAGCATGATATTTGTGAAATATATATAGTACGTAGACGACGCAGTTAACTAAATTTGGTTTTACTTTGATTTCTTTGACTCGAGTTTTAAATAATAAGAATCTTGAAGTATTTCAAAAGAGTTATGAATCATTTTGAAAGAAAATCAATACTTGGTTTTTCAAAAGCTTAAGTGTTATACTAGCTTTACGGGAAGTTAGGTATAACGACTCGAGAAAGATAAGAGGAAACGATTTATTTATTTGTTTATAAAAGCCTTATAAATGATTTAAGGCGGTAAGTCGGTTTGATAAGTAGACATATTATGACGCTACGCTGTTAGTGTCTTGGACGCTTGGTAAAGTGGGTTTCCTTATTGCGCTTACGTTGTTTAACGATAAGGCCAGGCCGATATTATATCACTTAACCCCGACTTGTTACGAGTCGGCTAGCCACCCCGATGCGCAGGAATACCTCACGCGCTATGTGACCCATGGCGAGTCGCGGAGTTCCGGATGATCACTCCGGTGTGTTACCGACGCGGCGAATACCTCACGCGGCCCAGCGACTACGCGATCGCGGAGTCCGTGACGATGCCGGTGGTTAGCTACCCCGACGCGCGAATACCTCACGCGACCCAGCGGTTCACGCGGATCGCGGAGTTCCAGGATTAGGCTCGCATAACGATACTACGGGCGCATCGCCTTGCTTCGATCATTAGCGCCCAGTGCACTGGGCCACGCTTTTGCTTTTGCTTACGCCCGCACTACGCGCACAAATTGGTTGTTCATATGTATTTGTAATTGTTTTAAAATGCTATGATTTCATTTCGCATTTATAGCCACATACTGTACTGCCAGATCGACCTTCGGGCCGTCACGCCGCAGGAGGTACCGTTGCTGATCCTCGATCCAGATCACCGCTTCGCTGGGAAAGTTCGCTTTCTCCGAGGCTTATCTGGTATGATCTTCCCGCCATTGTAGCTTTATGTACATTCAGCGGCGGCCCCGCCCCGCCATAGTTGTTTACTTCCTGCAGGTCCGTAGTCGCGAAATTTCGGGATGTAATCGCTGACTTGATATGATATACATGCCAAAGGCTACTTTTTCGATAGATCGCTTTCATTTTACTCTTTATCTCATGTCTTTGTTTTTATATTCACGTTACTCGATGTATATCTACTGGGCGCCGGTAGGCACTACCACGCCCGGATCGGTCGCGATAGCTTATTATGATGGAAGCAGCGGTGTCAACTCGGCCTTCGTGGAAATGCGATGTCACGACCAACCTGCCCGTGATCGTGCCTTACCCGCACCAAGAGACATACATCGTAGTAACCAATGGAATATAAAAACAAGACATGAAACAATATGAAGTGAGAAACTTTATTGAGAAATGTCGCTTTCAAGATATATATATAAAAACTTGAACGCTATATCCCTTTACAAACCCCGCCCACAACAAGATTACATGCACTTAAGAATGTTATAACAACAATGGCGACAGTGTCTCGCCATACCCCGAATGTAAGTACCTACAACGACAGTGGACTATACCAAAGATAAGCCTCCGAGACACTGAGCTTCCTAAACGCTGAATCGTGACTCCATGAGCGAGGATCAACAATCGTGTACTTCTACTCGCAGATGAACGCAGCCTCAAGGAGATCAAGACAACAAGTACCAAGTATGTGAAATCGAAAATATCAGAATGAAATCATAACAGCTTTATATAAACAGAGATACGATGATAACCAAACTACATTTTACAACATAAAAGTAGTCATGTCGCGTGGACTTACTCCTCAAAGTCATCCTCACGCTCTGAACTCCTTCTCACCGCTAGCTTCAGATGTAAACCGTATTATACGTATAACATGTCTCGCCCATCCTACGGGAATCGGCGTGGAATCGTGGTATACATGTCCCGCCATCCTACGGGACTCTGGAAGTTAATCGATGGAATACATGTCCCGCCCATCCCACGGGACTTGAAGAATCGATGGAATACATGTCCCTACCATCCTATGAGACTCGTTAAGAATCGCCCATAACATTTAAACCTCTTTAAGACAGATTAAGACAATACCATGCCTTCATTTTAAACCAACACATTTTCCCTTTTAAGGTCAAGAACAACATTCTTTTCCAAAAGTTCAAGTTGTATATTTTTAAATACTTAAGTCTCTTATTTTCAAAGATTTCATAGTTCATAGTCCTAATCACTTGACGAATTTCTTCTTTTAACAAAATCGAGTAACATATATCTTATAAGTGAGTAGTTTATTTTTGTTTATAATAATCTTATTAAAGCAAACATGATCTAGAAATGTAATACAATTTTGTCTTATCTTAGCTTCTACGCAGATGGAGGTTTCACTGGTTTTAATATAATTAATTATTTGTCAATACATTTTCCTTTATTAACGCCGCATGGTTTGTTCGATACTTATTCTCATTTCCAAATCAATATAACTTATAGTTAAAACCAAGTACTCATTACTCACGAATGAGGTTTCACAACTTTTTAATAAAATTCATATCAAGCCAATTAAATCAAGTTTCTTATTTTCTAAAATCAACAACCCATTTCTTACCTACATAAAGTTGTTATAACAAACTTCCCATAAAGCCGTTATAACACTTTATGTTTTAAAACCAACCCAATTCATTTAGCACACGCACGCTCACCGTACTGCACATAGTTTACAAACATCATGCTAGAAAGGATAGGAAGAGGTTCACATACCTCGCGACGATTATCGACAAATAGCAAAACGCTCCACCGTGACTATAACCCCGCTAGCCTTGTCCACCCTTCAAGTAGAACACGCTACCGCAGTAACTTCAACCTATAATGGCCATATACGCCTATCAACGCCTGTACTACTCAGAGAATATTCTAAGGTATGTTCTCTATTCTATGGAAATTGGGCAGCATTTCCCTACCCACCAACTACACAAGTCATCAGAATACAACCCATGTAAGTACAGCCAATTCTCTTCTTATATACCTTCCTTCTATATATCTTATACTTAATTCAACTACTACAACATGTAATCTCCAATTAAAATGTAAGGATAAAGATATTTACCTCGATAAGCCCAAAATTATCCAAGATTTAATGTCGATCCCGAGCAACGCTTAGCTCCTACTCCGCGCCTCCAACCCGCCTCCAAGCAAACCTTATACGCCCTAACCAACTCCTCTTAAGAACCAACCTAAACAAGTGAAGAACACTAAGGTTCTTGCCCTCACAACTCTCTACAAGTGAGGCTTTCAGGCTAGGTGTGAAATCTTTTCTAACCTTTGTTAAAAATATTCCTAATACACTACGAAGAACACTTAAGAGTTTAGGAATTTTTGGACAAAGTTTGTTAAGGAGAGGGGTGTGGACGAGAACTATCAAGAGGGGGAGAGTTTCACAGAGCTACTATGAAGGCTGGGTGTTTGACGAGATCTTCTCAGGGAGAAGGATTTTAAGACTTGGAAATTGTTTTGTGGATGAAGTTAAGTCTCGCATGCTATGGGGTATTTATGTAACCACCAAGGGCCAAGATTAAAACAAATTGAGGGTAAGATTTGGATCCATGTGAAGAACGAGGTCTTCCAACCAAGTGTCCACCACAATGTTGGAACATATGTCCACTACAACCTCGGGACATATGTCCCCACAACAACGAGCCTCAGGGCCTTCACTAGGCACAAAAAAAAACGCCCAACATACCTACTCCCACTCACCAAAAGAAAATGTCTTCCAAGACTTCGACCACTGACCTTGTCCACTGGGCCAACATTTTCGCCCAACCCACGCCAACTAAGGGTGACATGTCGCCTCCTATTGGTCCAAAATTATTTCGTCTCGGAAAAATCCGTAATCGGTTAAATTATTAAAAATGTAGAATTTCCTTCACAAGGTTCGAAATCTTTTCCGTTGAAAGTTCACAATTCCATCCTTAACTTAATTAAGGTTTGTACAAATGTACGACGCCTCACATACATACTGGAAATACTGGTATAACAAAGGACAAGTTAAACTACCCACCCGCAATCATCCAAGCCATATGATTCCAATGGATGAACCAAACGGGGCTAAGAGAGTACAACAAACTCTTGTTAGCTTTCGATTGAATGTACGAAGATAAATACGCGCGACATCCTCCCATGTATTGTCATATTTTATTGGGAAGATCGTGGCAATTGGATCTAAAAGTGCAACATGATGAAGATAATAATATTTATTCTTTTCAAAAGGATAATGTTAAGATCCGACATACCATTATCACCTCGTGAGACGAAAGAAATAAAGATCTCAAGTGTAAAACAACGCAAGGAGAAATTCGAGATCCTCTGCTTCGAGGCACAAAATATAGAAGAAGAATTTAAGAAGGAGCCCTCTAGTTACATTAGTGTGCAAGGAAAGCCTCGTGGAAGACACGATTAGAACAAATACCATAAGAAACCCGTGAAGAAACTCAATATATGTCACGGTGATATCACAACCAGTCTCTATCAACTGAGGATACTGGATATGCTCTGGTTTATTTACAAGAAGTTTATTCCTACCATCATTATTATAGACACCATCCAGAAAGGGAGACGACATCCACCTTGATAGTGCAAAAGGGAAATGAGGCTTGGCACACACATGTTCTCATCCAAGCGATCGACAACAACATGAAATGTAAGTTTTCTATGTCGAGGTGGAAATTTATTTCGAGGAATCGTTGAGACAAACGGTTCTACAAGATAGACCTAAGGTGAGGATACTTTCAAAGGGAACCCAGAATGAGAAGTTGAATGAAATATGACCTTTAAGATCGAGTTTTTTGGTACGAATGGTTTACTGGCCATTGGTCATGGTTTGTCGCCAAGCTCTTTCACTTAAGATCATATGCAAAGACCAATGAACTTTCACAGACTCTTAGCCTTATCCAAGGTAATCCAGTAGACTCCATCCGGTGGCAACTTCCCAAATTTGGGCCGAGCCTACATATATAATTACTAAAATATTTTCCAAGGTTTGACCGCTGTCTCGCTATCAGATCC